>VZRH01006827.1:0-50565 GCA_013397555.1 Urocynchramus pylzowi
CGGCCGGAGCTGCTCCGGCGGATGTGGCACCGCTCCCCGCAGCAGCGGGCTGTCCCCAGCCGGGGAGCCGGCCTGCGGCGGAGCTCGTGAGGAGACAGTGTCAGGCCCGTGAGGCCACTGGCGCGCAGCTCGGTGCCGGTGGGAAGGGCGGTGAGTGCCTCTCCGCTTTACTCAGAGCAGCCCGAGAGGCCTTTTCGGTTGCAGTATCTATTCTGTACGTAAAAAGTGGGAGTTGGCCGCTGGATTCAAGCGGAAGATGTATTTCCCTGCCCGAGTGTGGGAAAATAGCAAGAAAAGTATAATTTTGGCCATGTACAGGACTCATGAAATTCTGAATCCACATTGAAACAATTAAATGTCGTAATTTTAAAAATTTCCCTAGAACCCCCTTCCCTAGAAGTGCTTCCTACCCCCACTGGCTGAGTACTTTTAAAAATTTAAGTAATCCATCTTTATTTTTGCTACTTTGGAATGATGCTGGTGCAACAGTTTGTTTCTGTGAGCTATATAAAAATTTGGACCTATAGCATGAGGTTTGATTCTCTAATTTTAAGTATTCATCTCATTACAGGCTGGTCTCGCATAACTCAGCAAAGTCACATGCAGTGTTTTGTAATTTGTCAGATGGTGATAGAAACATTAAGTACTGCAGTATATAAGAAAGTTAAAGTTTCTTGAACTCCAGTAACAATAAAATTCTTGCTTATATCTAACTGGAAGTTCTTATAGGCTAATTCTAGAGGTACGGAAAATTTTCCTCTCTTTGTATATGAAGTTCTTTTCACTTATTTTTGATTAACAGAAGTGCTGACGTGATTGTATGGTAACTTTTCTTGGAAATAAAATCTGATTAAAATTTTTAAGGTTCAGCACAGCATCTGGGTCTGTCCAGGTATTAACTGTTATCTTATTCTAAATTTTAATGATGAAAAAGATTGAAAGCAAGACTGACTTGTTGGGAATGGAACTTCCATTAATCCTTTTCATTCCTTTAGGACAAAGCCATAGGGAGACTAGTTTATGACAGAGGGCTTTGCTGGTAGAAGAAAGGCATCACTTAGGCAGTAGTTTTGATGATAAAATTAAGAGACATTTCATGGAATGTCTGTGGATTATACTATGTCACTTTTGTCTTCTGATGCAAGTCTTTTTAACATCACTGTTAATATGCCAATGGATCCCTAGATATTTTTGGATTCACTAAGGATTTATATCATCTGAAGGATGTAACAATGTGGGAGGGAAAGGCCATCCTAAAACTTCATGTGCTTCCTTTTCATGTTTTTTCAGTATTCCTTAATTCTCTGGCCAACATTTAATTTTCTGCAGTGGAAGACAAGAAAAAACAGCAGTATCTTCATATATTACAGTGATTAATACTTTAATTAATACTTTCCTAATCTCACTTTGTCATGCAGCTGAACTTTCTATTGTCTCAAAGAAGAAATGTGCTTGGATTTATGAATGTCATTCATAGTAATGTCTCTATTTTATAAAGTAATTTCTCTTAGGACAATGATTGAAAGAAGACTAAGAGATTGGCAGGTAACGCTGAAATGACTCCATCACCCCCAGCACCTCATTTTAGAGTCCCATTCAAAATGTGAAGGATGGCATTCCTCACCTACCAGTTGATGCCTTAAGCTTCAACATGACTTAAAATGAGCAAACAATTTTAAAAAACAAAACAACAAAAAAAAAACCCCACAAAACAAAAACAAAAAACCAAACAAAACCCCAAAACAAAACCAAAAAAACCCCACAAAACACAGAAGAAACCCCATCACGTCCTCCTCCCACATCCACTTGGAAATATGGCCTTACTCCAAAGATTGCTAAAGGCAGTCTAGAACTAGAACTTTACAAGCTCATACATTCTGCATGTATTAAATACAATTGGAGGTAGCTACTGCATAACCAAATAAGCCATGTTTTGTGCGTGGATTAAAAATGACATAATGTTAAGCTTGAAGGTTTTGATTGTCCTCTGAGGAATTCAGTTGAGATAGGAGCATTTACAGTAATACAAGAGTCAGTCATTCCAGTGAATCTGTCATTACTTTTGCCATCATTTTATATGATGTTTTGTAGTTCATTCTAGTCTCACAGTTTAAATTGCAGATGGGGAAGCATTTGAATTTTGTTATTCCTAGGTAAGCCATGCCTGTTTCAGCTGATGAAACTGTGGGGAACCTGGCTATGAGAGATACAGTCCTTACTCCAGCTGGAATTGAAGGATTACAAGGTTTGTACCAGATGCTATTTATTGCAATTACAGACTTTGATCAGTGGCTTCCTTAGCTTCTTTTTAAAAAATGTTTCACAAAATGAAGTTCAAAATCTGGGTAAAATTTTGAAAGGTACAGTGACTCGTTCTATGTTCAAGTTGGTTGTTGTAAAAGAGAAATTGCTGTGAGATGCTAAAAACTGGAAAACTCATCAAGCTGTAGCGTTCATCCTTCCAGAAGGAAAGAGAATGCTTTTTTTGCTGAACTGAGGACAAGATCAGATCCATTTAAGAAAATGGGAACCAAAAGTACTATGCAATTCTTATATGTCACTCAGCTGCTATTAGAATGGAACTGCTGGGCTTAGTCTTGTATTTGAGTTCGTTTTCACAACTGTGAGTTAATTCTTTCAAGCTTCAAGAGAGTATGTTCACTTTGAAACAGATTACCACTGAGATGTTTTGTAATGTTCATCCTATCTTTTAATTAGTATATTTGACCATTCCTGGTTGCTTGCTAAATGTTATCTTTGCATTGCCTGGTAGGTAATCAGTTTGCTGCATCATTTGAACTACCTTTTTTTTAGTCTCTTAGAGAAAGGAAAAAGGAAGTGATTAACCTGCCACTAAGTCTGAGGAAATTAATTAATAGACTGAAACAAGTGTAAAATACCATATTACTTGAAAATTGTCGTTAATTTTTTTTCAGAATTTCAAAGTGAGATAGACTTTGAATTATATGTTGTTGAATGTATTGAAGGTAATTTAAAATTGCCTTGGTTTGGGTAGAGTCATCATCTACACAGAATGTCAAAGCTCGACAAGCCATATCAAGAATCAGTCGAGAGGAACTGGAAGACAGATTTCTTCGTCTACATGATGACCACATCCTACTCAAACAGCATGCCAATAAGCAAGAGGAGAAAATTAAAAGGTATGGAGTTTAATACTTTTATTTTAACTCACAGCACCTTTTTGTCCCTTTAAAGCATCATCAACAAATTAAAAATCATGCTGATTTCTCTCAGAGCACTTTTTAATGCAGTAGCAAAAATCACCCACTGCACATGATTTTTAAATTAATTTCTACAGTCTGTTGTCTCTGAGTATGTGAGATGGTTTTTGCAGGGACCCCTATTAGATCTCCTTGTACAGAGGTACACTGCTGTCTGCTACATCAGAGAATATACCTTGGATTCCCAGCTATGCTGGTGGAGTGTTCTGGGAATTGGAGAGCAGGCTGTAGAAGCCTAATGGCTCTTCAGGCATTTCATGTTAGAATCAAAATCATCTATCCAGAGAGATTCTGCCCCTTTTTTGTCCCAGTCTGTCTTTCAAGAAGCTGAATAGCATCTAGCTTTTTATTGGTGAATTAGCACTAAAATGATTTTATATCATCACTCCTTTATTCAGTGTAGTAGATAACTGTCACATTATGTCACAGTACAGGCTGGCTTGTACTGGGCAATTAATTCAGCTCTAGAGAAGGAACCCTGCCTGCTCCATAAAACTGGCTCTGGGGTTGAGTGGCAGAACCTCAGCCGGTTGCATTCCATCGTAAGCTGCAGGCATCTCCCTGTGCCAGGAGCTGGGCGCTGTCAAAGATCAGACCAATGAGCTGATCAGACCAATGAGCTGCCCAGACCAGGTTTTTCACACCCCTCTATAAAGAGGGGCTTGAGGAATAAACGTGCTCTTTTGCCACATGGACGTCGGGATGTGTGTTGCTCCCGTCTCCAACCACTGACACCACGAAACACGTGGATATTTAATGTAATAGATAACTTCAGTGAAGAAGTCCCAAATAGCATGGGGAGCACAGTACCTAGTTTACCCACAAATATACAAGCAACTTTAGGCTGATTATTAAACTCAGTATGCTAGGATTTGTGTGCTAATCTTTGCCCAGACTTAGTGTGGCGACAAACTGATCTGGACTGTGAAGCACTGTTTGTAGTATTACGATATTGCAGAAGGGCTGAACGCTGTGACTCTGTGTTTGCATTGTGCTAATTGTTAACAAAGTCTTTCTGCATCTAAGTCAGTTTCTGGTGAGGAGCTAATGAATTCATCAAAGGGTAGTTGAAAATATTGCCTATTTCATACTTTAAAGTCCAAAACATTATTTTCTTTTGACTCAGTATTCAGTGAGCCACTGTCCAGTTGACCAGCATTACATAATTTCTATCTTTTCTGTCAGGTTGTTGTCAAATACAAGATTTTAGATTAAATGAATAGTTTCATTATTTCAAATGGCAGTTCCTATGTTTCTGTGCACAGGAAATACCGCTCATCATCCACTTACACCAGCTGGGTATAGTCATGGTCCACTTAGGTAAAATTACATACAACGTAAATGTGTCCTTCCTTTACTAACCTTAAATGACAAGCCATAGGAAACAGTGCTATAAAGCAGATAACTGATACCACTGAGCAGCAACCTTCAAGGAGTTTGTCACAGGCAACAATAGTTATATCAAAACTTGAAATTTATTATCAAAGTTCTATGCTGAAGTCTTCATAGTGGTTATGTTACTTTCAACAGAATACTTTTTATGCTGACTTTTCACATTCTTTTTCTTTTTTTTAAATTGTTTTCCCCAGAATGACCACCAAGTTAACACGGCTTGTTAATGATAAAAAGAAATGTGACCAGGCTGGCTATGGACCCAAGCGGCTGGGTCAGGCTCTGGAGCTGGAAGAAATGATTGAGCATTTGCGAGAAAAAGTTCATGAGCTTGAGAAACAAAATGAGAACCTCCGCAACAAACTCATTTCAACTAAACAGCAGCTCCAGATTCAAGGCCATAGGCCTTGTCTGTACAGCTCCATTCAGTCTCGTGTGAACACTGGTCTCAGAAAAGAGAGTGAGACTGCTGGCATGCCAGAGCACACCAAGAAGGGTATAATTCACATTTATTAAAACGGCAGACTCTTTGATTGCTCTTGAAACCATGATTCTGAATTTCTAAACCATTTATAGGGCAGATCAGAAAATATGCAGTGCAATTATTGAAAAATAAAGTGCCTGGAAAAAATAAGGATAGTTTAGCTGTCTCTAAGGTATTAAGAGACAAGAAAACTCTACAAATAAGAGGTTTAGAGCTTCCTGTATCTGCTTTTTGTTTGGTTGATTTACAAATGCCATGGAAAGCTAATCAGGTATGGATGTTCTGTAAATACTTGCTTTCTTTATTGAGTGCAATCATCTAAGAAATACCTTGATTTGAACAAAATTAAACAACAAAAAAAAAGAAAATTCTAGGCACACACACACACATATATATGTATGTATGTGTGTGTGTATTGCAATTACCAGTACCTTGTACCTTAAAATAACATATAAAGATCAAAATTCAAAATAGGTCAACTTAATGCAGCAAAATAGATAAGTTTTTCAGGCATTTTGGGAAACTGCTGGTATTATTGTACCTTGAACCTAAGTGATGCAATACTGAGGACTGAGGGATGGCTGCCTTAATGCTGTCTTTGAAATGAAATGTATTTGGTCCCACCTCAAAACTTGCTAAGAGTAGGAGAAAAATGTGGAGAAACCACTGCATTTGCTCCTAAATTAATAATTCTTCCTTAATTGATTTCTCACTTCTCTTCTTCACCGTGGGCTTAGGATGCTTCTAAACAACACAAGGAAATTATCTGCCCTGCTACTAAAATACGGTCCTAACAGTTGCATGTCTGGGTGAATGACACTTGGGATTTTGCAAAGAAAGTGCTGAGAAAAAGTGATTACAAGTCCATGTTCCTGTCTAATAATACTGATATTTCTGTTCTTTGAAGACATGATCTCTGTTCTCTGTCTTTGAAAGTAAAATTTAAAAATCTTTCAGGACATGTTTTTAACAGTTTGCTTTAACACTGTTTGGCATCGCCCATTCTTCAGATTTTACAGCAGCTTATGTTGTGCATACTATGATTATTTCTTTCCATGTGATTTTGATGTAAAAATACTTTTTATGACATCTATATAGAAGTTGCAATTGTTTGTACTGTATTAAGATAGTTGGTTTGTTAAAAGCTTTCTCATTGAACAAGTCAAAAATTTATGGTTTTTTTTGTATTCAGGAATGAGACTTCAAAATTTAGAAGTGAGATCATCTGACCTTGTGCTCCCCAAATATGGACAGAGTCCGCTCGAGGATTCAAGAGCTGAAATCAGAAATTTGTATGATTTTCATGTTACTTTTTTTTTTTTGTCATTATCGTTTACCATTTTGTCATTATCTTACCATTTTCTTGAAGAAAAAAAGTACATATGTTACGAAGTTTTCAGAAAAAAAAATGGCTGGTTCTGACAATAACAACACTGATAACAATGCAGAATGTTAAGGAAAACAGGAAATCATGTATTTAGAATGCAAAATGTAGGTACGTAAGAATTTGGCTACAAGTTAAAACTGGTCTCCAGTGGTGAGGGTCTCTTTGCTAGGATGCAATGCCTGCCTTGTTTGTTATGGGTCAAAGCTGACAAAAGAAGAAAGAACCTTAGCTGCAAAATTTGTACCAACCTAAGTCCTAAAATGTGCACCACCATGCAAGCGGTAACTATGTGAATGCATTTTGCTGATGCTTATAAGTTTCATTCCTAGAGGCAGACAGATTTTATGGATAAGTACAAAAAGCACAGTATTGGGATAGTTGTGTAAAATGATTCACTTTTGCATTTTGAACAACATCCTTGATGTAGAGATAGCATGAGAATAGAGAGGTGTTATACAGAAATGGTAGTTAGCATCTAATTTAAAGACATTGAGGTCTGATTAGAATATTTTTCTTCTCTGAATTGTGTGTTTGGAACTTGGGTTTTCTAAAAAAGAAACCGTGAACAGCATTTTAGTGAGGTTCTGCTAAGCATTATTCAGTCCACAGAAACATTTATTTTGAGAGTTTGTGTTGCGCTTTCATAGCAATTTAAACTCGCATGCCTCTCTTGTGAGGTATGTTAATGAGAAATACAGATTTTGCTGAATACTTAAAAGTTTGGCTTACTTGAGTACTCTTTTTTTTTTCCTTTGAAAAAATATATAGCTGGTTTTAGAACGTAGGATGCTTGTACTTGCAGGGAGACTGTTATTGAGTCCCAAAAGAACCAAATTGAGGAACTAGACCGTGCCAGAGAGATTCTTAAGAGTCAGCTAAGAAGGAGAGAAAAGGAAATTGAAGAATCCACCCTACGACTGAAAGAGCAGGGTACAGCAAGTCAAAGGTATTGTGAAAAATTAAAATCTCTGTGGTGGAAACGTTAGAAGAGTTATATCATAATGTTTGTAGGTAACTGTGGAAGTTACTACTTCTGTAAAGAAATATGGGCCTTATTAATTTTTGTCCGATTGGTGAAACCAAGCCACAAAATGTTTTGCCAAATAGCATGGATAATTCTAAGCAAGGAGATAGTTACAATAATAAGTTATGATGTCTTTTCATAAAAAACCAAAAAAGTTCATAAATACCATTTTAGAGAATTCTTTTCCAGCTGACAGGTTCAGTTGAAGTTCAAGTCATAAAATTTTAATCGCCTATTTTTCATTCCCTTTAATTCTTATCAAATTTTAGATGTAGGCTCACAGTGGACAATTTAATGTTCAGTAGTACTCAATAATTTGGAGTCTACAAATAGTAGAAAAATACTGGCTTTGCTGTTGCAGAAAATGTTGAGATAAATGAAAGTCTCTAACACTGTTTTAGTATTAGAGAGCAACATTACTTCATTCACACACTTAGCTGTTTTCAGATGTTTAAGCTTTGTAGCCCCTTCACTTGCTCCAGCATGGCATTGTGACAATTTGTCCAGCATGTCTAAAATAGACAAATACTGGAAGAGAAATTGTCACTCTTGCTCCGAGAATGACACAAAACAGGCGAGAGGCAGTATGTAGAAAGAGCAAAGAAAGTTTTATTTCAAAGAACCGCGTGCCTTATCCAGAGTGATCAGATACATTCTATTTGATTGGCTAGCTAACAAAAACACCTTTCTCACACACCGTCCTTGAGAAGAACAGAAAGGCAAAGTAGAAAAACACCATCTGCAGATTGTTTATACTAACAAGTTATCACATTCTTACAACTCCCTGAAAATTCTCACAAGTCGCTGTGAGAAACATTGCTCGTTTCTCTCTCTCTCTGTGCCACGGCATCCACAAGAAATTGCATTTTCAGATATTGAAAATCTATTCTGATTTTAACATGATTTATATTAATAAAAATCCCAACTGGTTTCTCCTCTCATACTTGTAGAAATAATGGGGTTTAGTTGCCCCGTTTGAAGTAAGGAAAAACACCTAAGTAAATATTTTTAAAATTTTGAATTATTTTAAACATCCTTTCTAATAAACAGTACAGGCTCAAATTAATCTTAGAATTGTAAGAATGTCTGCATAGATATTAAATTACTTCATGTAATTAAGATACACTGGTAGCTTGTTTGAATACCAGACTTAAGATGTTATAGTCTAAATTGCAAGCTCACATGTTCTTTGCAGGTTTGATTGGTGGAAACTTCACAACATGGTGTTCTACTGGCACCAAATATTTTGAATGGTGGGAGAGAGGGAAAACAATCTCTTTAGGCATAGGATTGTTTTCTTTTTCTGTCATATACAGTTTTATACAAGAAACAAAAATTTATGTGTCTTGATTGAAGTTGCTGTGTCATCAAACAGTAAAATGTTTATTTACCTGAACTCTCTAGTGTGAATTATAGAAGAACAGATTAATTTGGGTGTTATACACTACATCTTCTTCGAAGTATGTATTTATGATGCATTTGTTTTTAATTTTGAAGACTAAACATTCAGGACAATGTGGAAATGATCAAGGTCCGTAAACAGCTGGCTGAGAAAAGCAATGCTCTTTCAGCAATGGAAGGAAAATTTCTCCAGCTTGAAGAGGTAATTGCAATTTGATCATTAACATTCCTATACTCTTATCACATAAGCTAAACAGAAGACAAATTATACACAGTTCTTGATTCTAAGTCAATACTCAGTACATTAAAATGAACCACATCCTACATTACACTCAAACTACTCCAGATGGAGTAGGGATTTTTAGTCTTAATCTCTTTTTTTTTTCAGCAGGATCTAGCAGGTCTTAGTGATTTCATCTGCAAAGTCATACCATGCAGATTATGAAGAATGAACTGAGTCTGGCTATGAAAAGAAATCCCTGATTTAGAGAGAGGACTTTGACTTAGATGTACTGATTTTACCAAAAAAGAGTACCAAGCCCCCTCCACTTTATTACTCTTTGCTGAAGTTTGGGTAGTTTGGCTCTTCTGTTCTGATGTTAGGAATTACCCTCTGCTCATATGTTTATGGAAAGTATTTTAGAGGGCTACTTCAAGTAGTAATTTTCCTTATAAAAAGAGCAATTTTATGAAAATATCTCCAGAACATGCAATTCCATCATAGATTATCTATAGGTTTTAATTATATCCTTTTTTTCTGCTTTTTCCTGTATGTATATGGAAAACTGCATATGCATACAGAGGTGGTATGATAATACCTTAGAAATGGGAGACCTCCTGTAAGGAGGAATCCTAACTGCAATAGAGCTTTATTAAGTATTCAGCCTTAAGAAGTGGAAGCACTGAATATCCTTACAAACTCGAAACTTCTGTGTGCTTATTGTTAGCATGCTAAATAACACTTGTGCTATTAGATTTTTCTTTGATTCCTTTTTTTGACCATGTTTTTCTGTTTCTGCATTTTGTTTTGCTTTGCCTCCTTCCCCCTCTTCAGTGTAACTCCTGTATCTTCTCTGCCAAACTGAGAAAAGATTTAATATGGCTTTTTGTCTTCTTTCTCTTTAAGAATTCTAAATTAGAGAGAGTTTAATTCTAGAATTTAAATTCTCTCTATTTATAACTATAAATAACTAGTTGTAAAAATAGCTATAAAAATAACTTTCTTTTTGTTAGGCTGACTGCTAATATTGTGTATTCTCCATGATTTTTGTCTTCCTGAGGAATGAATACGAAAAACTGAAGATCAAGTTGGTGACTGATTTTTCATGGGTTTTTTGTTAATTTTCAGTCTGTTCAGACTGCATGTGAATGTAAACAATTTTTACAAGATTAACATTTAGCTTCTCCATTTAACTACTTTGTAGGAATATTGTATAGAAAAAATGAATCTAACTTCTTTCTGTCTAAAAGCATTAAACATTAACTATATTCACGTATGTATTTGGCATAAATTATCATCCAGTCATTTTATGAAACAGGAGATTGGGATTTCTACTATTTTGTCTCAAATTGTAATTTGAATGTGATTTACATGTGAATTTTTAATGAATGAGGCTTAATTACAGGTTTGTAGGCAATGTAGTAGTAACTAATATTCTGGAAATAGAGGCTCTGTCAGCATCCTTCATTTAATTTTAAAATTGGTTAAATGTGCCATCAAAGTAAATGAAAATATAAAGGAAATCAGAAGTCCCTTATTAAAGTTCTTCTAGCTGGGAAATAGAGCTGAATGCATGAGGGTTGCAGAAGAATCATATATCTACAATTGTGTGTATATGTGTATCTATAAGTATAAAGATTTATGTGTGTCTGTATATATAAATATGGGGGTTAAGAGAGCTGTGGCAAGCTCTGTGATTAACATAGATGTGGACGACATTGATTTCTGCTTGCTGTTGCAGTGGTTTTTGGTTAAGCATGTCCAACCACTGTAGCCACTGCAAAATCTTTTCATTGCTTTACAGATTTATTTCTTTGTCATTTTCATAATGAGTAAAGCGAGGGTTTGATATTCGTGAGGGCAACCAGATCGTCTTCTGCTGGTCATGGGAAGTGAAAGTTACTTTCAGTTACTTAGTTCAAGAATGTGTCCTGCTGATCACATTGAGAACATCTACTCAATAGCGTAAAATATTGAGACCCCTGTTGAAATACACAGGGTGGTAACATTCTACTAGGTCTGATTTTTATATTCCTTCCTTCCTTTTCGCAGAACCTAAAGAACTTGAAGACCAACCATGATGCTTTATTAGCTAAAGGTGATGAACTGAATGTTCAGCTTAAAGAGGAGCGGGTAAAGTGCTTCCATCTTCAAAAAGAATTGCAGTCAGTAACTATTTCAAACAGAAGAACAGAAGAGGTGAGATTGTGTTCAAGAGATCTTCATTCTGCTTGAAGTACATATAGAGATGGGAAGAGTTAATGATGGGATACCTTTTAATTGTGGAAATGTGAATAGATGTTTCAAACACATTTAGAGGACTGGCCTGGTGATATATATACTAGTGATATATATACTTTTGTCCCATTAAAAAGAAAAAAGCAGTGGCTGCTGCTTGCATTTGGTAGACTATCAACCACACTTGATCCCTGTCCCACATAGGCACTGCACCAGTGTTTGGACAATATTGGAGGTCAAAGCATAGTATTTCATGTCAATTCTGATACTGAACAAGTGCTTTGTTAACTGTAAGAAGATGATACTTAATTTATTGATAATAGTTTTTTAGTATTCTTTCAACCTGATTTAATTCCAGTACAGTATGGTGTTTATCTGATTTAGCAGTTCAAATCAGTTACTTCTGTTTCTTTGTCTAGAGGCTCTCAGACTAATGTCATCCACACTTAGGGCTAAAAATCAAGTGGTTTATTCCTCATTCTCTTCAATGCACGAGGAATAAGAGTCTGCAATCTTACTTGTTTTTCTGTTACATTTTGTAGTAAACTTAGTTTCACCACCTGGTTTACCTATTTTACATGTATTTTTCACGAAGCAAGTTTACCAAGATTATCTCATAGATACTTCCTCCAAACCTTTAAACTATTGTAATGCATGAAGGTAACTTCTTGGTATCTCATAGCTTTAAAGTTATGTCTTGCTTTAGTGAATATTTTGAAAACAAGGATGTGTTGTTTATCATGTCAAGTAATACACTTAGACTTCTAGATTTTTATATTATTTTGCATATATACCCTGAGATTGGCTCTCTTGGTTAGAGCAGGTGCTAATACTGCCAAGGTTGTGGTTTTCATCCCCAAATGGGCCATTCACTTTAAAGTTGGACTTGATGATTCTTGTATCCCTTCCAACGCAGAATATTCTGTGATTCTGATTTTGTATAAAAAGAACAAATAATAGCTTAACAATGCCTACAAATAATTAACTAATTGTCTTCGCACATTCATTTCTTTTTGTGCTGTGCATAAAATAAAACTTCCTTCTTCATTTTAGTTACAGGAAAGAATAAATGATCTAGAAAAAGAGAACGAACTCTTGAAGGAAAACTATGATAAGCTGCATAACAGGTAAGTTATGGATTCTGTATATAAAAAATTAGGTTCCTAACCTGTCGAATAGGTCTTCATACACTGAGTGCTGGAATGTGCCTATTGAGTGTTTGTGCACACATGTAAATATGTTTGTGCTCCAGTTTATCATATCAGTAAGCATATATGGAAACATTCATGGTACTGTGCCTGTGTTTCATCTGTCCTGTTGAAATCGACCAACTTGTTCTAATACTCTTGAAACAATAGGATACTACTTTTAAAAACGTAATTAAAAATAAGTAGGAGTCACTTTATTTTGAACATAAATGAAAGAAGTTCTTAGTTGAATGTCTCATTATTTTCTGTAGAGTTATTGCTGAAAGAAGGATTCTTCTAGGTAAATATATATTAATTTAGGTTTATTTTGGGTTTTGGGATTGTTTCTTGGGAGTTTTTTTTTTAACAAAGGGGTGTTTGAATTTTTGTCTTAAGTTCTTCCAGCACTTCACAGTGAACCTATATAAAGTCTGGTATTTGACAGCTTTTGCACTAATTATTTTTGAGGTGTGGTTTGTTTCTTTTGTAGTTTTCATTTCACTTCTACTGATACAGAAATAAGTAATTCTAGCCAATTGCCAAGTACTGCAAGCATATGAGGGAAAAAAATGACCTTCAAGTGAGCTTTTCCTTTATTGTGAAACTGTGATTTTTTTGCACTAAAGGGGGTTAGATAATAAGAGACATGTCTTAGAGTTAATAATTGCCTCAAAAAGTACATAAAATGCTTAACATATTTTTTGTATTGAAATTATTTCTCCTCTTAAAGTGTTTGGCTTGTCAGTGTGATGTCTGTCAAAAAAATACCGATGACTAAACACAATGTGAGTGATATCAAACTTTGTTTATAGAATTCTTACAATATTTCTTATACTTCTTGTACTGTTTGTGCTGAAATTAAAAATTATAGACATGAAAAATGGTGAGTACAAATAACTTAAAACAGTTTTTTACTTATGAGATGTAACAGTTGTATTATCACAATACTCAGAGTTTGGTATAGGGCCAGTTGATCAGTTGTCTGTCACTTAGACAGACAGTTGTCTTGTAGATTTCTCCAAAATTTGATCATGTTATAAATATTTCTGATTATGATTTCTTTCTCTCTTTTATCATTATGCAGAAAAGTAACACTAACAAATCAACTTATGATATTTCTGTTCAACTTAAGTCACAGAGAATTTAAGAAGATGTTTAACTAAATAAATTTAAATATGCTTCTGTTACTATGCAGTAACCTACAATATGGCTGTTCTTTTATCTAAAATGATCTGTCTTTTCATATAGTCCCATTTAAACGTTGATTCATGTTTCATCATTCCATATTGTGGTTTTACTCCAGCCAGCCTCCAAGCCCCTCACAGCCCTTGCTCACTTCTCCACCAGTGGACTGGGGAGAGAATTTAAAGGGTAAAAGCTAGAAAGACTGTGCAGTGAGATAAGGACAGTTTAATAGGCAAAGCAGAAGCCGTGCACACAAGGAAAGCAAAACAAGTAATTCATTCCTGGCTTCCCAGGGGCAGGCAGGTGTTTCCACACCTTCAGGGCCCCATCACACGTTACGGACAAACTCCATCACTCCAAATGTCCTCCCTTTCTCCTCCTTCTTCTCACTTTATGTACTAGAAATATTCCTTCGATCTGCTCTCCCAGCTGTGTCACCTCCCAGTTTCCCACAGCCCCCCAGCCCTCTCCCCAGGACGGCAGTATGAAAACCAGAAAAGGCCTTGGTTATCTCCAAGCCCTGCTCAGCAGTAACAAGAACTTCTCTGTATTATCATCACTGTGTTCAGCACAAATGCAAAACACAGCCCCATACCAACCACTAGGAAAAAAAATTACCTCTGCCTCAGCCAAAACCAGCACATTGAGTAACAAGAAATTAGAGAAATGGATAATTTCATTATAACCACTGTTTAATGTCTAGCATTTCCAGTTTCCTGTTTTTGCAGTGGAACTCTACTGCAGCTTATTTGTTGCTGGTGGTGGGTAGGAAGTGCCCTCAGGTGCTAGATAATTAATAAATCTTTTTAATAGAGGAAAAGAGGTACAAATCCATCCTTTGCTGATGTTACTTTTGGGAAGTTGATAGGAATTTTGCCAAAGCCAAGACTGCAGAACTGTACCTGAAAAGTTTGCAAAGAACAAATATGAATTTGTCAGTTGACTCTTATTTACTCTTTGTCCAAGAAAACAATACATTTTGATAAAGGGTTTGGAGGAGTGGTTTTCATATGATCTTGTAATGCAAACCTGACAATGCTTAAATTCCTTTAAAAGAAACAGTGCCTGATGTGGTTGACCATTATAGTTTATCCACACGGCTTTAACTCTGATGAAATGCCGTAGATGTGACAGATTTTCCACATGAATCTTAAAATTCAAATGAAGAAACAACACAAGTGGACTCAATTCAAACTAACCAACATAACCATTAGCATTACATAGGCTTGGGTGAAACCTGTCTTCTGAAATGTTCGTCATTTAAACACTGAAATCTTGAACTGCCATCATAGTAACTGTTAATGATCTCTCTGACAGTATGGTCTTCCAAAAAACTGAATTAGATGTAGCTACATCTTTATGTGAAGTTATTGTACCTAAAGCTAACAAATGCACGTATAGTTGTCATTGAAACGTGAAAGCACTTTCAGAAGTGTGAAAACTAAGGGTATTTGGTACCTTTTTTGATATGCTTTGTTCTTTCCTTATGGGACAAATGAGACTTTAAGCAATTAGAGAACACACTATATCTTTTCTGTACCTAGGCAGTACTATGGAATGATGGTGCAATGCATTACATTCCCTGCATATTATCTTCAAAATTATAGGAGAGTAAAACATATCTTATTTTACTACAGGACTCAGAAGCATTCCTTAAGTTCATGCATGCTGTAAAAGACAATCTGTCTAAGTGTAAGATGCTCTGTGCCTGGAGAAATGTATTAAAGAGGTTAGGTATACTACGAGGAAATGACAAAATACAGGGAAATAAACCAATTTTTAAGAAAAGCACGAATCCCAAATATAAACTCTTGTCATGCAATTCAGAGTCTACAGTTCATGCTGTAATAGTTTTTTTTTCTTTAACATTAAGGTCATTCTTCAAGTATTTTGGATGTAACTGCACTTACAAGTACTCAGAATCACTGGGTGTGGTCACCCGTCAGAGCAGGCATTCTCTTTGAGTCTGCAGACACAGTCTACAAGGCTCTGTGGGCTGTCCCTTCTGCAATACTTCTTTCTTCTCCTTTGGTTTTTTTTGGTTGAAGCTTGTTACATAGATCTCTGGAAGAGATAGGTTGCAAAATAGATTCCAGAAAATTTTTTAATACATTTATATATATAAAATATAATATTTGTTAACTGGTGAGCTTCTGCAAAGGAAAGAGTTGAGGAACTGACTCCTTTGTTTAAAAAAAACCCACAGTTTATGATTTTTCACAGAATATGTAAGTGAATAATCTGGTTTATGATTTGTTAAGATGGACATTTTTTCAGTCAATAAGAATGCAAGAATTGAACAACAGTAATATGAAGAGCATAGTACTCACTGTCTAAGTTATAAGAAAGCACATTACATTGCTTTTTCTTTTTACCTGCAAGGAATTATACTGTAAATTATATAATACAACTAGTTTTATTTCAGTCTGAGTTACACATTTTGTTGTTTCAGCAGTTCTGATTCTATACCCATGCAGTCCTTGCAAATAGATTGGCAGTTTACAAGCAAATAATGTTAAAGGCAAAATAGTTATTCTAATTTCTTTTCCCACTTTCTTTTTTATTTCTTCAAGTAGGAGAAAGATATGCACTTTATAATCAGTAATATATTTATGCGCTTCTTAATCAGTATCAGAATTGCTGTTTTAGAGTATGTGAAAACTGTTGTCACTTTGTGGTCAACATTTCTTTGACCAGGCAACTGACTTCAGGTTCTGCAAGTCTCACAAATTTAAAAGAAATCAGGTGGATGATCCCAATTCTGTACATTAAGAGGGTTTGTACACAAAAAGACCCCCTGGTTTTGTAGTTGTCACTTGCTGAAGTTTGCAGTTGCGGTTTATTCTGAGATATGCATCTCAGTTCCTTTCCTAGTCCCACAAATGTTGCATGCTACCAACTTTTTTTAACTTTGGTGCCCTAAATTAAGGCCAGTTCCTTTGCTCATCCCACAAATCTTTCATGTTTTTTAATTGCATCCTGAGAGAGCCACCTGGGTTGCAAGAGCAGCAGACCAACATATGTTTACATAATTCCTCAGCCACAATGACAGTGGTCTCTAAAAGGTTTTAGTGCTGCTAAAACGTTTTTTCTTGATTATTTTCTGCTGAACCTGATTTCTAGAAGTTTTTCATATAACATATGTTTTATTGCAGTGTCTTCAGTCTGCCTCATGAACAGCAATGGAAATCAAAGGAACAGCAACTGAAACTGCAAATTGCTAAACTAGAGACAGCTATCAAGACTGATTTAGCAGACAAAAATGAAATCCTTGACAAGATCAAAGTAGAAAGAGGTATAATTCTTAGAAAACTAGTATTTTCTCAAGATGTGAGATTATACCCATGTTGGAGTTGAGATATACTGCCCAGAAGAGTGGAGTCTCTGTTGCTGGTGTTTTCAAAGCTGCATTTTAAGTGTACATTTGCTAAATACTACTAAGTTATGACTATCTGTTAAGTGCAAAATATGACCCAATACAGAATATGGGCTGAATGAGGCTCATATAGTTTCAGCTGCATTCATTCTTCATCTGTTGGGTTCATATTTACTCTTTATTCAGTATTTCTTCTCTTCTCTACATTTAAAGTTCTTATGGAAAAGAGACCCCTCTGACAGTCTCTCTCAAATTATAAACCACTATTCTGTTCACCGTACAAAGCTACGGGAAGCTCATATAGGCCCTTGGTGATGTTTGTCTTTCAATTTCATTAATTCAGATTTTTTTAATATTTTCAGTATATACTAATTTTTATTTACAGCATTGTACATTTGAAATAACAGTTTTCTTTTAATCTAATGAGATTATTTCATGTGTTTTCTTCATGCTGTAGGACAAATTCTTAGAGAATACTGACCTTGCAGTCTTTTTATTTTAATCTCGACACTGATTACCGTAGCAATAGGAAGTTTACAAAAGACAAGCACAGACAGAAAGTGAAGATATTTAGTTTAGAGTTGATTCTTCAAATGTATTTTTAAGAGGTGTATTTCTGTGAACAATTTAAGGAAATGAAGTGGGCCAATTTCTTGTAAATAATTTTTATGATTATGGGTTGAGTTCAACACATGCTTACCATTAGGATTCTCAGTAGCTCTGCTGACTTCATATACCAGATTGAATATTTAAACATTTTATTTGACCCCAGCGAGTGTTTGCAAAATTAGCCTTAATTGATACTAAAATAAAGATGCCTTATGCTACATTATTATGAAGTTATGACACACTAACAGTTGTTACTTGTAGCATGATTATGAAAAAGCTGGCATTCCATCTTCTTTCCTTCCTGTGGGCATTATGTTTAACTGTCAGGTGTATACCATCCCTTCCCAGGTAGCTTGTTGTACTCCTAAACTGAAGCACCACAGTACTACACTTCTGATTTCTGTTGAATTGACTTGCTGCAGCTGGAGTAGATGTTCTAATATCATTCTAGGCCTCTGTATATAGGATTTGATTATAGCTCTGTCTTTCACAAAACGTAGGCAGTATAACTTTCTTCAGTCCCATATTTCAGAGTATCTGCCTTTGCTGCACATTCCTCTTTAAAGTTCAGTACGAGAATTTAAATTAATGCTTGTCTTAACGTACTGCCTAGAACCAGTGTAGAAATAATGTCTTGTCTACCCTTTGTTGTTGGCATATGAATCTTTTTCCTAAACTTATTTTCCATGTCTAAGAAAGATGGTAAAATAAGTGAAACCTTGAAAATTCTTAATGCTACAGTAGACCAACATCATCTTGACATTGTCTGTGTCCTCCTTCTGTATTTCCCTTTTCCAATGATCCTGTAATTTGATCTGATTGTTTTAGTAGTATTTTTTCTGGCCATAGCATAATGTGCTTTGTAATACTTAAAAGAAATGTATTTAGATAGAAAATGGAGTAACACTCTAACTATGTTTTCTGGTTTATTTTTTTATTATGGTACTTTCAGAAGCTATTATCACCCTTCCACCTCATTTCCTTTAGAAATTTATACTCATGTTCCTCATCTTACCAGTATTTCCCGATTCTCAGCCATAAATTACAATAGCTGTTTGGTTCATGTTCATTGAAGCTTACTAAAAGTAGTGTTTCATGCAGGTTTTAAAAGACTGAGGTAAGCAAATACCAAATCTAAGTTGAAACAATTCCTATAACAAGGATAGTTGTCACTCATCTCATAAATTCATACAGTGTATGTATTTACTTAGTTATGTCTAAATACTTTTTATTTTACATTAATAAAATCTCATGCATTTGTTGTTCTTATTTATAGTACTGTTCTACAGAAAGCACTATTTAATAAGTACAATTTTTATGATTGTCTTAATAGAGAAGGATTGATTATGTCAGTAAAAGTTGATGTCTTGCAAAAATTATCCCTGTCCTAACCAGAACAAGGACACAAAGATTTCCCCATACAAAATACATTAGTTTCTGCATTTTGCAATGAAATTTTCATGCATATATTAATATGAAAAAATCAAGTTTGTAATTTTTTTAACTATGTTTAATTAAGTGTTATATTTTGTTCTTTATGTCAAGACCAAAAAGAAAAGCAGTTGCAAGACAACAAGGACCTGCAGTTACGCTACCTTGAACAAAAACAACAACTAGATGATCTGAAAAATCAAGTGAAGTTTTTAACCAAGGTGAGCTGTATTTTTTGTTTCAAATATGAGAAAAAAAAAAACCCTCTATGTTTTATGCATAGTGCAGATACTTCTTGAAAGTCAAAGAATATAGAAAAATAAGTGTTTATTCATGCTATCAAGCAAAATATCATGTCTAGTGAGAATCTATCTTGTTATTCTGACTGTATTTCTTCAATTCACATCTGGTAACACCTTTCCATTAAATTTCAGGAAAGTGATATTGGTGTGACAGAATTCAATGAAACACTCTTCCTTCTAAAGGTACCTTACAAAGAACTAGATGATATTTAAGATCTCTTTCAACCCAAACCATTTTAGAATTCCATATTTTGCATTCTCTTACTTTCTTGTTTGTGCAAGGTGTTTTTATTGGTTTGTTGGGTTTTTTCTTCTTTTGTTAAACCCTTGGCTGTCAATTATATGCTTTCTACACATCTGGAATTTTCTAGGACTGAATTATTTGAGCATCTTTCAGTAGTTAATGCCTCAAGCTGAAATGTGTGCTCTTGTCATTTTTTAGTTACAGTTAGTCAGAAGGGAAGATGAAAAAATTGGCAGAATTACATCTTAATTTATGTAAATAATTCATTATAACAACAAAAGTGAATTAAATGATATTCACAGCCATTTAAAAAAAAAACTTAGTTTTTCTCAGTTAAATGACTTATCACAGCATCTTGTTATCCCTATAATGTTTACTAAAACCAGTTTTGTTTATTAATTCTATAATTGATGCAAGTATACCATAAGCATGGAAGTTCCAATATGTGGTATAGCAATGCTTAGGAGCTTCTCTTTGTTTATTAAAACAGAAAAACAAAAATACTCAGAAAATACTCTCTTCTGTTTTCTCTTGCACAAATTAAAAATAGAGTGAGAGGAAGAAATCAGTGAACAAATAATTTTGCAATGTTTCCACTGTTTGGGTAATTTATATTTTATTTTCTTGAGGAAGTGTTTACTGTAATGATGATTATATAATGATAATGGAAAAAACCCAAAAAAAAATCTCAATGAAAACTAACTCCCAAGTATTAATAACAGAAGGAATGTAGACTTGAGAATAATAATTCGGGGTTTGTACATTTATGGAGGCAGGATTATTAATTATGAGAAAGGCAAATATATCTGTTTGTATTTTCATTGGATAGACAGGAATGACTGCTTCTGAATATCTGATATATTTTGATTGGTTCCTGATATCATGAGATTACGTTGCTGAAAACAATCCTGACAAATTCTAGTCTACCTCATTACTATTTTTGTGTTACCATGTGCTTGAAGTTTATATCTGCTTACTGCCTTACTGTTGTACCAAAAGTATATGCCAGTGTTGTATTAAGCCACGCACAAATGAATGCAAATCTTTTGCAAAAATCTTTTCTAGTAATTTTTCAAATGTGCTCCAGGATCGAAAGCAACAAAAGAATGTGGACCTTCTGTTCTTGGAAAAAGTGGAAGATGATATCCATAAAGATTTAGAATACTCCATGCAGGAGCTGCAGTTAACACATGCAGAAACTGTGCAAGAACTTGAAAAGACAAGGAATTTGTTACTTGTGCAGCACAAAATTAGCAAAGATTACCAGGTACTAAACTCTACTCACTGTGGGAAATAACCTGATAATAACATTTTAATCTTTGTAACTCTGACACGTGTAATAATCAAGACTTGCAAATTCAGCAACAAAGCCAGTCTGTGTATAGGGAACCAAACATAAAATCTGCTGTTGCTGAAGGTATTGTTTAAAAAACGTGAGACCCGAGTGACTAAATTGTAGGCTTTTAGCTCATCCTGCCCTTAACCCTCAGACTGTGCCTTCTCTCTGAGCATCATCTCTGAGCTTTGACCAGGTCTTCACAGGTAAGATAGTAAATGTGCTTATCAAATAAGCTTCCTTTTCCATACCATTCTGCTTTCACCATCTTCTTTCTACTTCTACTGTTGGAGTAGTGCAGATCATATTTTGACTTTTCATTCAATTAATTAGCATTTAAAATAACAAAATTATTAAAGAAACTGTTAGGTGTATTGTCCTAAAACAAAAGCTATTCTGTTTTTCCTATTGATGTTTTTAGATTTTGCTGACACTAGAACAGATGTGGATAAGGGAAAAACTGCTGCTATTTTTGCATACTCTAAATGTTCTTTCCTCAGATCTAACTGTATTTTAACTTGTAGCCAAAAGCGTGTGCAACATCAGTATAGACAATCCTCAGCAGTTCTTTTTACATGCAATTGTTTTTCAGACTGAAGTAGAAACAATGACAAGAAAGATGGAAAGTCTACAGAAAGACTATGAGTTAAAACTGGAGCAGTATACCCATCTTCTTGATATTAGAGCTGCACGTATCAGAAAACTAGAAGGTATCTTTAAATTATAGTCTTCACTATTTTTTTTTTTATATTTTATCTCTTCCAAATTACTGTTTTAAATTTGTTCTCCAGGTGAAACACTTTTCCATTCCTAAAACTGGTAGAAAGGTCAGTTCTTTCATGGAAAGGCATCTATTCCAGTTAATTTTCATTGACTTAAATGACAGTTATTAATTAAATCCAACAAAGTGGTTTTTATACTGCAGCTATTGCTGAATAAGAATAAAATGACCAAACTTCTTTTTTTTAATAAATCATACTTTTATGGTCAACCTTTTACTTTGCAGTACTATCATTACAGAATCACTTTGTGTTACTAAAATCCCTCAAGTCTTGTTATAATATACTGACATAGTATTTAAACAGGATGAATTTCAAGGATTTTTTAGTGGCTTCACTGTGTAAAAGGTGCATTGGAAGCCTCAAATAGGATATTTTACAAACTCTGAGATGTTGAAACAATTTTCACATTTTGTCTCCAAGTTGCATCTAATGCATCATTGTTTATGTCCTCTTTCTGTAAGCATGTATTTTGATTTCTTAGAATCATACAATCCCAGAATGGCTTGGGTTAGAGCCCATCTCATTCCAACCCCCTGCCAGAGGCAGGACACCTTCCGCTAGAAGGCTGCTCAGAGCCCCATCCAACCTGTGTTAACCACTTACTAACCACTTATTACCTGAGGCTGAGAAACATGTGAAGGTCTTTGCTGATAGTTCTATCCACTTAAGATATAACAGATGTTAAAAGTCAGATGTATTTTATTTCTTTCTCTGGCAAATTTAGATCAACCCTACAAAAATATGCATCTTAAATCTCTGCTACATTTGCATAGTGATACTTACTTTGAATATTGCATAAGACTTCTGCATTCACCTTTTTAACTCCCTTATAACCTGGTAATAACTGTTAGAGGCCTGTGTCTATGTATACTGAGGCAGCTCCATTGAGGAAATACTCTTGATTGTTGCCAGTGTGCTCAGTGGGCATTCAGTGTATGAATTCTTTTTGATAATGCCTTTGTGAAAGTAACATCGTTAATATAATTGAATTATACTTTTATCCTTTCTTCTCAGTCATTAATTGTATTTGAGTTTTTAAAAAGACAATGATATTATAACTCTATTTTATCTATTGCAGCCCAACTAAGAGACATTGTGTATGATACAAAACCACTTAAGTCCAGACAAGAAGTATTGCCGAGTGATCCAGTGGGTGGATTTGTTGAAACTGTTCATTTAGAAAGAGGAGAGAACCTTTTTGAAATTCATATCAGCAAAGTCATCTTCTCATCTGAAGCTATGCACGCTTTTGGTGACTGGGAACCTGCAACCTTTTGTACTTACGCATTCTATGACTTTGAACTTCAGATAACCCCAGTAGTTCATGGGAAGACCCCATCATACGACTTCACTTCTCAGTTCCTTGTGCAGTCTGATGATAGCTTCTTCCACTATGTACAGGAAAACAGCATCACACTGGAGGTTCATCGTGCCTATGGCATAGACTATGAAACAGTTGCTTCTTGTCAGCTTAAGTTCCATGAAATCTTGGAAAAGGATGGCAAGATCTACAACACAGCAAATTTAGTTGGTAGTTAAGATATTGCAAAGTATTCTGTTTGATTATGTATTGCTGTATTGCAAGTGATAAATAATGCATATCTGACCAAAAATTAATTTGTGCATTACTATTTCAAAAGGAAAAAAAATGGTTTACAAGAATTCTGTTTTCTGTTGGATGTGCAGCATGTTCTTGTGATTCTGCCAACATTTGTGGAAAGCTGGGATGGGTGCAATTTTGCCCATCACAGCATATAGCCACAGGGTAAGAGGGGAAAAAGCCCAAAAAGGAGGCACCCCCACTTCACCCGTATCAAACATCAATGCTTTGTGTCTGGGCTGAATGTCATAAGTATATCCTCTCATTCCTTCTCCCTAAACAAAGGAAGAAATGGTGTAATCTAAACTGGTTAGACAAAGTTGGCCATATAATAGTGAAAAAGGTACAAATTATGGTGATTATGATTAATAATATATATATAGTAGCATAATCTAGGAGGGTGTTTATTTACATTTTGTGGATTATTTTAGGCACATTCATATTCATTATATTAAAATAATTTTAAGGTTAAGAAGTTCAAGACACTTCTAAGAAGTATTGAGTGTTTTTTGTGGCTTACTTTTTCTTCTAGAAACATTTTGTCAGATAAGCATATTCAGTGACCTCTTAACTGCCCACTGTTGTAGAGAATCTGGTTTAATAAGGCATTGTAAAGTGTTGCCTTTGCCAGCAATTTAAATTGCATACCACTTTTTGGGACATTTCTAACTGTTAACAAACAAAAGTGTCCTAACCTTTATTTGCCTTAAGGAGATAAAAATATTGAACTTTGATTTGACCCTGTAGTAAAAATAAAAGTAGGGAAAAATGGCCATGTTTTGATTTTGGATCACACAATGGGAGCCTGAGGAGTTGTTTCTGTTTCTAACATGAACTACAGATCTCACATCACAAGCACTGGTGTAATGCATAGGCACAATCTTTAATTTGTGGCTGTTCTATAAATCTTGAATTTGTGGTTTTTCCTAGCTTTTGAGTAACATACCTTAATGTTGAAAAGAAAATTAATGCAATCCCCTCTTTATTCCTTAGGAAAAACGGGACACATTCAAAATTATGGTATGGTAGAATACTGGATCAGGTTACAAGTTCCTATGGACCAAGCTATTATTCCCTACAAGCAGAGGTCAAAGGATCTGGGATATATAACGCCCAGTTTTAGGGAACATGAGCAACCATCCAAGGTATGTTTGGGTCTGTACTTGATAGTTAGAATTACTTCATGGAGAAGAGAAGCTTCAGGGTGACCTAATTGCAGCCTTCCAGTACCTAAGGGAGCCTCCAGGAAGGCTGGAGAGAGGCTTTTTACAAGGGGGAATGACTTCAAACTCGAGGAAAATTGGTTTAGATTAGAAGGCAGAAATTCTTCATAGAATCACAGAATAGGCTGAGTTGGAAGGCACTCATCAGATTCACTGAGTTGAACTCCTGGCCCTGCACAGACACCTCAACAATCCCAAATGCTCCAAATGCAAACTGGGACAATCCCATTTGTCCAAATGCTCCCGGAGCTCTGGCAGCCTTGGGACCATAAACGTTCCCTGGGGAGCTTGTTCAGTGCCCGACCACCCTGTGTGCAGAGAACCTGTTCCTGACGTCCAGCCTATCCCTCTCCTGACACAATTCCAGCCATTTCTTCAACTGGGACAGGCTGCCCAGAGAAGCTGGGGCTTCCCCATCCCTGGAAGTGTCTGAGGCTGGGTTGAACGGGGCTTGGAGCACCTGGTCTAGTGGAAGGTGTCCCTGCCCATGGCAGGGAGTTTGCAACTTAATTTTAAGTTCCCTTCCAATCCAAGCCGTTCTGTGATTCTGCGATAGTTTTGATAAAATAAACTGTTCACTTCTTTCTTTTTAAGTTCAAATAGCTTAGGTCAAGTCTTGATATGTTCAAAGTGTAATAAAGGTAAAGATTCTTGAACTGGAAAATACGTTAGCAGTTTTTCATATAAAGAGAGCAAGAGCTAGTTGAATTATACCGTGTCTGAAGAGGCAAAGTCTTAAACTTAGTTATTTATTTTTACTGAAATTGTCACTAGAACATTTGACATTACGTTTCATTTGCTTGAGCTGTAAGTGGCAGATGTTTTAGTATCATACTCATGAATTTTAAACCAACTAGGTGTCGGATATGTATAGTGGGTGAAGCAGTTGTTCAAAAAGGTCTTGAAGTTCTTAACGCTGGAGTATTATGAGATTGAGATTCCTTCACAATGGGTTTTTTACTGAGTTTTTTAGCTGGATATTGAAGAGAATTTTGAAAATATCATTCACTTTACAATCACATTTAAATAAGGGCCACAGAAAAAGAAGGGACTTTCAAACATCTTTAACAGTCATTTAAGAAATAAAAGCAAACAGGTTGAAATGTATAAATTAAAATACTAGAGTTTTTAGTGGGCTTTTTTTTAAATCTAAGCTGTTTAAAATATTCTATGTCTGGAGTAACTCTAATGTTTTATATGATTCCATAATATAAATTTATATTACATATAAAATCTCCATGGGTTCCATGATGTAATCTGAGAAGTATGTTGTGTAGGAATTCTGTTAAATTGTGTCTGATTAGAATTGAATTTAGTGCCATTAGATTTGGCTTTGAAAAAAAATTAGGGTTCCTCATAATTTACTGTAAAATAAGATGGCAATAGATGTTCTTCAATATATTTGTTTATTACAGACTCCAGCACTCAAAATGAAGCAGCGTGCAGCTCAAGCACACAAGAGAGTCTCTTTTCTGGATCTTAGTGCAATACAGATGGCAGTAAGTTCTAAGTATTTCTGTCGTGCACGATGAAGCATGAAGGCTACTTGTGGCTCCGTATGGGCAATTTGTAGAACTAATAATTGAGAGCACTGAATTATTTTAGCAGCACAATACTGCGATGGCCCAGGCAATGAATGATAGCGTAGTCCTGCATGTGGGTGGGGGATGCAGTGCAGGAATATTTGTGTGACTACCTCAGAACTGCTTGATATCCTCCACAGTTTACAAGCTTCAATTTCCACTGGCTTAGGGCACATTCTGACAGGACCAATCAGTTCACTCTGCTCTGTGTTTCTCAGCTCTCTGCATTATTCAAATGTCTTTCTTCAGTGTACCACTTGCACTGCATATAAATGCCTCTAAAGAAACCAGCTTAATCCAAATAGATCCTGAGTGTTGGGCTAATTGGATACACAGTTTGACACAGTTCAGAGTCACCTCTAAAATCAAGTTTTATCACCTGAGATTGCACACATGCTGAAAATGTGTTTAGTCTTTTAAGTAAATCCAGTAAGTAAAGGCAGGTTCTTCAACAGGCAGTTATAAAAGGTTGTGTTTATATATTACATATAATTATACTATTAGTAATATTGCATTAATTAAAAATTAGTTGTGGGGTTTTTTCCTTTCATAAATTACTTAATTGGATTTATTCTTTGAGAGGTTAACATTAATTTTCAATTAACAGATTCTGTTACTGTTTAGTTTACTATGACTAGAACTTTGTTGAGAGCGCTGGAGTATAGACTGGAAATGAGAATTAAGTCAATCTGTTGCATTTATCAACTTTAAAAAACAAAAAGTCAAATGTTGGTGAATGTAATCTTTTGAGAGCTTAGATATGAAAAACTGAAATGTTAGTCGGATAGTTGCATACACAAAATATCTTCAGCTGTCCTAAGTGAGACAGCTACTTGGTCTCCATCAGAAGTCTTCATTTCTGAGTTGGCAGCTTCTCTAGCTGCCAACTAGAAAATCTAAGCCTCACTGTCTGGTTAAAGACAAAAGTAGTATTAGACCTTAATAATGAAACAGTTGGGCCTTCTCTGATGTCTAAGTCTTGTGATGAAATGGCAAGAAAGTGTCCATGCAAGAAAAACAGAATTTTGACAGATTAAAATGGGAAGTCTGTTTCATTTTCTAGTTCATTTTCTCAATAGCAGAGAATCTAGTTTTTAATCAAATTTCTTGCCAATGTGATACATGTCAAAGGAAATAAAAAAGGAGACTCACTAAAAGGTGGGATGAATGGTTTGACTCACCCAAACTGCTTGTAAGAATTGTCCAGCCTCCTATGTAGAAGCTCTAGCAGAGGATTAAGAACCAGTGATGCTAATGCAGGGAGGCAAAGGAGGATGTCATTTTCTGTCCAAATGCTTCTCCACCAGTAAATCTATACCTACTTTTGTATATTAATTGTCCACTGTATATTAAAGGCTTCCCCTTGTTTTATTCCTAACTTAGGGCTCTGTATTTGAAAATAGTATGGAAATACTTTAACATTTAAAATGCAGTCCCATAGGGTTCACTACAGTTATAATAATGACCTAACTACAGATTTGAGATAGTAACATTCATACCAAAATCAATTCACATGCACACAGGTAAAATTATGTGCAGGCCTATGTGTGTAAATTTAGCTATCAAAAGTTCTTCTTGGATACAGTGTGTGTTTTGGGGTTTTTTGACTGATTCTTGTAGAACTTGTAGAAAAAGATGAAATATAAATTAAACTGGAAATCAAACAGGGTGTATATATGTTGACAGGTACAAAATTATTAAATAGTTATGTTTTCACAAATGCAGTTAGATAAATGTCTTTCTGCTGTATATGAATTGTATGTTACAACAGTTGACACCTTCTCATTGTTTCCTGCACTGCCTAAGCAATGCAATTGTTAAAAGGCTCTGGATAATGAACGTGGGCTGTAACTCTTCAAGTTTTGAACTTTAGTAACTTCTGCTATTCAAGGAGTTCTGTAAAGACTGTAAGTTTATATTTTTCTGTAGCATGTAGTACAGGATGCTAAACAACTGTCGGGTGACAAAGTGAAGGAGATGGCTAAAGAAATTCAGCAGGAAAAAGAAGAGCTCTCTCATCTATCAGAGGAGCAGTTGGCTGACCAAACATTGATTACTTCTAGAGATGAGACAGAAATAATTGAAGAGTTGGAACCAGAAGGTAGAATTCATTGTTATTAATAAGTAGCTGTATTTTCTGAAAAAAATATCTGTCTCTATCCATTTTCATAAGCATTTCTTACTAGTAGTGGAAGCTGCCTCATTATGAGAAACTTCATGACATAAATTATATTCTGGCGTACTCTACAGCTGAAGCTGGGTGGTGGATAAAATGTGTTTTCTTCCCAAAAGGAAACCATATTGTAATTGATTGCAAAAATCCGATATATGACTTAGATTAGTAAAATATTAAAGGAAACCTGGCTTCTATTTTAAATGTCTTTATATTCTCCCTTAGATCTATGCTGTTCCAAAGACTATTTTAATGAATATGCTCTTTTTGTCTGCAGATAACAGCCAACGCTGACACCGGAATCCTTTCAGAGAGTGAGAGGGCTAGGATACTATATCACATATGTGACACAAAGTTATTAGATTTATTTAAAGATTATAAAAGCCAGGTCATCCTGTTCCTGCTCTAAGCTTAAACTGTTTATTATAGCAATAACCAAGTCCATGATACCAAGTTTAAAATAAAAGCAGAAGCAGAATGCTAAAATTTTACGTTTAGTTGTTAGCAGCTTTTGCATATGAATTAATTAAAAAGATTGGAAAAACTTGTTGAATGTTGATTTTTGAATACCAGTTGTCTTTATAATTTGCTTCATGGAAAAAAAAATGCTCTGGAATGTTCCAGAAAATAATGCACCTGCATACAGAACTACTTTCTTACTAAAGAAAAAAGGTGCATTCTTCTTTTACATACGCATGGTGTTAAAGGAAGTCAGAGGAAATTCAGGCCATGTTCTTAAATAAAGCTAACAATTGTGCTTACTTAGTTCATTACAGGACTTACTCTATTAGCCAGTTTGCATGTGGAAAACATTATTTTTTTAACAAACCAGAAAAAATACAGATTAGATGACTCTAAAGGCCATTAATTCAAGGAAGAGAAGATTTACGTGGCACTTACTCTTTTTATATCAGAAGAGGAAATTTATTGCTGTCAGATTTCTTATTAAGTCTTAAATGGTCTAAAATATAGTGGGTGCTACCTGCATTGTTTGTTTTTTTTTTTTTTTTTTTTTTTTTTTTTTTTTTTTTTTTTTTTTTTTTTTTTTTTAAGATCAAGATCATCAAGAGGATGATGCTGTTGAATCAATAAAAACTGACAGTGATGACTGTATTATTTCAAGTCCAGTATCCACAAATATTAAGCAGCTGAGTCAGAGTATACATGGCAATTATTTGGTAAGACTAAGAAAAATATTTTAAGCCTAATGTCCTTTAAGAGTAGCTTTGCTATATCTAACATCAGTTTTCAATGAAGCTGAAACAGTATCAAATGTACAGTATCAAATCTCTTGACTTACTCTTAAAACCAGCAATTCAGGACTAGAAGTCATAGATACAAAATAGCACAGCATAATATAAATTTGGAAAACTTACTTTGAACAGTATTTCAATAGGATATTTCTAAAAAAAAAAAAAATTCACACTTTTAGATCTGACATTAACTGAACAATCTTAGCTATGAAACTAGTACTTAAAATTAACAGGTTTAAATGTTCTGCAATGAGATATCCTAGAGGTAGTTTTGTTTTTTGAAGTGCTCTTTTTAAGGCTATGTGGTATCTTACAAAGTAACTAGCAACAAGAAACATGTATAAGAAATACTGCTCCCTTTTTATTAAGCCATAGAAAGTACATCTTAAAGAAGCTACATGTCTTCAACTACAGTAGATTTGTAGAAATGCTGTCACTTATATGTTCTTCAGAAAAATACAGAAAGTATTTTTGAAGATTGCATTATTTATAAGTAAAATGTTAAAAATATTTCACCTGTAATTTTGAGAACTAAAATGAATACTAGTAATCACTGTTAAGTCAAACTATAATACAGTTGCTCTATACCTTTGTAGTCATCTTGTATTTTATTTTATCAAAATTATTTAAGAACAATTCTGAGAGGATTTTGTATGTAAATTAATTTCAGGTTGATAAATTTCTACGTTCCTCCACTGATCTGTTCTTCAGTAACAATGTGCATGTTGGTGAACAGTAGATAAAAACAGTAAAATCTATACACTATTAACATGTGTGATAAAAGTTGGATTTTAAAAATATGCATTACTTTGCTTGAGTTCTTGGGTTGATTATAGAATACAGCATGTCAAAATTGCTGTTGAATTCTTTCTTGTTTGTTTAAGATCAGAAATCACTGCGTTTTTATCTTTCGAGATAATAATTCTGCTGATACTCAAATACTGTAAATAGGTTTTGTGATTTTTGGAGATCATTGTGCTAATTTTCCTATAAATATGAATTGTATGCCACACTATATAAGTAATTTAAGATCATATCAGGGATTTTTGTATGTTGCAAATCAGTTATTCATGGCTATTTCTTAGAAATATTGATCATAAGGCATATCTAACAGATTTTCCAGTATCAAGCTGTTCCAGTTGCTTCTTTATTTTTTCTTCTTGTCTATGATGTATGATTGATCATAAAAGGCTTAATTTTGTTTAATTTAATTTATAAATTTGAATATGAAAAGTATATTCAAGTCAAAGACCATCACTTTAATGATATTCAGTAGCCATTTAACTTACTAGATTTTAGGAAAAAAATTTGATAAAGCCATGAACCTTTATTAGTAGAGACAGAATGGTGTGGAATTTTTTCTGTCATCCTGGTGAAATTTCCATGAACCTGCTGAATAGTGGAAGAACCTTATTGATATATTGATCCAGATCTGGACTTTTAGTTAAAGTGTCATAGGATACATAATAAAAACAGAAGTATTTTGAAAGGATGGAAGAGGGAATTTTTACATAAATTATGCAAAAATTATGTAAAGAGATAATTTTTACATAAATTCTGTAATTTATGTAAAATTAAATGATCAAATACTGAAAGGACTTGACAGCAATGGAAATTATTCTGTATGGTGGATGTTTCTACAATAGGATACATTGCTTTTCATTTTGATTAATTTTATCATTTTCTCAGCAAAATGTAAGCTATCTCCATATTAAAGAAGAGCATTAACTTGGAGTTCTGATTGAATATAGAAAGCTAATACTTTGAATGTGATTTAGTACTTCAAGTGATTTAAGTTTAGAGATAAAAATTGTCAAAATATTTCCATATAGAAGAAATATTTTAATAAGGTTATAAAAAGAAAGTAATATATTGAAAAGAAATAAGTTTTAAAAAATTCAACATTTCTGTATCCAATGTGTTCTGTTTGCTATTTGAAGAATATCATCATTGAATGCTCACCTACATATTCCAGTTTTGAAACCATAGTGGCTTTTCTTTCTTCCCAGAGTAACTTCGGGAAATATTTTGAGTCTGACATGCCCACTTAAATAAAACTTATTAAAATTTATCTGTACATAAATATTCCAGACTTTGCAGAACAGTATGAAACCATTTCATATAAGGAACAGAAAAATGTCATTTCAGTTAAAGATGATAAGAAAAGGCTATGGTGAAGAACAATTGGGATATTACTTTTATTATCACATGTTAAAATTAACTTTGTAAGGTGTGTTTTACTTAACTAGGAAAATTCACTATATTAAGTTGAATTCTTTACAAATACATTATTACATTACATGCCTAACAATTTTGTGATTTGGTGGATTTTAATTGAACTGTTAGTAGTATAGTCTGCAGTAGGTACTAACAATTCTCTTTTATTTGGAAAACTTCAGTACCTTGTATTACTGACAGTATTTTAAGCAATTACAGGATCACTTTGCTGTGTAGGTAGAAATGATGACAGCTGGAATTTGTGATTCAGATAGCATTTTTACCTAAAGATAACCAGCAGACTATAACTATGACTACTGCAAAAACATTTTAAACATTGAATGGAAATCAGTATCTCTTCCAACAACAGGCTTAGCTACAAACCCTGGAGCTTTAGATTGTCATTTTGTATGTGTCCATCAATCAGTATTAATCATATAAAAAGTTGATGATTTACGTATATATATGTATGTTTGTTTTGTGTTAACACTTAAAGAAACAAAAATAATTTGTATTATGTTTATATTTTGGTTTTAAACAGGAAATTGAAAAAATCCAGATTAAAATTGCATCACTTGGTCTTACTGAGTCACGAATTACCGCAGATGAAACAATACAGCAGCTGTTTGTAGAATGCAGATTAAACAATTTCCTTGCAGAGGAGACCCCACTGTCACTTCCAAAACCACCTTGTGGTCAGAGGATTCACTATAACTATAGCACTGGTAAGTCTGATGTATTTCTGAGCAGGCTTGGTTCTTCTCTTAAATTCTGTCTTATGAAGATACCTGCAATAAAGCCTACTTCCTACATATTATAGTTGCATTTCTCTATGTGCCGACTCTATTTGCCTTTTTTCCAGATATTTTGGGAAATACTGAAAGTGATTTTTAAGAAATGATGTAAGTATGCAGTTATCAAGTATACAAAGAAATGCTGAAGGAGGCTGGTAAATAAAATGGTAACATCACAACATATTTAAATATGCTGGTAGTGCATAAATTTCAAAATTAGACTATACCTAAGTCAAATCTCTTTTTAGAAGAGCATGATGATCTAATTTTTCTATCAGTACATGATGATACATCTTAGCAACAGAAAAACATTCTAATCTGTATATCTAAATTACAGTTGAAAAGAGAGAATATGTAACTGGACTTTGTCACTGCTTGCAAATACTTAGTGTTCCTTTAATGACAACTTTTTAATAGGGGAACTGATTCATCCTTGTTTCATACTAATACACTGCCAGTTAATACTTTATATTTACAATAGTAGCATACATAGAACTATTGTAATAATTTATAAATCTGTTGTTAATTATTTCCCCAGCTATGCCATCATATTTCAATTAACTTCTTCCTGGTAAAATTTTATTTCATTTAAGATTCAGCCTGAGTGCTTCAGTCTTGGACTTTTAGCTGAGAGTATTCTGAAGTGGGTGAATCAGGGTGAGGGTTAGGGTTATGGCTATTTGTGACAAATCCTTAATACAGACATTGAAATTAAGCATTCTTTTAAAAATAATTACATAAGAGTAGCTTTGCAGAAATGCTGTCTTAGATCTTTAAAATTGCTACCATCTACAATTCTGATTTTAGACTGCAACTTCCCAAAGAATTCACTCATTTAGATCCTCCTCTTACTCATAGACTATTGAGTTCTTCCATGTGTAGCTGAAGACTGAAATGAATCAGAAATGTCACATCAACCACTGCTATGTTGGCATTGCCCACTTGAGAGGGAATATAGATGACAGATTTTCTCCAGTCCATTGGTCTGAAGATGTCTTGTATTGAAATACTGTGACAGGAGAGGAGGATTGAATTATTGAGGCTGTCAAAAAGGATAAGCACTTTGCCATACATTCTCATTATCTCTAGCTTCCTTAGTGGAAGAAAATACAGTAAATCACTTCAAGTACAAAGCAGTAAAGACCCTTGGCTTTTAAAATCATGGCTGCTATTGCCATTAATACAAAGTGGCAGCTCTGTGACATGCTTAGATGCTGCTTTTGTATCTTTTTTGACAGTGTTCATATAAACCTGACAGTGACACACCACTAGATCACATGATTCTCACATTTGATTCTAACATTGTTGTTTTTCCGTAGAAAAGAAAAGGAAATAAAAGCTTATATTTTATTTTGTTCTTTTCTTCATGTTCTTTCTTCTAATAAGTGAAAAACAATTGATAACCAGTTATATTAATTTATTTGCTTTGCAGTGATAAATGTGGATAAGAAAGATAATCACGCAGAAAGAGAGTATCTCAAGTCAATTCTTCTAAAGCCAGATCTACCTGCTGACAGGTACAGATTAATACTAAAAACCTCTATTATAGGTCTTTGTAAATAATGCTCGTGATTTGCCTTTTTGTTTGTCTTTACTGACAAGGTAACCCCAAGTAGTTAATACATAGCTAACAAGGAAAAAAATAACTGCTTCAGCTAGGAATGATGCCTGCATTATGATCTGGCTGCTGATGGTCTTATTTCTTCTTTGAGTAGGTCATATAGAATGGAATATTACAAACTCATCTAATGTTTGTTTAGTGCTGTGGTTTAATTTTTAGGGGGGTTGTTTGTTTTGTTGGTGTTTTTTTTTAAACAACTTTGTTTTACAAAACAGAGTTTCTAGATTCTATCATCAGTAGTCTATAAGTAATGAATTTGAAAAGCACGTATCTGTGCGATGGTAGAGTAGTTGCTTTCTGAATTCACAATACTAAAAGGAGTCTTAAGAACTGCAGGAAGTGTTCCTTGGCTCCAGAATTTAAAGGGAAAAAAGTATATGTGTGTATATTTGGATGTAGCAGACATCTATTACATGAATACATACGAGAAAGATTAGAAATTAGACATGTTCAATTTCACAGTAATAAATTTGTTCTTATTCATTTTTTTCATTGAGGTAGCCATGTGCATTACTTGGAGAGAATGAATGACATACTTTGATTCTGTTTCTTCTTGAATGTCAATATTCATTAAAATGGAACAACTATTAATTTAAAGATCCATTCCATTTACAGAAGGCTAGGATACCTGCTGATGCATTTGAAGTGTCAGAGTAATTTGTAAATCTTACTCACAAATCACTGATTCACTCCGAGAAAAAGAGAGTGATCTCTCTCTTCATCCCATATCCCTTACTTGGCATCTATATTAGGAAGGTTGCTAAACATATTCATATTCAAAGCATGTTTTACTAAGATTTAACAATAATGAGGATAAAATACTCCTTTTTATTTCCCTGACAGATAATTTAGTTTCTAAAGAAATTTCCCTGTCCAACCATCCAGGACCACTATGGTAGGCACACTTCACCACCTGATGTGGGACTGAGGTCCCTTGGCAGCTACACCCCCCACACTGTCCCAGTCAGACCAGCTGCCTTCACCAACTCCAGCCCAGGTGTCCAGTCGCTTAGTCTTAGAGGTCCCAGTCTTTAAAATAACTTAATTTTTGGTGCAGTAATTAAATAAGACAATAACAGTTCAAGTTGGAGCCTCAGAGGAGGGACCCTGAACAAAGGAACACCTGGGCTTTTGTACCCTCACAGGACAGTCTGGGGTCATCAGCTCCTGCCATGTCCTGGAGTCCCTCACCTGGCTGTGCCCGAAGTCTGGGAGTGACTGGCTCCTGCCTGTATCTCTGAGTGACCCTCCCCTCCCCTGGCTGGGCCACGTGTCCCTGGGCCCTTTGTTGTGCCAAGGGGTAGTAGTTCACAGCCCTTGCCTTGGGCTGGGCTCCTCCAGTGCTGAACCTGCAGCTGCTCCTGAGCCGCCTGCACTGCACTGATTCCTCAACACGGTGACACCGTAGCTGGTCTGTGTGCTGCCATTTCCCCTATAAATAAGAAACTTAGATAACTGTACCAAATGTTTTACAAACCTGAAGTAAAAATAAGGTAAAATAACAGCAGTGAGTTTTTTCTCAGAACAGAAGCCTTCATCTCTTACATGTGCCATCATGTCACTTCTGTCCCCTGTGTTACTAAGTAGGTTGTTTCCTGCAGTTATCAGAATGCCTGGTTTGGCTTGTGCTGAAATTTCAGTTCTGTATTGAATAAATAGGAAGGCAGAAGTTCATCAGTAGTCCAGTTTCCCATTTTATTGTAGCAAGAGGACCACCAAGAAACAAAATTTATGGAAAGATTCTGCCCATACACCAAGGGTGTTTATGCATTTTAAACTTGTAAAATAGTGTGGTTTTTATTTTTTCATTATTTGTAATTTGATGTTTGACCCTTTTTGAAAGCAAAATACCTTTTTTTTGTGCATGTGTGTTTAGCCTAAAATTTACGGTGGTCAGTGATCCCCCAGAAGATGAGCAGGATCTTGAATGTGAGGATATTGGGTTTGCTTATGTCAGTTTAAAAGAGATATTCCAGAAGCAAAGAGATATCATTGAGCAAGATATTGATGGTAAGTTTTAAAGATCGCTTTCTTGTAAACTTCTGTAGCCTAAAATTAGTTGAATTTCTACTTTGCTTTGCAGGTGTTACTGTGCAAGTAATTGTTTGACATTGTTTCAATAAGAAATTCTTTAATACTAAATAATAACTTCCACATTTGTTTGCAAAAGTCTGCAAAAACTATCTATTAGTATTATTCCTTAAAGTTTTTTAAAAAAACCCAAACCAACCAGCATTCTCACCTCATAGAAATTAGATTATAAAACCTAAGAACTTTCAAGCTGTGTCCACTGCTATAATTCTGTCTTTTCTACAACATACTTCATTGTGGTAGGACAATAAATATGTATTTTGAATAAAAATTTGTTTTGTATTAAAATTTTCATCAGCAATTTGGTATTACTAATGTCTGTATTTTATTTGAAATTACGTTATAACCCCAAGTGCCTCAAGTTTGTTTCCTCCATATGAAACATGTATGACACAATATGAAATACTGGTGGTTTTGATTAGGAATCAGTTTTAGTGAGCACCCTTCTGTAACAGACTGACCAAACTCATTGTGACAGAGCAAGGTGATGTGATTAGGAAGTGTGGAATCTTCCATTTCCTGAGGTCATAGGATGCATTTCTATAATGTTGATAAGAATACTGTAGAAGGCTTTTTGGTCGTTTTGTCAACTATGAAGATAATATTCTCCTTGCTCAATTTCCTGTTCCCCATGGCAGCAGAGACACGGTTACCAGTGGTGCACTTTTCTCTTTACTTTTTCCTCTCAATCCTCTTTCCCCCTTGGGGTGAAGTTCAGTGAAGAAGCTGAAAGCACCTCTGTTACAAAAGAGTCACCCTCCTTTCCCAGTAAGGGAACTAGTTCAATGTTTGGTTGCAGAGCGCCCATGTGCAAAGGTGCCTTTTGCAAAAGCATGAGTTCTAGTGAGCCCCAGCAGAATGCCAGGCAAATGTAACTTTACTACTTCTACTGTTGTGTCTAATTCCTGTACTTGAGCAATGGGGAGCTGAGTAATGAGGGAAAGAAATGGGCTTTCTTATCCATTCCCATTATCATGCATGATTTGCATCCACGCTGTTGCTAAAATACTCGAATTTACAGGAACGCGATAAGGAAAATTCTAAGAATCATCCCACTCTGGAAGAATAATACACAGATTTGATGCATTTCCTGCTGTGGTTGAGCAACTTAAGCTTTTCTCCACCAATAATTTTTCTTCAAGTACAAACGCTCCTCCAAAAATGTATTTTGTAATCTCTCACTGGAAGATTGATTTTTTGTTCTGAAATTTATGACCATACCTCCCACTGTCATAATTCCCATTTGATAAGATTGATTAGTTATGTAAACATAATTCTTGAAAGTCACTTGTCACAAAACTCTTAAAATTCCTAATCATCATCTGAGAGAATTATAAGGACCAGAAGGACTGGGTTTTATTACTAGTTACTGTAAGCTAATCATTACCATGTAATGACAACTACTTCAGTATTGTGAGGAACTTCTTCTTATTGTGAGGAACAATTAGGGAATTTCTTCCCCTAATTTTCAGACTAATTTAAACTCATTTTTAATTTATGTTAATTATATATATGGAAATGGTCTTAATAGCTAGAAATACTTTTATTCTTTTTCCCTTCTGCACTTCTTCCCTTTCCTGCAAATGCTGTACAGTTTTTTGGGGATTTTTATTGCATCCATAACATATAAACTTTTATATTTTCTGAAAATTAAGATGTTTCAGGGAATTTAAACTAGTTTTATGTTAAAATATGTCAGATCATGGCAAAATAATATATCTGTATATTTTCATAGATTAAGTAATTGTAAAAGGATCAGTTCTTCAGATCTGAACACAGATGTCAATTAAATATAAGGGCACAATAAACAGAATTGCTAAGTAGTGTTGTACATGCTCTCTGAGTTGGATATTGATTTAAGGAAAAATAATAAACCTAGACACAGGGAAATTCATAGGACACTACTGCATGAAGATAAACTCATTCTTAATTTAGATACCAAACTTCCTGTACATCTTTCTCATATTTTGTTCTTTTCATTGCTGATTGTGTCAAAGTGGTTTATGTGAAATCTGAAACAATTAAGTGAATGGCTAAGCAAGAAGATGGATCAAAAATATTATAATCAAAACATCTAACAGTATGTCTCAGAGATAATAGGACAGTATAAAAAGTGAGAAAATAGAATTAGTATTATCTTCTGATATAATTAAATATAATTACCCTGCTCTTCTTTTAAGTAAAAAGGGTAAGTCCCCTGAAGTCTGCTCTTGAAGTTGACAGTTCACTGAGTGATTTGTTGAGGCTGATTTGGACCCATCTATCATACAGAGTGTAGAAAAAGCATTAATTGGTGTATTTTTACTTAAAACTATTCCTGTGTATGTAGATATATGTTTAATAAAAATTGGAAGATCTTTATTTACATATTGTGAAAAATAATTATTATATATAGACAATTATTATACTGATAGTTTCCTTTCTGAATTAGTTTTATTAATTAATCAATGCTTTTATTGCTGCATATTCTAGTTCTAGGAGTGGTTAATTTCCAGTAGCCTGAGGACCTGAACTGCAAGATTATTTATTTATTTATTTCTCCCTTTTTTTTTTTAGCATATGCTAGTTGTCCTTTTTAATCTGTTCAAACACTAAAGAAAATTATCAAACCAAAAGTGAAATGTTAAGTTGAATAGCTAATGCTGTTTTCTGATGTTTCCTTTCTAGTGTTCGATTCACAGGATGCCAGTGCAGTCATTGGAAAGCTCACAGTGACAGTGGAAGCCCTCAGTGCACTGCGTTCAGTCCATGAGGAATGCAAAAATGATTAGGAGGAAAGGAAGAGACATTTGCCTATTGAAGTTCTTGCTCCCAGTATAAAGATAAACACTTGATGGTTCATCAAAAATGAGATCTTTATCATCCTTACGGTATATTTAATGTAAAATGTATATGAAAAAGATGCTTGATGTCCAGGTATAAAGTTTTGTACACTTTTCAATCTGTTTTCTTTTTTTTTAAGGTCCTTGCTGAATCATACTTCAGGCTCTCAACACTTCATAGTGTAACATTCTAACTTAGTTCCAATGAAGTTTGGTTTCAAATACAAGCTTGCTTGTAAATTATCAGTTACCAGTTGAGGGTATTTTGTCTAAGAAGTGATGGTGAACCTTCAAACAGAAATGCTTGTAGATTCTTACTAAGAGTAGTTGTGACACAATACTGTCAGAATACAATCATTCCTGTTTGAAGTGACCTCAGGTAGTTTTTAGTCCAGTCACTGCAGGATTAGGTATCATGTTAGGCCATGTTGCTCAGGGCTGTATCCAGCCTGGTCTGAAAACTTCCAAGGACAGGCACTGCTTAACTTCTCTCTGCACAACCTGTTCCAATGCCTGACTGTTCTCATAGTGAAAAAAGGAGATGCATTTCTACACATTACTTCAATCCGAATTGAAGCCAAAGCTACAACTAAGCATGTGGAGCAGCTTTTGCACTTAATACACCATATAATAATTTAATTTGGGTTTGTTTGTTTGGGTTTTTTTTAATTCTAGGGATGGCATGTTTGTCATTTGTTTCAGCCATTTAACATTTTGCACAGAAATAAAAATAACAAAGCATTTTAGTGTTGATTTTCATGCTTTGCAGTATACCATCATATTTTTATCCAGTTTTGTGAAGCAGTTGACAAAAAATAGCTGTTATTGTTGTCAAAATGGTTTGCTCAGGTAATGTTTCTGTAGATTTCAGTGGTAAACAATTTGTTATGGTTTACTCCTGGGTTCGGAGTTTTTTTATATTATGCTTAGATTATTTTAAGAGTAAGGATAGCTGCAACAGTGCAAGACAGGTCTTCCACACAATTAGGAATTATTTGTTTCACATTTTTATGGAACTGTCATTCTTGTTAAATGCACAATTATTTCCGTATGTATTAAAGTCACAAGAACTGAACCATTCTTGAAAAAATGTTGCAAAAAATGTGGTCCTTCCACTGCTACAAAAAAACCCCAATAAAGTAAACTCTCTTTTGCTTGTTATAAACCAGTGGTTATTCTGATTACCTACTTACAAGTATAAACAGCTACGCAAGCTAACAGCCTTTGACTTCAGTGGTAATGAACAACCAAAGTTCACCTTAACATGAGGAAGAACTTCTTTACATTGAGGGTGGCAGAGCACAGGGATAGCTTCCCAGAGAGGTTGTGGAGTCTCCTTCTCCAGAGACATTCAAGACAAAAACCTACCTGGACACGTTCCTGCATCACCTCCAGGTGACCCTGCACTGGTGGGGTGATTGGACTAGGTGATCTCCAAAGCTCCTTTCCAACCACCAACTAGTCTGTGAATATATTTCAAATCAATGCCTTTTATAGTATTTGGATAAGTAAAGGTAAAAGGTTGCTGTAGCTGGGCCTGTGAAATTTGCAGCTACTTAAAGGGCCATTGCAAGTACAGTGGAGCCAGCCAGCCACCTTTCAGTTGTGGCAGACAGTGTAGAAGGGGCACAAAAGCTGGACCTTGTGGTTTCACTGGGCTCTGGTAGGGTTTTGGGGAGAACTTGTTCCCCAGGGGGCTGGTGTGCCAGGAGGGAATGGGAGGGGGACAGCAGGTAGGGTATGGGTCCAGCTGGACTCAATGACCCTTCAGACTCAGGATATTCTAAGTTTGTATGTATAATGCATTTCAAAAATACTATGAATCTTGAACATTCCTTCTTTAATAAAGTTCAAAGATGTAAGCAAATACAATAATAAAAAATACACAGTATTGATATGTCTCTTTCTTGGGGGTTGTTTTTTTTTCCTCCCAATTTTGGCCACACTGTCTTTGTCTCCTTTTATTATCTTCAGTGCTAGTCATTGTCACAACTCTGCCATTTTCTCTTTCTTTCATCCCACTTGGTGCACTTCACAGTCACTTGGATGTGGCAAATTCAGGATAACTCCGTGCAGTCTTGAATTGTGCTGTTTGAATCTGACAGGAAGAAAAGGATAAGTCTGAAGGTACAGCTAATAAAGAAATTGTTAACCCATTGGACTCTGTACTGTATACTCCTATGCCAGAACATGGTACATTTAGAGAAATAGAAACTTGAGTTGTTTACATTGTGAAGAGGAAATTTTAAAGAACTTCATTTTGCATGCATTATGACTTATACAATTAAAATACCAACAAACTATAAAATAACACAGAATGTTTGAGAATAAAGCTATTTTATGACAACAACTAGTATAGTTCAGAAAAGTAGACAAATTTTTCATGGCAAAGTTAGAACAAAGACAACCTGATTTAAGGCTAAATTGCCAGCTAATCCTCACATCAGGTAAACAAACATGGTGTTCCTTTCATTTCTTCATCTCTATTTGATAAATATTTGTAACTGCAGTGCATGTTGGTACTGTAAAGGCATGCACATCTGCAAGTTCTTCAAACCTGGTTTAACGAATTTTAAAGTCTATGTGGAGCAAAACATTCCAACAAGGACATTGAAAGATTCCCAAGTGAGCAACCTGCCTGGCAACCTGCCAAGGTAAGGTGAGGTAGATTTGTTAAAGCACACTAGTGATGAGATCACTTTCTGCTGAAGTTCAACAAACTATCACATGAGACACACTGCAATGCATCCTCTCTGGCAAGCAGAAAGTGGGATGAAGTTGGTTGTGTGTGCTGGTCTACTGCCTTGTTACTGAGGAGTAAGTTCATCAGCAAGCACAAAGGGTAAGATGGTGCACTTGAGCCTTCAAAAGGGAGTAGAGTAGATGGGAAAGTTCATACAAGTACCAGCTCTTCTCAAGGCACAGCCTGGGGAGATGGGAGGGCAGGCCCCCACCCCATAGATGGGGAATAGATGCTCTCCATTTTCCTGCTCAGATTGCAGCCAAGAAGGGTAACTGATCCAGCTGCCCCCCTTCTATGGCTCCAAGGGCTGGCCAGTCCCCAGTCAGACTCACTGAGCAGGACTGTCCACAGTTGGTACCTCATGTTAAAGGCTGGGTTTCTTCAGTCCTACCAGTTCACAGACTCATCAGATTCAGAACCTTCATGATGTGTTTGGGGAGTAGGTTTGATGAACAGATTTCCACCTGAAGAGACCAGTTTCCTTGCTTTGTGGAATATCTCAGACAGAAGAGATTAGGGTGATAATAGTCCAATGCAGCAGAGTCTTGTAGAGGGGAAGTGAAATGTGGGTTCTTGTCATCTACTGCTGTGGAAGTAAATCATGAAGGAGAGACCTATACAGGCATGTGAAGGTTTAGGCCAGAGACCTCAAACTTGTTTCCTGAACTTGGGCATTGGTGATTGATTGATTGAGTTTTAGATTAGGTTTTAGCACATTTTAAACTTCTGCTGGGCATTTCTGAATTGAGAAGAAGAACTAAGAGGTTTCCCTATAAGCTGTATGTGAAGAAGCTGTTGCTTCCATGGTTGTAGTCCAACGAGGTCAACTTGTCCCACCATTTGGAACACAGTGCAGGAGAGAGCTTCATAGACTTCATCATTTTTAGCTTTCTTAAGCTATATACCTTTAAGATATTCTTGCAGGAAGAAAATAGTTTGGTTTGGTAGATCATGTTATTAGAGGATCCTGACATGTCCTACTACTGTGCTTGTAACACATTTTGAGACCTAAAGCAAGCATTGGTTTTTACAGAAATGCAAAATGCTTTGAGGTTCATAAAATAGCTCCCAAATTTTTAACTTCTAAAACAAACTCACTACCTCTTGAAAGCCAGGGTGATCATGAAGTAAACTGTTGTTCACTGGCAAAGGCGTAACAGGAAATGGAGAATGTCCAGAAAGCTCTTGATGCCTAAAGGAAAAACAAGCCAATGTACAAAGGCTGAATGTCCACCACATACTGCTGATCAGAGTACTGAGACTTAACTCTTGGGCTGTAATGGGAATATCCAGGAGGACAATTGTGACATTAGCAACAGGACTTAGATGAAAAATAAAGATAAAACAAATAAAACATACCCAAAGGCTTAATTAATGAGCAATCCTCTTATGTGCATGCACAAAAGGGTACTAGATTTCACCATGGAAGTTAAGATTAAATACTGAATCTGGGGTGTTCAGACTTCCATTGTAACAGGTTTATAACTGTGCATTCATATGTATATGACAGCTGCTTGTGCTTATACACGCAAAAAAAGCAGGTGTAGACTTGGTGAGGTTAAAAAAAGACTTGTCAGATTTTGTTCCCCAATGACTGAAAACATTGTTAGCACAAAACCCAAGGTTCAATATGTTCTCATGGTCCTGAATATTTCAGAAACAAATAAAGCATGGAAAACAGAAGCTAACTAGTAATCTGGTAAGCTAAACAACCAAACATTAAAATTAACTGCAGCCTGTCACAAACCCTCGGTAAGGATGCAATGACAAGATGCTGTTTTGATGAAAAACCACAAGATTTTTCTACCACATCAACTCACTTTCTTTATACAATTTTTTAAAAATTATAATCATAAGGTTCATTCACAGGTGATCTTTGTTACCTGTCTGCTGGAGACTCTAAGTCAATATGGTGTTCAAAACAGTCTGTACAACTGTCTAGTTCTGGTGAGTGAGAACTCCCTGGAAATAAGACAAGACTATAATGACTATTCAGTTATGACAATTAAATTAACCAGTTAAAAAGCACAGAAAGTGTTTTGTGTCATCTGTAGTCTGCTAGTAGATCTAAGGTTGTATACAAAGATATGGTACCATTTTATGGCAGATTTAATAGCATCATCTTACAGCTTGAAAATGTTCATTTCTCATTTATTCACTTACAGAAGCACAAATCAGGGCTGTTGAAGTAATCAAGAGCAATATTGTCACCCAGTTACAGACACTGGAGATGCTTCTGATTTTAGGAACCACAGATATTCTGCTTAAACCCAGCAACTGCTCTGTAGAGCCTTTGAAGGAAGCAGTGGCACAGAAGGAACATAAGCCCTTAGTGCCTGGGTTGCAAACAATGCCTGATTGTTGGCTTGCTCGAAGGTTAGTTCCATATACATAAAATTAAGAATATAATATATTCCTAGAACTATAATCTCTCCCCTCTAAAACAAAAGCACTGATAACTCTGTGGCTTTAGTCTAAAAATTATCCAAGAGCTCAATAGTGGCTGGCCATACTGAATCATTTTTTTCTGTCAGACTGCAAGGTAAAGTTACACCCCAATTCCTAAATGTAATCTGGCATGAAAACCTGGATTGCCATTTTCCATACAGCAGTGTCTGACACAGCTTACAAGTTACCATGTTCTGAACCAATCTATTGTGTTCTCTTAGTAAACAAAAAAACACAAGGACTGAATCCTTCCCTATGCAAAAGCCACAGGAAGTCTTTGTTTCTTAACAAAAGAATTAATTTTTCCAACTACAAATTGTTATCTTTGTAAAAGGCTTTAGGATTCAAAACTGTTCTTAAAAAAAGTTTAAACATTTACACTTAAACTTTACCATTGGGACTATGAAACATACCCCTCCAATACTGCACGGTAATTGGTCTTCCATACAAACGGATTCCATCCAGCAGAGCCTTTGCATAAGGCACTGATACTTTGTGTTTAAAGCAGACATATCCAAAAGACTTAGGTTTTCCTTCTTTGTCCTCACAAATCATCACTTTGGTTAATGGTCCAGCCTGAAAGAAATTTCTGTTATTTAGCAGAAACTGACACTTCATTGTGTTTTGAATATTTAATTATTTCTCTTCGGCCATAGTCAGAAACCGTAAGTTTCTTACTTTGAAACTGTCTCTCCACATTCCCAAAGCTCAAATTCTGAGCTTCCTACAAACAAAAATCAGCTCCAGAAATGTTAAAGGGGAACCCAGCATCAATTCATGTTTAATCTTTCATAACCAGAATTTTTATTATTTTTAGAATACCATACCATAATAATTGGCTTCCCAAAGGGGAAGACTAATTTACTGACTCCAAAGCAAAAGTTACCTTCCAGTTCATAAATAAAAATATTAATAATTTAGAAGTAGCAGTAGATACTTGCTCATCATTTGATGAAGGGAAAGAGCTAGAGGTTAGGGGTGCAAGTTCAGGACTAAGCCATAGCAGGAATATTGAACTGGATATTTTTCAATGACAGGGCAAGACTACAATGAGAAGTATAGGCAGCAAAAGGGAATGAAAACAAGATAAAACAAGGGGAAAAGACAAGTTACTGGGATAACCTAAAGACACAGATAAAAGCTGGCAGTTGGATGGCTGCTGCACATTATGCAGAAGAATAATGCAAAACTGTGTTCTAAGACCATCTTTATCATTTTTACATTTTATCTTGTATTACTCATGTCCTCTAAGACGATAAACTTCTTAAGCTCACATTTACAGTTTACAGTTATAACAGCAGACTACTGTTTAATCTTGAAAACAGGTAGGAATTAAGCTCGGGCTTCAAACAGATCCAACTACTTTGTGTTTCTTCACTGTCACTGGAAGGTCAGGCTTTGAAGGCACCTCTGCAGAGCATGCTGTCCAGCTGCCCTAACTGAACATCCCATCCCAGCTTCTCGAGCATTAGAACAGCATTTCGGAATGTAAGGGTACCCGTCTGCTACCTGTAGGAAGAGCTCGTAGAGGATCTCCTCCCTGACCCGGCTCTCCAAGTTCCCCACGAGCAGAGTCTGCTCCGCCGCCTCGGACCGCCCCGGCGACGCCATGGAGCCTGCGGGAGCCTGCGGGAGCCTGCGGGAGCCCGCGGGAGCCTGCGGGAGCGCTGCGGGAGCGCTGCGGGAGCCTGCGGGAGCCTGCGGGAGCGCTGCGGAAGCCTGCGGGAGCCTGCGGGAGCCCGCGGGAGCGCTGCGGGACAGCGAGAGAAGCGCCCCAGGCAGGGAAGCTGCGCTCCAGGACTTGGTGTGAGGGATCCGGCTCCTGGCAACACTGGAACGCGGGAGGGCAGGTGTCGCGTCTGTTTGTGACACCACCCCCAACATCTGTGACACTGTACTTGAACGTTCGGTGTGTAGCACTGATGGTAAATACAAACATGAAGGTTTTCTCGTCTATTTTTGCCACTGAATCTTAAGTTCTAGCCGGGCTGGCTGGTGTAAAGCAAACCGACCAACCCTGAAAAACAATCCACCTTCCCAGACTAGTATTCACAAGTGTGTTCACACCATCCACTCCTGCTATTATCATTGCAATGAGCCCTTACTGCAGAAGAGGCTGCAAACAGAGCAAGTGCTCAGCTCAGGAGCGAAGAGAGTGGGTTTTATCAGATAGAAGTCCATGCCAGCCATACAGAAAACCTATTTCTGCACTGTGTTACAGTGTTGGCTTGAACAGCAGAGGTGATTTTAAACCATGGAGCGTCAGAACAACAGACTGACCTAATCTCTGCAACAAACTGCCAGAGTTGTCCAGTCACAGCTTGGAAAATGAACAGAGACTTTTGCTCCTGATGAGCTTCCAATGGCAGCAAGTCACAGGCAGAAAGCTGGGGAAAGAGTGTACCCAAAGCCACAGGGGCAGCCCCTGGGAGGGGCACAGAGCTCACGGCACAGTGAGAATTCTGGATCCAAGCTTTTGTTATAAATACATATTATGTTGCTGGCTTTTTGCAAATACTAGGAAGACTGTTATATGTATAATGTTAAAATAACTTCGCTTTTATTTCTGCTATTAACAAACACTTAGACATAGTAGTAGTGGTAGCTGATAGTTATGAGTGAACTGTCTGTTTGGTCGGGATAACATCCAGTGAACATGTAATGAGGACCCTGCCATTGATATGCCAACTATCAGCATCTGCCATCGGAAGAAGGCATGGACCAAGGCCCAAACTGGAAGGGATAAAGACAAGGAGCCAAAACCACGGCCAAGAAACACGCATGCTCTAAAAAGCAGACCCGAGGAGGGGCCATGTAAAATAGTTCCTGGGAAATGTAAACTAGTTCATGGATATGCATGAGGGTCTATGAATAGGCAACAGGCTGATGTAATGGAAAAAGTATTTAAGGGGTATCCCCGAAGGTGACAGTGTGCTCTTGGCTGAGTGCCAAGACGCACCCGGCCTTGCTTTACTGTCTTTGTCTCCTATTGTCCTTTATTAAACTGTTTAAATTTTCACAGGAGAGTGAACGCGTTTTTCACAATTTTTTTTTGTTTGTTTGGTTTTTTTGTTTTTTTGGTTTTTTTTGTAGAAACAGCAGATCAATCGTTAACACTACCAGTTGTATGCTGTTGTGAATATCAGCCAGTGCTCCTGAGCATCTTTGGTTCTCTATAGTGATGGCTCACTGAGCCCCCCCAGTCAATTGGGAATGAAGCAGCAGGTGTCTCCCAGCTCCCATTAACTGCAAACACCACCGAAGGGCATCAGCTGAGGCAAAAGGAAGCCCACCTGCACCTCTGTATCTCCCTGCTTGACAAGCCCTGCTCTGACCACAGAGCCAGCAGGAAGTCTCCAGCACAAAGGGACACAGGAAGCAGAACAGCAACTCTACAGGAGCTGTTCCTGGCAGACTGGGCTTCAGTTGTGCCAGGGTGAAAAATTAGAGCAATGATTTGTGGAACAAGCTGCATTGCCGAGTGCTACCAGAGCCAAAGAGCTTGTCAGACAGAATATTTCACCTCTGTGGATTAAAGTAAAAAAGCCTTGAATCACCAGTAGCCGCAGGGAATAAATGTAAATTGAGTACATGAAATGCACAGCATCAACTCAATACCTGGGTATGTGTGTTGGAGATTAATTATTGGGCAATTATTGATACTTAAAATAACCAAAACATTAACCTGACAGAGAAGTGAAGCTGTTCATTTCTATGAGCTTGCACTACAGGGAAGAGTTCGAACCTTTTAACTTTACCATCATTCCCAAAGCACGGAATCAGTTACACTGCTGCTGAAGTATAAGTTTATTCCTGTGCAGAAAAGAGGGGGGGGAAGCAGTACAAAGCACTTCACAATTCTGTGATTGTTTTCACACAGACCACTGTTACTGCAATAATGTGAGAGACAACTGCTCACTTTAGAAATGTTAAAAGGTTTATTAAACTTTAACAAAAATTCAAAAAAAGGACTAAATAAGGAAAAATTGCAGTGGTGGGAACTGCCCTCGTGGCTGCCCACCACTTGGCCAGTTCATCTCCAAGATGTAAGCTCAGTCTTTTAAACCCCTGGGGGTTGCATCAGCCAACCCTGCCCCCACCCCAAGTCTGTCAGTCAGCTCTTCCTTGCCATTTATCAGTGGAGATTGCTTTCTTGACACTGGATTGGAGGTCAGGGGTTGCCATGCTGCATCCCCTAAGCAACAAGCTTTTCCATTCCCAGCTGCCCCGTGGAGGGGGCACACGTGCATGCCTTCTTTCTGCCTGTCCTAGACAACCCAGGCTGTCTGATGGCAACAACACAGAGAGGGAGGGGGGAAAGGGAACTATGGAGGGAACAGAGAACATCTAAACTACAATAACATAATGATACATCAATAAAGCTTCTCTTAATATTGACACAATATTCATCCCTTAATTGCAAGAGCCAATCATCTCATTATCTGAGCCAATCATCTCATTATCCATCTATAATAAATAATATCCATAAACGAGTATCAAATTTCCCCAAAATAAAACAAAATGCCAGTAAAACTTTTATGCAACAGTCTTCATTATCTTCGGATGGCTTTGGAAGGGTAATATTTCTGTATTCTGCATCTCAAGGCACAAGAGACATTTTCAAACGAAGGCTCAGACCAACAAATCCTAATCTCTGCCAGCAGACAAGTTCCTTAGAGCATTCCCTCATAGAGAATGCAGACAGTGAGCGCATTTCCACTCATGGCTCAGGTCCATTCCCTACCAGTCACTAAGGAAATAAACTTCAAAATACCCTGCAACCGTTGTAAAATCACTTCTGCACAAACCTGTTATAGGTGGGTAATGCAATGGCTGGCTCTTCCAATTAAGGAATGAATATTATGTGTGTGTTAAGAGAAGTTTTATTGATGTATAGTTATGTTATTGAGATTTGTTGTTTGGATGTCCTCCCTTCTCCCCACAGTCCCCTTTCCACCCCCCCGCCATGGTTGCCAAGACAGCCTTGGAACATGTAGAGAGTGTTATAAATTAATAGCCAATTTTGATTAATAAAGAAAATTTATTCCATAATTAAAATACAATCAAAAAAGACATAAGCAAAATCTAGCAGGCACTGGGCCAGGCTACCAGTGTCCAGGTGAGGCAGGGAGGGACTCTGGTCTCGCTCTTTCTGTACCTCACAAAGGTCTAATTATGTAGGGCTCCTTTTTATATGTTCTCAGGCTTCTCGGGGCTCTTCTGTCTTCTCCTGTCGGTCTCGTATCCTGTGACATGTTGAGACATGTCCCTTTGGGCTCATTGATGTATGTCCCTTTCTTGAGTCCGCTTCTAACAAAGAGTTTTGCCGGAATACTCTTTTATCTTCTGGTGATGAGTATTTATCTTATGGCTGAGGCATATCAAATGCATATCACTGGAGCCTTGCCAGACGAATAAAATCCTTAGGAAAAATACCTGTGGAGACAGCTTAGTTTATCCTTGTTTGGTATTTGGGTCTTTCTTCTCTGATCACCTGGTGCATGTTGCTCTTTCCCATAACAAAGTTACTTTAACATCACACATATAGAATCTATTTAAATATTTGCAAAAAGCCAATATTATATATCTATAACACTAACGACCCACGCAAGCCCCAGGCGGGTGCAGTCACTGGCATCATCGCCTGGGGATGTTTCAGGGAAGAAGGGACACTTAGAGGCTCAGTCGCGGCCTCTGGCAGAGGGAAAGAAGCAGCAGCGACTGTTTTTACTGCAGATACCTTGCACGAATCCCTTCTCCTTCTGGGGGACACCTCGACGGCCAACCTGCCGCGGGGGGCGGCCAGTGGACACAGGGCGGGTTTCGGGGGCGATGCTGGAGCTGGGGCAGCGGCACAGGGCCAACAGGGTCGGTCGAGAGGCTCAGGGCAGCTCTGGCGACACGGACAGACGCCCAGCTCCTGCCTGGGACGTGGCCGCCTCCGCCCGGGCCGGGAGCCACTGCGGGTGGGCTGCAGCTTCTTCCCCGGCATCCCGGGCGGCCCCGAGGCGGCTGTTCCGCACTCGCTGAGGCTTGCTGTCATCTCAGCGCTGCCGCTGCCACCGCCGGGCCCCACGCCCAGTGCTCTGCCACGCCGCTCCCGAGCACCCGCGCGGGCACCGGGCCCGGCGGCGGCCCCGAGGGGCACCCACACGCC
>VZRH01006827.1:59539-77802 GCA_013397555.1 Urocynchramus pylzowi
TGCGAGTCGACGAGGCCGGGGCCAGCGGCCCGGAGGGGCTGCGTCCCCAAGCGCCAGGCGAGCGGCCACCCGGGCTCCGGGGGCTCCCCGGGGCGCGGTTCTGCACGTGGAACTTCCGCAGGCACAGGCTGGGACCCGCCCTGGGGGGCCACAGGGGCGGGGGGCAGGCCGAGCCCCTGCCGCCGGCATCGCCGCGGGCCCCAGAGGGTCGCAGCGCAGGATCGCCACCGCGAGAGATCCTTCGTGGCCCGGGGAGGGGACGGCGAACAGCTCACCGCGGCGTCTACGAGCACACTGCAGCGCCCAGAGGGGGCGGGCTGCCCCGGGGGATGGGGTCCGGCCACGTACCCAGACAGGGAGGGAACTGAAGGGCGCCCTGGCTTACCCCTGCCCCTTGGGTGGGCGGCAAGACGGGCATCCCACTCTGGATGTGGGGATTTCCATGTGGGAATTTCCCCCAAGAGGCACCTCACCTGAAAGCCACAACCCTTGACACTTGTGGGGTTTCCTACTGTTTATTTTCCCAACTGTGCTCCTAAAACAGCTCCCACAGCCTCACAAGGGCAGTCTACCTGCTGTGGGGACAGAGCACACGGGGCCCTGAGGTGGGTCAGAGGCAGCAGCTGGCCAGCTTCTCTGTTCTCCATTCCTCACCTTTTTCCCTGGATGGGCAGTCCCGAAGCCTGACATCTTCCCAGGGCACTGAGATCCTTCCCTAGGGCAATGGCAGCACCAGCCTCCTGCCAGCGGTCACCACACAAGACTGGTCTCACCACAGCACACCACACCAGGTGCCAGGGGAACATGGAAACAGGCAAGGGGTCAGGAGTCATGGGAACCACATTCTGCTGACCTATCTCCACACCAGATTTCCTGTTGTTTCAATCAGCAGTGAAAAACAACTGAGCAAAAAACAAAGCCAAGGCCAGGCTGGGAACCCCTTTGTCTTGTTGTTTCTTCCAGCATAATCTAATTAAAGCCACAGGAAATATGCTTTCCTACATCGACTGGGCATCTTTAAAAACCCCAGCACAATAAAAAGTCCATGGGCCAGGAGAATGAGGGGACGAGGGCGGCAGAGGCCGGGCTCCATGGCTCCTGGCACTGGGAGAGATCTGCTCCAGATACCTGTATACCTGTTCCCTTGCTGAGACACCTCGCAGCAGCTCTCATGGGGCACCAGAGCAGCTGCAAGTTCATCCAAGATCTCCCAGGAGAGGAGCTGCCACAATGCCCTGCATCATCCTTGACATTCGTGAGAGGCTCTCCAGGGTCTGGTCCCTCTGTGCAGGATTTCAGGAGCTCACAAACGGCTCTGCAGTGGTGGTGGAGGGGGGGAGGTGTGCTGTGAAAAAGAGCATTGGCAAGGCAGAGTGGGTGGAAGAAGAAAGGAAAGTGCTAGAGGAGTATTTCAAGTATTTTATTTTTTAAAAATTCCCAGTTAAAAACACAGTGGCTGTGCCTTTCTGTGGGTAAGAGACACAACCAGAGTAGCACTCAGGCTCTACTTCCCGAGTGGGCAGCTCTGAGGCTGTGGCCCTGCCAGGTAGGTAACAGAGCCCTGGGCTCCAGCTGGGGAAGGCTCACAGCTCTGAGCAGCTCCTCTCTTAAAATACATTTAAAAGCAGTTGTGAGAACAAACTGTGGTGTTAAAAAAGGAAGGGAAAAGGAGCAAGGGAGGCTCTGCCAGCACTGGAAGTCTGTGGCTGAAGGGCCCACACTCCTGCCTGGGGAGAGCCACAGTGCTTGTGGCATGCAGCAGCTTTTCTTCTTTAAAGAGAAAAAAAAATAACCAACCAACAGTACTTTCTTCGAAAGTTTCCCTGCAGCCACAAATTTCACCAGTTGTTCACATAAATATGCTGTCTTCCCCACAGGAAATGCTCTTGCCTGAGCCTTCCTTTTCTGCTAAACAACATGCTTCAGATTCCCTGCAAATAAAAGGAAGCAAAAAAAGAGTATTTCTACTGATATTTTAACCTGCTGGAGTGACCTTAGCAAGGGGTGCCACTCCCATGCCTGATGGACTAGACCATGATATGGGAATTCCAGCCTCAGCGCAGATCTCAGTTCCTATTGACTCCTTGCTCCCTTTGCAGAGGCTGCTGCCCTCGTTTGAGCTTGGAAATTACCACAAGGGGACCCTGCCACTGCTTTCACTATGCTGAATGCTGTTTTGGGATTCGTGGACTAGCATCCGAGAGGCACACGCCCACTCCCTGCTGCCTCATCCTTCTTTCAGGCTGGATTCACAGACACGAGTGCACAACCCTCCCTTCCAGCTCTGGAGTGATGCTGTTACCCTCCTGGACCTGTCCCCAGGGAGGGGATGTCCCCTCCCTAGGACTGGCCTGTGCTTGGGAATGGGCATCTGAAGGCATCCATGGCCATTGGACTTCCAACCCTACTTCTAACCCCAGCACACTGCAACACAGAGACAGAAAAGGGATGCCAAGCGCCATCGTGCTGTTCCGAGCCCCTCTGGCAGAGAGGGACAGGACAGGTGGGTAAGGGCATTGAATGTTTCAATGCTGGCAGCTTCACCCAGCTGCCTGTCCTGGACCTGAAGAGCTTCCAAGTCCTGCCTGCTGGAGACCTGTCCCAGCTCCAGAGAGCTATTTCCCACAGCCTCCTCCTGGACCAACTGGAAAGAGACAGACTGGCTGGGTGGTCTGCAAAGGGGATAGGGAGGGAGCTGGCTCACAGGCAGCTGACTGTGGGCGGTAATCAATGGTTCTTACATGGTTTTGCAGCCTGTCACAAGCAGGGTCCCCCAGGGACTGATACTGATACATATTGCTCAACATCATAAATGACCTTGATAATGAGATTGAAAACAACCAAACTGGGTGCTGAGATGAACACATCAGAAGGGAGAGCCATCTCAGATAGCTGGACAGGCTTGGAAGACTGGGCTAAAAAGAACAGTTTTAAGTTTAACAAAGACAAAAGCAAGGTCCTGCACTTGAGATAGAAGGTAGGCAGTTCAGGCTGGGATTTGTGTGACTGGCAAGCAGCTTTGTGGAAATGGATGTGGGGGTCCTGATAGGCAGCAAGCTGAATGGGATCCAGCAGTGAAGCAAACTGTACCCTGTGCAGCATGTGTAGGAGCATTACTAAGAGAAACTGGATAATCTCATTCCAGGTCTGTCTGACAAACGATGAGTACTGTGTCCAGTTATGATCCCCACAAATCACAAAGGACATGGACAAAGCAGAGAGGGTCCAAAGGAGGACCACAAAGGTGATCAGATGCTGGAGAACCTGCCCAAAGAGGAAAGACTCTCCCTGCAGAAGAGAAGGCTTAGGAGGGACCTCATCACAGTAATCTAGTACTTGAAGCCTGCCCTGTAGGCTTCAGAGGACAGAGGCTCTCTCTTCACAAGGAGCCACATGGAGAGGACAAGGGACAACAGGTGTGAGTTGCACCAGGAGAGGTTTCACCTTATTTTAAGTATTTTTTTTTTTTTACAGTGAGAATAATCAATCACTGGAGGAAACTTCCCAGGGATGTGGTAGCAGCCTCACTGTCAGAAGTTTTCAGGATGTGACTGGACAGGTTGCTAGATAATCTTGTCTATGCTCCCTTTCCCACAAAAGTTTAGGCCAGATGATTTTTGAAGTCCCTTAGAACTTGGGCTGTTCTATGATTCCAATAAGGACAAGGCCCCATGCTCCCCTGCCCAGCCAGAGCAAAGGCAATGGCAAATTTGCTACAGGAACCCATAACTCTGTATCACCAATCCTGAAAATCCCAAGGGATGTGGGAGGCAAATGACTCTGTGCACTAATGAGCAGCCAAGTGAATGTGGTTCACCTTTCCAGTCAGTGAGAAAGACTCCAGTGAGCTCTTCTGAAGCCCTCTCTAAAAAAACCTGTAAGCCTCAAGCAGGAGTGTTGGCTTGGACAACGCACCTTTGATAGAGTTCAGAATTTCTTGAATTCTCTGTGGCTCATTGCGGTCTGGTCTGCAGCTTGGTGTGATCTCCAGCACGTAATCAGGACCGTACTCTGTGAAGAACTGCAGGGAGGAGGAGAGGAAAATCAACGGAGAGGTCTCTGAAGGCTGAGTCTAGAGGGAGGGCTCCCCATGGGTACCTGTTTGTAAAAAGGCAAAAAACCATCTCTCTACCTAAGGGCCACATGTAGCTTCACTACATCAAAGTGGTGCTTGAGCAGTGTCTGCGTCCACATGGAGTTTTCAACCACTTCCCAGTTCAAGGGATGGGAAGCAGAGCCCAGTGAGGCAACCAAATGTCTATCCCAATGCTTTATTTGGGAAAGCTGTTGACACTTATTTCACACATGGTTACCTGCAAATGGGATTTTTTTTTATTAATAAATTTCAAGTGCTGTAATCACATATCCTTCTGCTCACCTCCCATCTTGCTGAACACTGCATTGACATGACTGTGAAACACCTGGGAAAGGAAAAATTAGTATGCTGTGTCTCTCCTGGCTAAGTGCTCAGAGAGCATGCAGGAAATCTGTAGCACGGGGGTTGATGTCCTATTGAAGAATCACAGGTTGCTGACGGCCATTGTGTCATGATTCTGGCCAAGACAGGGTCAGTTTTTAGAGCAGCTGGGAGAAGCCATGGCCAGGACACGGAGGTTATTCCATGCCATCTCTCGTCATTGCTGAGGGCAGGGGAAAGGGACTCTCTTCCAGACAGAAGGGAAAGGGACTCTTCCAGACAGAAGGGATTCCTTCCAGCTGAAATAATGTGGCAGAGGGAGTTATGCAGTTTTGTCTATTGTCAGGGGGGCGAGGGTGTTTCTGTGTGAATTGTTTTTTGTTTTCTTGTTCCCTCTGTCATTAGTATTGTTGCTATTACTGTTCAGTAAATTGTTCTTATTTCAACTGTGATCTTTATCCTTTGTGCCTCCAGTTGGAGAGGGTAGGGAGAGCAGTGCATGCTCTTAGCAGGAGCACTAAATTGGAAAATACCATTCCTAAGACAACTTTAATTGGTGCCCAGTATGGGGCACAAAGGGTTGAGATAACAACAGATCTGCCCAGAGTGGGTTGGAAACAAATTTGATTCTAAGCATTTGTTCACATTAGGTACAGAACCACTGGTAACAATGCTGCTTGGTCTGTTCATGTGGATGTGGTACATATGTGTGAGCATATATGTGTTCGTTGTGATGATATTTTTCAGAGCAAGGAGAGGGATCAGGACTGCTTCATTGCTGTACTGTGTGGTATCAGTTTAGGAAATGATAACAAGGGCAATGAGGGTCATTTGGGATGTGTATTCAGTGTTCCTCTCCTACCCTTACCTGGGGCTCTACCTTTGGTAGTCCATTAATAATAGTATTCAGNTATGTGTGAGCATATATGTGTTCGTTGTGATGATATTTTTCAGAGCAAGGAGAGGGATCAGGACTGCTTCATTGCTGTACTGTGTGGTATCAGTTTAGGAAATGATAACAAGGGCAATGAGGGTCATTTGGGATGTGTATTCAGTGTTCCTCTCCTACCCTTACCTGGGGCTCTACCTTTGGTAGTCCATTAATAATAGTATTCAGCCTGAGGGAGAGACAGGAGAGGATGATTTTCCCCAGCTTGTCACCCCCTCTTCCTCCTTCAGGCCTGTTACAACAGCTTTCGAAAATTTTGAATTCCCTTTGGATGTTACAGAAAGCATGTTCTTGTTGCTATGGTTGCTATGTCTCTTAGGTGTGTCTCCCCAGTACAGCTGATAACATGTTTAGAGTCAGTGGAGTCCACACCATGTGCAGAGTCAGGACAGAGATTTCTAGGAAGGTCACTCAGAGATCCACCCCAAGGGTGGATAGTCATGAGTAGCATAGAAAGTGGGAGAAAATGGGCCAGTTTCTGGGGAGATCCTCTGCTCCAATGATTTGGAAGTTCATCCCTGTGGAACTACAGGACCCTGACAGAGTGACAGAATATCTGCAAGGTGAGTTCTGTGTCAATTTATTGGAGTGTGTTGGGCCCTGGCTACTCTTTACTGGATGCTGCTGGTCACCAGACAGAACCCTCAGGGGGAGAAGGAGGAAAGCAGAACAACAGGCACTGTGGTCACTCAAATTTCAGCTGAAAAAAAATTTTAAAGCCTTGAGAAGACAAAAGGCACATCCTAAAGAGCTCTTTGAGCAAACCAGATAATCCTTTTGCCCATCCTCTCTGTAACTATCCGAGACTGGAGTTTATTGGCACATGAAACCCCTCAGAGAAAGCAGCAGACAGCCTCTCTTTTTGGGCACGAGCACCCACCATACTGCTAGGTTAGGGCAGCAATGTTACATAAGTGTCTCCACAAAACAGGACTGAGTAGCAAGGATGCTGAGTGGATTAGGCAGAACAACTGGCTCTTCTGCAAGGAGGAGGGAGGGTTTTTCAAAGCATTACCTCATGATCAGGGATCTCAGAGGACAGTGTTCTCCCAAGGATGACCCCAGTCAAGTATGTCCAGCAGCGAGCGGTGTTGGCAAGGTTGTAACCTCCTGTTTCCAGCAGGAATTGGGATTTGTGAAGGAAGAGTGGGGAAAGGGAAAAGAGAAAAAGAGATTTATGTGGAAGAAACAAATCATGAAACCACTGTGTGCAGGTTACATGAGTTCAGTTTATTTCATCCACTCAAGCTATGCCCAAAATCTTCCTTTTGCACCTGCTGGCTACACAAGGCCAAGTCTGAATGACAGTGTATGCAAGAGCAGACCGCTCAAACTGAACCCCAGTTACACCCAGTGTGGCAGAGGCCAGCCCTCCAGCCACCATCTCAGACCCAGGATGAGCTCCCAACCCCATGTGCTGAACTCTCTCCTGGCAACAAGGAGAGCCTTTCTCAAGTAGCAGGTTGCAGCAGAAATGGGGGCTTCCTGCTTTTTAATACCAGCCTTTGGCCTATAAAGCAAAATACACATGCCCAGCCATACGCTGGTGAGCTCTTCAGCACCGTCATGTTTGAGAGGACAAATGTGAAACTCATCACTACAACTTGAAACTGCTTTACATGGAAATGAGATTTCACAGTGAGTAGGAAATGGTTACCTACATGGTTACCTACATGGTAAAGGAACATGAGCCCACAAGGAGAAAGCTTAGCTGAAAGCAATCCTGCAAGAGACTCAGGTAAGTTTTTTTCCAGAATAGATGACTAGAAGAGTAAAGGGAGAAAAGCACTTTGACAAGACAGACCATATTTTCCAATATTCCTTTCTGTTTGCAGTGGGGTTTTTTCCCTGCTTTTTTTTTACTTCTCCCCCAGTTTCCACTTCAAATGCTTCCACATGCTGCAGTGGTGGGACTCCCCTTTGCTATTTTCACAAGTGACACATAGTTGATCCTCATTTTTAACGGAAGTTTTGGGTTTTGTTTGAAAGGTGACATCTCCAGCACACTCACAGACAAGCCACAGCAGGACTGAATACTCACAACCTTTCCAAAACAAAGGGCATCTGGCACATCAAATTTTAGCTTTAATATGCTATACATGATTTCCCCCATCTAAAAAAGGACAACACCTAGAGCTGATCCAGCTCCAGTCATGGAGCTCAGAGGCTTTCCCTGGCACACAGTGGCTTTTGTTGTTCTGAAATGCTCTGTTAACATAACACCTGTCCTATGCTCTCCCCATTGGACAAGCAGCTGGTTAGGCAGCACAACAGAGACAAGTCCAGCTAAGCTTTCACTGGGTATCAGAGCCCTGCTGTACCTTGCAGGCAGCCAGGGCTCATCCCAAGCCCCTGCTTGAATCTTAATGAAACCGTTCATCAGCAGGTGCCCAAGGTAGGTTTGGGAACATAGTGCTCACTTTTAAAGAGAAGCACCGAAGGGCTGATCAGCAGAGATGGGAATCAGAGGTGTCACTGAGAAGTCAGGGTCAGTTTGTTGGCCTCTCCTCTTCTCCAGAGGAGCCATGCAGCTTTTAACTCAAAATCTGAGTCAGTATTAAGACTTGCACCTGTCAGTATCAAGGATTTCAGGTGTGAGAAAAGAGTACTGTGCCACAGCGTGTCCTCCTGACACCGCCCAGCAGTCACCCTGCTAAACCCTTGCCAGTCTTGAGCCCAAGGGCAGGCAGACACTCGAGGCAGGGTCACAGGAGGACAAATATGTTTCCCTGAGAACAGCAGGATGCTCTCACCTCCTCCCAGGACAAGAGTTGCTAGCTGCCACTGCAGGACATACTTGAGGCACTTCCCCACTCCCTCGGGTGTCATGTTGAAACAGCACATGGGGTCTCCAGCAATGGTGTCTGCCCCCAGCTGCAGCACAACTGCGTCGGGGTTGAAGGCAGCATACACCTCCTTCAGCACTCTAGAGAGAAGAGAAGCAGTCCAGTTACTGCCAGCATGGCTCAGAGGAATGCTGGTGGCATGGCCCTGGTCACTCAGATCCACCAATGGAAACCCAATCAGGGTTTCTGCATTCTCTGCTTCCACCCAACTCATACCAGTTACACTACCTCTGCTCCCAGTTAGCCTTCTACTTCCACAGCAATTTTAGCACTCAGAGCACTTATCAAAAGGCTGATGAACACACAAAAAGCACCACTGATAACATGGCAGAGGGGGACCTAGTCCTCACCAGTTTAGTGTGAGCATCAAACTCCACATTTACACTGTCTACCTTTTGGCTGCAGGATGATCCAGGGGCTTTTCTGCCTTGTGAGAGTCATGGTGGAAATCAGGGTCTGGCAAAACAACAATCCTAAACTCTCAGACACCTCTCTCCAGGACAGGCCAGCAGAGGACAGGAGAAACAGAGGAAGACTCTGGCTAGGGTCTTACTCTGCTCTCTCCTATATGGCTCTTGAGGCAAAACTATGAGGAAAAGCTCTGTGCAGGGTGTAGTCAGCCTGCAAAACCCAGCATTGGACAGAGCTTCATTCTTCAAGCCCATCGTGGTTTTGGGAAGTACAGGCAATTACCCTCAAACAACAGCTGGATGAGACATTCACAGTGGATGTCATGCCTGTGGACTGCCTCCCAGCAGGGACAGAACTCAAAGAGATCTCTGAGTCTCTCTGCAGAAGCATTAGCTATACACAGCTTGAAATCTAGGGTAGGTTATGGTGTCCTTCAGCTGCGAATGCATGCAGCAGGCTCCTGCTGAGGGGCTCCTGACCTGTCTCAGCCCCTAGAGCTGCCTTTTGAAAGCATGTCCTCCAGCACAAAGAGGGCTGCTCTGCCCCAGCAATGGCAAGCACCAACAAGCCAGTAGGAGGCATGGCCCCTGCATGACTGCCCTGCTGGCCTACAAGTTTGGAGAGGTTTCAGCCCTCAAGTGTTAGGGGTGGATGTGCTACTACATCCTGCAACGCTGCACTGAGACTCCTCCCCCCTGGAAAAGAACAAGCCCCACAGGCCAGTTTTGAGATGGGCAACAGCTTGTGAGGTCCACCATCAGCAGAGGGACAGAGGGGACTGTCAGGAGGCAGCTCAGTCACTGTCAGATATTCAGCCTTTCATTCTTCCAGCACAGACAGAAAGTGCTAGGAAAATGCTTTTAGCTAAGCCCCAAGCATATGTTCCACAGTCAGAATTCAGATCACTTACTTGAAGAAAAAACATCTAGCCCTAAGTCCACAGCTAAAAAAAAACTTGCTGCTTCTCAGTCTCTCCTTAGATAGACACCTGTGGAGGTGTATCTAAGGAGACAGGCTGACCTGCAGCAGAGACCCCTCCAGCCACCCACAATGTCTCTCTATATTCAGTTTGCCTAAGGATTTACACAAGACCTCTGAGAACTTACAGTCCATGTTCGTTGTAATCAAAGGCTGCAACAGGGGAAGGGACAAGCCTTAAGAAAGGACTGTAATTAAAAATACTAAGTTGTGTAGTAACTTATCCTCTAAAATCCCATCTGAGTCAGCTGTACCGGAGCAAGAGGGCTTACGATTCACAGATCTGGTAATATTTTTCATCCTGAATGCCATCTTGAATGGGCACATTCACGCTGTAATAGCGACCTTTTCCCAGGCCAACATCTGTCACATCACCAGTGCCTGCACAACAGAAACACACCAATTAGAAGGGAAAGCAGAGCAGCAGCAAGAGATGTGTGGGGTGTCTCAAAGGCAAGACAAGAGCCAGGACGTTCAGCATGCTTATGGAGAAATCCTCTTGCCACCACCAAGAAAGGTGGGGTGGAGTGACCCAGCTCTATCCTTCACCCAATTATGCCATGCAGCACCAATGGGGCTCTGCCTAGAGCTCAGCTACAACCAGAAAGGGGGCAATGCCAAACATGTAGCTCCCCCTCTTTCCTTCTCCTGGGCTGAGAGAAGAGGCACCAAGACATGTTGGCTGGACAGCACAGATGGGACTTTCCTTTATGGAGGCCTCACCAGTGACATGTGAACCAAATGAGCACAAACCTCACAAGTTCAACTTGCCTGGGAAAAATCCTGGTGAAAATTTGTGCAGAGAAACAGTCATGACTTTTGAGGTGAAACTAAAGGCATCCTCAACTCCTATTAGGAAAGGGAGAAAAAACTTCATGCATCATTTATATAAATGACAGAGTCTGAACACATAGAGTTGCTTGATACACACAGGGCAGCAAGCAGAGAAGGAGCAGCACGAGCAAAGCAGAAATGCAGATGTGGCTCAATAAATACATCCTCAATCCACAGAGACTGGAGTTCAACTGTAGCAAAGATCACAACTGCTATGAATCTGGCAGGTCTCATGCTAATCAGTACTGAATGGATCTCAATATCTCACATCACTACCCATGGTAGCAGCACTTGCCTGTGCTGCTAGGCCTGCGAAGCTGGGAGAGGGATCCGAGCAGGGCTGCCTTGGCCAGAGCTTGGCTCTGATTAGAACCAGTGCTACTGGGCTCTCTTGCTTTTTCTCAATGGTGCAGTGGTTCAACATGCCTTTTCCTTAAAGACACTATTAAGACAGTGGGTGTGGAGAGGGGAAAAAAGAAGTAATAGGAAACTTAACAGAAACCAAATGCAGGGAGAAAACGGAACAAAATGAAACACATCATAAAATTTAGAAGAGCAGGAAATGTTAAATGGTGCAGAAATAATGTCCCCGAAGGAGGGAGCAGTTTCAGCAAGGCCAGCTCTGGCTCCAGATTTATAGCTTCAAGCCTTCTTTTAAAAGCACCATTTACTACTGGCTGCTTCCCTCTTGCAATGGACCCTTAAACAATTAAACCCTGTCAGCAACTGCTCTGCCAGGATGGGAGACTAGGACACATTATCTGTTGCTTTACGTACAAAACTTCTGCCCAGACCCACAAGAGAGGTCTGAGGAGCAGCATAGGGCAAGTCTGTAAAGCAGGACAAGGCATAAATGGATTGAGGGAACTCAACTGCACCAAAAAGAACCGAAGCCACGGCTGCTGCAGCAAGTAAACCCCTGCTGTGCAGACAGGCCTTGCCTTCTCCCATTCCCCCCTGAGTCTGTGCAGCTGTGCTGTTTGCAGCCTTTTCTGGGCCTTACCATCCCCATGATGCAAATCCAAATCGATATAAAGGACACGGTCAAATTTCTGGCGCAGTCGCAGGATCCCCAAGACAGCGTCATTCAGGTAACAGAAACCAGAAGCTTCATCCCTGTGAAAACAATGTCCGTGACACTGAAAATTGCCAATGCAATCACCACTGATCTCAGCATTCTCACTTTGACTTTGCAAGCGTCCACCTCACAGGGGCACAGAGGAGTACAAAAACTCAGCCCAGCAGTGACCAAGAGACAGGTTAGGAACAGCTCAAACACGGCTGGGAAGCACAGAGAACAGGACTGCTTATGCCACCTGCTTCTTAACTCTGGGCTTTCTGGCACTAGGGTAAGCATCAGTCGGCTCTGCTGCAGAGAGACCCTGGTCTGAGGAGGGTACCTCTGACCATTGCACTGTTGAACAAATAAAATGTTAGCTTTCTGCACCTGAGACATTTGAAAGAAGTTCAGAGCCACTTGACTAGAATCCACTCTCTCTGAGGCAAGAGGACAGTCCCCTTGGCCGTTTTCCTGTGAGTTCTGGACAGGCATAGGCAGGCAGCCACTCCATCCCTGCTATCTGGGTCACAACTCCTGGGAAGGTCCTGACAGTGAAAGGCAGGCCCAAGCCAGCCACAGGATTCTCCTGCTGTTTTAAAGTCTCAGGCTATGAAGGTTAAGCCTCTTGCCAAAGTAACTCCCTCCTTTCTCTTCCCAGGAAAATGCAAATGGGATGTCCCAGATGCAGTCCCTCATAATACAGCTCCTGGGCTCGGCCAGGAGAGAGTCCCAGCAGCTAAACAGAGGACAGGTGTGCCATGTAAAGATTTATCGCTGACATTCATCAGGGACAGCTTACTTGCTAGCATCAAAGGAACAAGAAAGTTTCTTGACTCCTACTCCAGCCTCCCTCCAAAGTCAAGTCCCCATCACCACTTAGCACCAGTCCACATGCATTCTTAAATCTGCCTTAGATAGCTATTTTAAAGTGAGCTTTATACTTGGCAACAGGAGTACCCAAATCCCTTTTCCACAAATTTTATCAGGATACAAGATGCACCTCTGGGAAATTCTTCTTGACTTCCAGTCACAGCACTCAGCTCATTCTCCCTGACATTTCCTGCTCAGCAACAGCTGGGAACAGTGAGGAGCAAGCCAGGAGCGGCAGAACCACACTTGCTTTCACTCTCTGCAAGTGCCATGGAGCACAGGTGTTTCCTTGTGACTCTGTTCATGTACAGTAATGCTGAAAATGGAGGTGTTAACAGGTATCCTGAAAATCTGACTCAACTGTGATTATGTACTTCTCCCCTCCCTCACAGCCCACAAGGAAGCATGTCTTGGGTACTCTCCATGCGGTAATACACATCTCTGAAACTCAAGGCCAAGCAGAGCAGGACACCAGTTCAGTCAAAAGCAGAGCTCTGGACCAGCACTTGGGATTCCCTTGTGCTGCCCTAAATCCATTCAGCAAAGCTCTGAGTGTCACTGCCAGAAAGGAGGGTGAGGCTGGCTTGAGAAAAGGCACTTACTCAGATCTTACCCTCAACCCAAAAGGCACCCTCTGAACCAAGAGCTTCCAAACCCCAGGTCATTCCTACCTTTAGAAATCTGGAAAGCAACTGAACCACCAGACAGCAGGTGTTTTTTGACAAAAGGAATGTATTTGCTAGGACACAGGTCCTAGAACCAAGCTCCTGCAGTTTGGAGTCAGTCTGGTTGGACCTTGACACTGGGCTGGCATCCACCCTGAAGCATCACACACCAACTGACTGGGAAGACTCCTTTGGGATTGGTGAGTATTAAATGCCTATTTTTTAAACAGACTCTTTGCTTCCCAGAACAGTGCTAATAGCTCAGCAGCAGCAACACTGCTAAGACTTTTTTCATTACAGGCATTTTTTGAGCCATGCAATCCAGACAGAATATAACAGAAGATTTCCCAAAGGCCATCAGTTCTGCACAGAGCGAGAGCTCGACTCTGCTGAGTGCAAGTCTCCTTTCAAAGCAAGCTGCAGCTGAAGCCATTTTCAGCCAAGTGCCCATCAGGAAATGGGCTGAGACAGTGGTACTGCTGGCACTTGCACACCACTGTTACACCTCCAGACTTCTGCCAGGTCAGAAAAGTCATTGGAGCAAGACATCTGCACATGCATTTACAAACTGCCAGGGTTAGACACAGGGCCCATGAGAACTCCTGAGGCTCCCCAAGGACACAGAATAGCACTGCAAACACCAGTTGGCTGTGGACAAGGAAGGGTGGTGTCTTGTCTGCACTGCAAAGACGCCCGATGTTTTGGGAGATGGGGAGGATAAGTTAAATAAAACATACTTCCATGGAAAATGGGATGAAAACAAATTATTTTACCACTACAGACCCACAGGATTCAAGGACAGAATTTTTCCTTCCTCTCCTGTTGTGCTGGAAGATCATTACTGATGTTAGAGCGCACAGGAAACAGCCCCCCATGGAGCGCAGGGAAACCCAAGGTCAGTCCTGCACTGTTTCAAACCTCTTATTAGAAAACCCAAAAAGCCACACAAAACAATATGGACATGTCACCACATTCCCATGGTATTCCAGACTGGCAGTGACATCAATTGTTTGTCTCTCCACTGTGCTTCTTCATGGACCCCACAAAATAGATTCTCACTTGAGCTTCCTGAGAGAATGATGTATCAAGGAATCACAGGACATCTGTGAGTACACCCGCCCCAGACCTGCTCTGCAGCACATGACAGTGACAGCAGCAGCACTGGGCAGTGACCTGCCTCCTCTCAGGCCTCTGCCCTGCCCTCTGTTTCTTTCCTCTCTATCTCCTGCCTTCCCTCACACCTTGCTTTCTCTTCCAACTGAATCATTGCACCCTGAGGGTTCTCAGGGAAGCTGGGAGCTAGGAAGCAGGGTTCAGACACCAGATGAGAAAACACAAGGGAAGAGATTGTTTTCTTACTTCTTTGCATGATGCCACCCTCCGGGCCAGTTAATTGCTACTTTGCACTTGCCATCCAGCAGGCACTGGGCTGCAGTGATGGTGGCTCCTCCCACAGCTGCTGCATACTCAAAGATCCCTTCAGTGGCTGGACAGTCGTAACCTGCAGGTGAGAGCTCACGTAAGAGTCTGCACGTCAGACACAACAGGCCTTTTCCTCCAGGGGAAGCACATTCCTTTTCTTTGAGTCTTCAAGACTGACCCAGGCTGGAGCAGCCTATTCCTGAAGAACTGATCCCATGGAGGACCCATACTGGAGAAGTTCTTGAAAAACTGCTACCCATAGGAAAGACCCACACTGGAAAAGTTCATGGAAGAGAGTGTCCCGTGGGAGGTACCCCACACACACACAGGGCAAGAGTGAGGAGGAAGGAGCAGCAGAGAGGTGTGAACATACCACAACCCCCATTCCTTGTCCCCTTACACTGCTTGAGGGGGAAAGTAGAAGAGCTGTGAGTGAAGCTGAGTCTGGGAAGAAAGGTGGATGAGAGGGATGGTGATTTCAGTTTTATTTTGAATTCTCACTATCCTACTCCATTATTAATTGGCAATAAATTGAATTAATTTCCCCATGTAGAGTCTCTTTTGCTGGTGACAGTAACTGAAGAGTCATCTCCGTGTTATTATCTCAACATGATCTTTTCTGCTGTATTTTCTCCCCCACCATATCGACAGGGAGAGAGATCTTGGTGAGCACCTGGGAAAAAACCCCACCCACCCCACAAAAATCAACCCACCACAAAAAGCAACAATCCAAATGTTTTCTTGCACTCGGTTCATTTAAAAATATGTCCTGAATCAACTTCTGAGTTGTGTGTCTGGATTGCTGAACCTACTGGTTCTTCACACCAATCTCACAAAAAACTACTTTCAAGTCTCTGGCTACCTGACCAGAAAAGCCCTGGCATGGTCACCGACATACCTCTTCCCTAAAAATGGACATCCACAAACTAGTCAAGCCTAGATAAGCTGTAGGTCTATGTCTATAATACGATCTTCACTTGGTCCTACAGCAGCCTCCCTGCAGCTGTTGCCCACAAAGCATGATACCAGGGATGCTTGGCTTCCTGTGGACAGCAGCTTCAGGAATGTAAAGTCTAAGGCACACTCATTAGATCAGCACAGAATCTGCAGCTCTGCCTCGGTTCTGGGTCACTGCTCCCATTCCTGATACCAAGACAGTGCCCATAGCCATCTCACCTGCTTTACCTGCTGCACTGCTCAAGCTGTCCTAGGTCCAGGAGGGCAAGAGTCCTCTGCTTCAAGATGTAAGTCACCAGACTGCTCTGCAGCTGCTCTGGTCACTACAGCTCCAGGCCACTGTTCACACATGCCCTCCCCACAGCAGGCTTGCAGCAGCCATTCCCAGCTGCAGCCCGAGGGCACAGTCAGGGTCTCCCATCCCATTCCAGAGCCTCAGAGCAGCAGCAAAGGGCACCAGCCCCAGTTGACAAGAGACAGGCCAAGCTGCACAGAGCAGCAAAGTGAGGCTAGCTCTACCCTCAGCTGGCACCAGGAAAGTGCCAGCCTGTCGGATGACTGCTGGGGTTCAGTCAAAGAGTGTTTCCTTCCAAAACTAAGCCCAGCATCCCCCTGAGCTCATCCCTCTAACCGCAGCTCCAGCAAAAAGCATCCTGGCCCAGGCACTCAACTAATCTCCTGCTGAAGATGCACATCCTTACCCAGTCCATACTCCACAGACTCCGGGTGGTCATCATCCCCCTCCTCACTGACCTTCTGCAGGTGCTGCAGGTAAGCATCTGTGTGGAAACTCGCCATTTCCTCCATGGAGGCCACTTTTGGCTTAACTATCCTAGGCAGAGAGGAAGAAGGGAGCATATCAGGGCAAGAGGATCCAGGGTTCATCTGGAATCCAGCTGAGTCCAGCTCTAGCCTTTACCCTAAGAGCCTTCTTTTGGTTGTTACTGTTGTAAAAGCAAACAAAACTCCCTCTTCCTCTTGCACTGGACTGTCACTTAAGTGAGAAAGCCACCCAGCTGAGCTGGAGCAGGCCTTGCCCCTGGTTTGGCACTGCCTGTGGTGCCCACCCCAGTGAAGAACACCTGCAGGTGCTGCCTGCATTAACTTTCCCACTTTGCTTCAAGTTTTTCTCCCTGTTCTGCATGTTCTCTCAGTTTGTGCATTCCCCAGCACATCCAACATTCAGGTTACACACAGAGGAACTAAGGGAGGGAACTGCCCAGGCCCAGCCCAGCGCTGTGGCAGGAGCTCAGCCTGGATCGGGAGCTGTGCGATGCCTCTTGCATGCTGTGACCTGCACCAAAGCAGAGACTGTCACTGTTCCAAGCAACTCGCACAGCACCTTCCTGGGTCTGGGTGCTTTGCAGTATGCCTAAACAAATCCTGCAACAGTCTGAACCCTCCCCAAAACTCAGACAGTGGGAGCATGCCAGGCAGTGCAGCACAGCTCTGTTGCTACAGGAAGAACACAGGAAGTTCTCAGCTCCAGGCTGGCCCTGATGTTTCCCACCCCATGCGAGGGCAAGCAGTCCTTCAGGTCTGCTCCATAACGATACCTGCAGTCATTTCTCAAGCACACTCTGCCAGAAAAAAATTCATTTAAAAAATAAGTCTCAAAAAAATCTTCTGGCTGTGCTGAACTGGAGCACATTTTTTCTAAGATTTTATGAGATGCTTCACAAGAGGGGCTGAGCTATGCCTTTCTTATTTTTCCCTTCATATGCCCTAGCGTCAAGAGCCGAATGAGGTGGGAGGTACCTCACTTTTCTGCCGCAGATCTCATCCAGTCTTCTCTCCTGAACAGCATGCAGACCTCACAAAAAGTCTCCTAGCTAAGTGACAACGCACCAAAACAATACGGTCCCTCTCTGCATCAGCACTGACTGATCAGTGGGTCTGGAGCAGCACCAAGGCTGTCATCCTGCTCAGAGTCTCAAGCATGGGGGTGATACACACTCTGTAGAGAAGGCACAAGGCTATAAGTGCTCCACCAGACCAGAGGGTAACCATGAATTACACCTGCCACAATTACTGTAATCATGTCCATGTAGCAAAACAAACATTTTCCTTTAATCCTGGAAATACGCACTGTGGGGGCTCCTATAATCACACCGCCAGCAGGGACAGTGTGAAACCTGAAGTTACTCAGCACCTTCCGAACCTTAGTGGAAACTAAAGCATCCCTTCACAGAAAACGGGAGCACTTACTTCATCTGGTCAAGCAAGCAATACGCTTCAATCAGTGAATGCACCATGCTGGCCTAAAGAAAAGAGTAAGACTGTGAGAGCAGGAGACACAAAGCCAGCAACCAGGGGCCCAAGGCCTCTCAGACGAGGTGTGTGGCTCGGACTCCTCCCAGCAACCACTTTCCCTGCCCGGGTCCCTTCTCCGGCCCGTGCCCATGCCGGGTGAAAGGGCCTTCCGGAGTCCCGGGCAGCAGCACAGCCGCGCACGGCTTCAGCGTGCGAGCCGGCGCTGCCAGGGGCGATGGGGACGCACGGACGAGCCCTCCCCGCTCTAACCCCACACTCCTCCCGCCGGGGCCGCCCGTTTCCCCCGCTTCCTCCTTTCCTACCGCCACGCCGGGCGCCGGCTGCCTCCGCGCCCGGGCCTCACCGCTGTGCTCCCCGCGCCCCCTCGCCCCCCCCACGGCGCTGACCCGCTTGGGCACTTTGCAGAGGGAGTCGCAGAGGGTCACGTACTCCGGGCTGTATACGTAGACCGGCGGCGGCACCGCCGCCATCGGGGCCAGCACAGCCGGGACCAGCACCCGCAACGCCGCCGGTCAGAGCACGCCAGGCCCGGCAGTTCCGGCCCCGCGGCGTGCCGGGAGCTGTAGGCCCACCCCGCCAT
>VZRH01006834.1:0-28631 GCA_013397555.1 Urocynchramus pylzowi
TTCTTCAGATTCAGCCATCATATATAGGAATATATATTTTTTTCCCTTGGATTAGGTATCTGGTATTGGTGATTTCTAAGAGATGCATGTCCTAAGTAAATTCTTGTCATGGATAAAACCTGCTGTGACTGATACCTTTATTTTCAGTATCATCTGATAAACCTACAACCAGTGCGATCAAACAAAGCCTCACTCTAGAAATGGTTAAATCAACATTTTTTTGTTCATGTATTGAAAAAAGACTCAAGATTCACTATGTTGATTCCAAAAGCTTCCTTTTATTTTCCTGGTAAAACACTTAGACCTAAATTCTTGAAGACACTCAGGGCAATGACATTATTTAGCAGTGCAGTGCCTAATGGGCAGGCTAATGACCCAGACCTCAGTTAAGGACTTAAATTCCCCATGCAATATAAGGGAAGCATATGAAATAAGTAAAGGAATAAATAAATAAAATATCAGCAGAATGATGCAACTAAGAGTGCAGTACAGTGGAAAGAGAAAGCTGTAACCATTACAAATATAGAACACAACTAGCGATTTGATTTTCACATGCATTCACATTGCATGATTTTTGATACTTCATTTGGTCACTTCTGTTAGGAATAGGATTGGTCATGCAGGCAATACAAATTTCTCTAAAGATTTAGGTAAAGGAAGATCTCCATTCAAACATAACACGCGAAGGATGTTACATATTTTTTTGGTTCCTTATGTGAAATACTGGTGGAATTTTCAAAACAAGTGGGAAATTTACTTGTGAAACTCCGAGGCTAAGAGTTGTGGGAAGAAGCATGACACAGGCTGTAATCCTAGACATTAAAGTCAATTTATGTATCTAAATTTTAGTTTCAGGATACCACTTTGTTTCCCTGCGTTCTAAGAGGACGCTTTCAGCTTGCCCAGATTTCTAGTGAGTTCAGTTAGTCAACTGAATTGCCTGCTTAAATAAGCAAGAAAACATTCTTTTGAAGAGATGCCATCATTCAAGTTATTAGTTTATAAAATAAGTCTCTGCATTTATGAGTTGTACAGCTGGTGATTAGGATTTTATTCTAATACAATTTATAGAAGCATTTCTGCTTCAGTATTCAAGCATAGGAGGTCTAACAAGAGATGTACTAGAGACAGTTGAAATAATTTCATGGGCTTCTACCTACAATTCTCACACATAATAAGTAAGAGTTCTGAAAAGAAGGCTTAGGCAGTAGAAAATTATGAAGCAAGTCTCCCACTCAGAAGGACAGTGTGGTCCCCTTCCTTTCCTCTCAAGCTGACCTCTATTTCCCATAACTCTGATCAAGGGATAACCCTCAGTGGTAGTCCTAATGTGTGTGTCTAGTCATAATGGCTGCATCCAGCCCAAAGTAAATTCAGAAGAGACAGATTTAAGTGCAGTATCCATGGGCTAATCTGGGCAATGAACCCATCTAATTGTATTGCTAGTTGAGAGCTGGCTCAAAGCAAGTTTAGAACAACCTAATATTTGTAGTCAGCATGCAAATATGACAATAAGCTTATTGTCTTACCCCATACATAGTGAAAAGCCAAGGGTCCATTGAGGTCTCCTGCACAGCAGGACATTTCCTTGAGAAGTTATGCATCCCAAGGTTACTCCTTGAGGTTGAGAAGATCCTTATCATGAGAGATACTCAGTGAGGGAATTTGGAATAAATACACTGACACTTTGAAATTTGGCTAAGTGATTATATGGGATTGATTGTGTACACATTATCCTTCAGACATAAAGCTTTGAACAAGTCTGGGACTAAATATGGATTCAGATGCACCTATACTCATCTCTGAGAAGGAGTTTAGAATATAAGGGGTGCTTTTGTGAATCTCATGGCTCAACAGGCTCCCTGACAGTTTTGTCTGACCCTGTCCTCTATGCAGTAAATAACCTAGTGTACCTGGCCATTACCACTGACACATTTACTATCAATTTTTTTTAATTGCTGCTTTATATCAATAAACATATTGCAACTTCTCTGGAGCGGGTCACTTCACTACTTTTGTAACAATTATTTTAATAATTGTAAGCTGGAGAGAGAGAGAGAGAAAAGAAGGATGCTGGTTGCTCTTCCAATGAAAAAATCAGTATGTCAAACTTCAAAATTAGAGGATGACTGGAAAAGAAACTTTAGTCTTCTGTGTATTCCCCCCCTTGATGTATCAGGATACAAAAATTCTCTCAGTACCTTTGTGGTGGTACTGTACAATTAATGAGTAGTTGCTATTTCAAGCTGTAGCCTCCACTTTTCTGAGCATGCCTGCAAGAAATTTTCAATACTCTAGAGATATGACCTCCTGATTTAATAATTCTAGTTCAGCCCTTCAGAATCTTGTCCAAGAGTTCCAAGGAGTTTGTGAGTAGATCAGTTTCATTTCTTAGATGGCTTCATATGAGATTATAAAGGAATGTAAAAGGCAAGGAATGCAATAGGTAAGTGATAGGTTTAAGAGCATCAATAATGTTTAAACTGGGGATTTATATATCTAAAGAAGCAAGGAGAAGGAACACATAATTTTAAAAAGTATCATGCATTTTAGATAAGAACAGATTGCATTTCATATTGGATAAATTTGTAACCCTCTAGTTTCTGAATTATTTACTTAAGATATAATTATTGTAGCAAGTTTTGTATACTACTCAAAACATCACTTGTCTTAATTAAGATATTCCCATTCAACCTACCATCTGTACAGAAGTCTCCATCAGTTCCATCTGTGTGGAAGCATCAGACATCTCAGGAGCTTTCTCTGTAGAAGCACTGGTTTGACTCTCAGCTGAGTGCCCACATTTATAGAAGCAATCTCCCATTCAATATATTGCATATTCCATAGAATATTGCATAGTCCATAAAAATTTGCTACTGTTTGTGAAAATTGACACAGCTAGAGACAAAAAAATGGGCATTTCAATAAAATATTTAAAATAAATTTTCTGTCCTATACTTCAATTACAGATTTTCCTCCTCCTGAGGACACAATATCTCAGAATGCCATTACTTCATAGTGAGATAGATCTTCAGAATTCCTGGCAGGTCACACGGTCTCCGCTGACATGAAAACATAAAGCTGTGGCTGCAACTAAAGATGTTAAGTGCTGTTCCTCAAAGGGGAGACACAGCCACCAAATTATTTACAGAACTACTGTCTCTTGTGTTGCCCTCAGCATCACTGAATCCTTTCTAACAAACTACCCTGGTTACTTTTCCCAAAATATGATATGAAGTTGCAGACAGACAGCCTCAGAGGCACCTTCTTTCCTACTTAGTCCTGGATTTGTGCGTTTGTCAGATCTATTCAGGTTTAAATTATTCTTCATCTTAATTTCATCCCTGAAAGTAGCCTGGTAGACATTACTGTAATTTTTTTACACTGAGAGTAGCTAAGAGGCAACAGGTTATGTATGCAATTCTTAATTGTTTGTCTCTTTTAAAATGCACTGAAAGGCATATTTATTGCTAAAGAAGTCTGATACTTGAACACCACAAAGCACATATGGTAAATAGTACACAGCAGAAAGTATGTTTGATTTATGATGCTGATTAAATTGATGTAGAGAGCCTGCTGGGATCCCTTCCAGCCTGTGTTATGTACCTGACATCATGCTGTGAGTGTTATACTTCATTTGCTGTGATAAGTTTAGTTTTCAAATGACAGTAAGAAGAAATATTGGAGTGAGGGAACACACAAAAGAATAAATTCAATCATTTTAAAGGCAGATTCACTGCATCTAGCATTTCCAGCCAAGATCATTGCTCAGTCTAAAAATGCTTAGTTAGTAGAATTCAACTTCTTGGTCTTTCTAGATTATTTGAGGCTTGATCATAGTATTCTACCTAGACATATTTGACAAGCCACAGGTGGAGAACAGAAGAAAACAGAATACAGAAGAAAACGGAACTGTGCAGAAAGAAGTTTATTGGATTCTTCCCTCTGGCATATTCGGAATCAATAAATACATCATCAAAGTAAGGCATCAACTAAACCAATCTGTTTGACAAGATCACAGTTTTTTAAGTTGATGCTTGATTGGGTTGCTTCCATATTGGCTGGTATTCATCTGAGATTTAAAACCAGTGCTTCCACAGAGAAAGCCCTGAACATGTCTAATGCTTCTGCACAGATGGAACTAGTAAGGAAAGAGACTTCAGCATAGATGGCATGTTACAACCAGTGCCCAGACCCTTCTCATGGAGACAAGCTAAGTACCTGCAAAAGATGTGCACAGGTTAATGATCTGTTGAGGAAAACCAAGACCCACTGTCAGTGAAGGAAGAGTTGGTTTGTGAAACATTACAGGAATTTGATTCCGACAAAACAATTGGCCCAAATAATATCCACCCAAGGGTGTTAACAGAACTGGCTGATATCACTGCAAGGCTGCTTTTTCTAACATTTGAGAACTTGTGGAGATCTTTGAGAGAAGTGGTGGAGATCAAGAGACGTCCTAGAAGAGTGAATGTAGCGTATTGACCACTGGTTTAGACAGTCAACAAGGCTATTGTCAGCCTTATCAGAAGGGTGTAAAGGAGGATTCAGGAAATTATAGGCTCATCAGTCTTACTTCACCTCCCAAGAAAGTGATGGAACAAATCCTCCTGAGAGCTATCACACATCAAATGAAGCATTTAACTGAGGAAACCAGCATGGACTCACCAACAGCAAATTGTTCTTGACAAAGCTGACCACCTTTTAGACAAAGTAACCCACTCAGTTGATATAGGGCAACTGGTGGACATTGCCTGCTGTATCATCTCTCTTTCGATGCTGCATTCCAGAGACTTTTCCTAGAGAAACTTATTTATTTGAGTTTATAAGTGGTCTGTGGAGCAAGTGGGGACATGGCTGACAGGCAGCACATTGAGGAGGTGACAAACCACTTCTATTCAAACTGGCAGCCTGTCATATATGGGATCCCCCAGAGACTAAAATTGGACCCAACACTATCTAATATCTTCCTAAGTGACCTGGACGATGGGATCAAGTGTATCCTGACGGAGTTTACTGATGATGCCAAACTGAGTGGGAAAGTGGGCACTTTGGAAGGGAGAGCCACCCTGCAGGTAGACCTGAACAGATCTGAAAGGTGGGCTAACAAGGGCCTTGTGAAGCTCAACAAGTGTAAAGCTTTACACCCAGGAAAACAATCCAAAATTGTAGCGCAGGCTGAGAGTGCTACCCAGTTGTGGAGCAGCTGTGTGAAAAGGGGCCTGGGGGTTCCAATGGGCATCAAGCTCAATATAAGCAAACAGTGTGAAGCTGCCATTACTCCCCTCAGTGCTTGTCAGGTCATATGTGCAATATCATGCTCAGTTTTGGTACCTACCATAAAATAGATGAGGACAGGCTGAGAGTCCACAGAAGGGCCACAAATATTATCAAACAACTGGGAAAAAATATGAGGGAAAGCTCAAAGAGTTGGGTTTGTTCAGCCTTGGGGAAAGAAAACTTAGGGGAGTCTGTATCATCATGCACCACTATATACAGGGTGCCTAGAAAAAAAGATGGAGACTTCTTTTTCTCAGGAAGCAACCTGGAAAAGATGTGAGGTAGTGGGTACAAGTTACTTCTGATGAGATTTTGATTGGACATAAACTTACAGTTTTTCTACAATGAGAACAATCATCCATTGGGATAATGTTCCCAAGGAAGTGGTGGATTCTCCAAAAATAAGCTTTTTTAAGATTCACCTGGACAGATTGCTGCCCTCTTGTCTAGACCATGTTTTCGCCAGAAAAATTAGGACCAGATGGTGCATAATGTCCTTTCCAACCTGGTATTCCATTATTCTATGGTAGAAGTATTGGGGTGCCTTTCTGATGACATTAGATATTATGCTTAAACTATTAATCTCTAGATCCCCACTGACTGCATTTGAAGTTTATATACATAGCTGGTATTACTATGCCTACATTCACTCTTTAGAATTCAGTGTCTACAGCCTAAAATCACACACTTCTTTAACTTTTATTCAGTTGCCTGAAGACATCTGAGATTCTGTCAGCCATCTAAGACATTGAAACAGATGGCTGTCAGATATGATGCCATCAGTGGGAAAGCCAGACACATCTGCAGCAGCAGTTAGAGGCCAGGTGACCCTAAAAAGCATCTCAAATTTCTTTAAATAGCTAAGTTTAATCAGCAATGAATCAAGAGCACAGTGCATTTGTTTGTGATTGACAAACAGTGGGAACAATTAGGAAACTGATGGATATTGTACAACAGTTCTAATTACAAGCATACAGATGAGTAAAGCCTGCGTACATAAAACCTTCTCAGTCTCATTATTTACAGACAAACTAGACTTAGAGGAACTTTGTAATATTTATTAGTAAGAGCTAGTTTCTCTCTGACTTCACACAACCATTATACTCTTGCAGTACTGACCTTAAAGAAACCATTGTTCAGTTCATATCTGTGAGTTATATTCTCATGAGAAGAAAGAAGAAAAACTGATGAACTCTTATTCCTAAATGCATACATGATATATATGTTAAGTAAAGAAATATTCTGCCAAACTCTACTGTGTTACAGAATGAACCCAACAACTCTTTAAATGGCAGAAATGTACAACTGGGAGGCCAATATCACATCCCAAGACTGCCCGCCGCATTACTTAATTCTGATGAATCCAGGATATCCTATTACTAGAATATCTTCACTGTTGCCATTTATTTTCTTCTTTATTATTTCAAAACTTTAAGCAAAAGAGTTTATTTAAGGCAACTTGGCAGGTAATTTTTCACAATTTGCATCACTAAAATCATATGATATCTTGAGCTGGAAAAGACATACAGTGATCATTGTGTCCAATGCCCTGCTCTTTGCAGGACTACCTAAAAATAGACCATATGACTAATACATCTAGATGCTCCTTGAACTCTGGCTCACTTCTTGACATGACCACTTCCTTGTGAAGCCTGTTCCAGTACCCCACCACCATCCCAGGAAAGAGCCTTTTTCCTAATGTCCAGTCTGAACTACTCTGGCAGCTCACCAGAGAGGAGATCAACTCTCTACTCCATTGCCTGTCTTGGGGAAGTTTCAGGCTGTGATGAGGTCACACCTCAGCCTTCTCTTCACCAAGCCAAATAAGCCAAAGAACTTCAGTTGTTACTTACAGGTCTTGACCTCAAGACCTTTCACCATCTTGGCTGCCCTCCTCTGGACACATTATGAGACAATGTCTTTCTTATTTTGAGACACCCAAAACTGCACACAGTACTCGATGTTAGGCCATACCAGCACCAGAGGAGAGCAGCACCACAACCTCTGTTGACCAGCTGGTGATGCTGTGCTTCATGCACAGGACACAGCTCACCCTTTTGGTTTCCAAGGGCATACTGTTGGCTCATATTAAACTTGCCATTCACCCAATTGCACAGATATTTTTCTGTGAGGCTCTTCTCAAGCTCATAATCCCCTAGTTTGTAAATATAACCAGGATTACCCCATCCTAGGTGGAGAATCATAGCTGATTTAAAAGTTTGGGTTGGAAGGGATGTTTAAAGGTCGTCTAGTCCAATCCCTCTGCAATGAGCAGAATCTGGTACTTGCACTTGTTAAAGTTCATACGATTGGTGAATGCACAGCTCTCAGATCCACCCAGATCTCTGTAAGGCCTCTGTGCCCTTGAGGGAATCAATCACTCCTTCTTAGTTTACTATCATGAGCAAATTTCCTTCCTGTGCTTTTGATTCCTATACCTAAATAAATTATAAAAACATTAAAGAGTACTGGCCCAACACAATAACCAATAATCTCTTCATCCACAAGTCCTCCTTTGTTCATAAACAACAAATGTGGAAGGGTTCCTTTACTAGTTGTCTTCCTTAATTGTGCTCCATGAAGTTATCTTTGATATGCTTCATGAATTTCCTGAACCTGTTTTTGTCTGCTGTATGATATCCCTAGGTGATATCTAGGAGGTTAAAATCACCCATAAGGTCAAGGCAGCTGATCTAGAGATATTCCTTAATTCCTTGACAAAACATTCAGGGCCAATTCAACAAAATAAAACCATTATACTTTTGAGATATTATTTGCAAAACTGCATTTATAAGTAATATTACTGTGTTTATATTGTCAGAGATATTACGGATGTTTTTTATTACAGAAAATGTTTGTAGTTCAGAATTTATAAGAAGATTTTTATGTGAAAATAAGTATGAGTCTCCCTTTCCTAGGAAAGTTAGATTTAGGTAAGTTAAAATGTCTATTGACATCTGTAATCAAACTTTATATCCAAACAGTAATAGCATCATGCTAAATTGGACCAATTATCTACTTAATTCATAGTTACTATGATCTCCATCACTGATTTTGTATTATTTTATCACTTTATTCACTGACTCCTCCCTACTGGAATTTTCCCTGGTTTCTTTTCAAAGGTGGCTTTTCAACATTTTTTTAGGGGGACGGAGGGAGGGTTAAAACTTTTCTTAGCCTGTTAACAGTGATAAGGCAAAAGTCGGTAACGGGTGAGATAAAAAATGAACTATCAGAAGTGGCAGCAACTAGCAATCATGGGGATATTCATCTTGGCCCTATTTTATATTAGTTTTGATGACTTTAAAAAAAAAACATTTTTCATTTATTTAACTTCAGAAACTCAACAGGGTTTGTGATTTTGTCCAAAGATCTCTGCATCAGACCTATTTTGGCTCAAAAAGATCAGTATTTGACCACTAACTATTTGCAAAACTACACTTTACTTGGTCTGCTACCTTCAGTGATTTTAATAATTTGGTACAATAGAAATACAAAGTTGTTAACACAGCTTTGGACAAGAGGCATATCAAAATGAANAAACTAACAGGGTTTGTGATTTTGTCCAAAGATCTCTGCATCAGACCTATTTTGGCTCAAAAAGATCAGTATTTGACCACTAACTATTTGCAAAACTACACTTTACTTGGTCTGCTACCTTCAGTGGTTTTAATAATTTGGTACAATAGAAATACAAAGTTGTTAACACAGCTTTGGACAAGAGGCATATCAAAATGAAAAGCAAGAGATAAGAGAAAAACAAAGCAAGGCAAAAAACCTTTTGGTTGTAAATCCCTGCTAGTAGTGGGAAAATGGAAAACACACTGTGTGTATGTATTTATATTTATATATACATATATACACCTATGTATATGTATATAATTAAAATTCTGTACCTCTATAGAGAAGCTTGTATCTGTACAGCTATTCTTATACTAATTTTGGAGAAAAAAAATTAGCATTTGGTTTTACATTTCTGCTTATGACCACTGTATAACCTTAGGAATTAACTATGTTGTAGCACTGAGAATTGTATATAAAATATTTGTTATCTCTCTTTTCTCATCTTAATAATTTATTTTTCCAAAAATTTTCAGTGTTTCTGATGAAGCCATTATCAACATGACTTACTCATTGAAAACTTAAAATAGCAAGATTTTCCATATTTTGTCTTCATGTTTATGTATTCACTTAAAATATTCCTAATGAGGTCAATAAAAATAGTCTTCAGGCACTCTAAGCTGGCACTTTCTGGACTCTCAGTCATAATTGCCAGGTAATTTACATTTGACCTGTACCTCCAAGTCAGAATGTTAATGTGTTTTGCAAGGTGAATTCAAACCTGTCCTTAATTAGGGTGCCAAACAGGAAGAGCTATATTTTATCTGGAATATAACCTCAGCATTTCTGAATAATGGAATTAATGTGCAGGATCATAAAATATGCATTGGTAAGCATACCTCTATACCTCTGTTATAGAATAATAATGAATTGATTTTTGAAAAATTGAAGAATTTCTGTTGCACCATCAACTATTGTTTTTTCTTTCACTTTGTAAAGAAAGAGACATACATATATATAAATGTGACTACACATATAGCTAGATATTACAGACATAATAGGAACAAAAAAAAATGCAGATGGACTGAAATTCTGTTGTCTCAGAATGATAATTTTTATTTTCCATACTTCATGTTCATCCATCATTCATGTATATCCAAAAATCTCAGTACCTGGAATTGCCACAGAAAGTAGTAAAAATGGTTGCCCAAAAAGTCGAAAAGAAATCGAATGACTTTTTTACACCTAAGGAATTTAATTTATTTATTCTGAAGTATGTTTCTATGTATCCATTGCATTGCTTGACCACAAATTTACAAAAAAATTGAGAGCATAAAAATATCATAACTAATCAAATGTCTACAACAAATGAGCCTACAATTTGAGTGTAATCGAGTAACTGGGTGATTCATTTCCTCAAGATACTGCTATCTGTCTGGCCTTTCACTCAGCATCTTGCTTCCAGTGATTATAATCTCCCTGCAGGATTTATGAACAACAAAGTCTACACTTATCTAAGTGCTTCTTTTACTCTGCATCGTGACCCAACACAGAAATGAACTGGTGATTTTCCCTTACTTTAAAGAATTTATCCTGTTACTATTTGTAAAGCAATTGTCATACCCCACAGTAAAGGATGGTTTTAGTTGGCATAAATTATTTCTGGGAAAAGAGAGTATTTTTTCCAGAAACTTTATTTGAAAAGGATTTATATATTTTGTGGATATTGCTAATTTTTTTTAAGATTGAAAGGAAATAGCTAAACAAGCAAATTAATTAACAAATACCAGCATAAAGTTTCTCTTGCTTGGCAGTCCTGTAAAGCTCAATTTTTGTCAATGTACACATAGGTTTTTATTGTCTGACTGACCAACACTGGCTTCTCTAGGCACAACATGCAACAACATTAAAAGGAGAAGGAGATCTTATAAACTACCAGTGGGAGCCATAAAATTTGGGACACAGATGGGAGAGAGAGTTGTAGACCTACAACATGAAGCAAGGGATTGTTCAAGGGATTGAAAAGTGGAGCTGTTTGGGTTTTTTTAAAGAAATCTATCATATCACTGAAATATTACACTTTTTTCCTTCTCCTTTTTTTTTTTTTTTTTTTTCCCTCTGGGTTCCTTCCTTTGAAGTGTCTCTGTTTGATATTTCCCTTGTAGAAACATCCTTGTCCTTCCTGGGATCTGTGGAATATTGAGGAGCTGCAGTCAGGAACAATCATTACAATTGAAGTTTAAGAACCAATAGATCTGTAATGAAATAATACAGCCCTCTCCTCTGATGGCAGCAGATTATCCCTGTGCAGCCACTGCAGCCATGGAGTTCAGCTAAATCTCCCCCTTTCAAAGATTCAGTTAAACTTAAAAGGTATAAATTCTTTGGGAATACGTCTGAGCATTTTTGTCTTCAAACATTTTTAAGAATTTCCAATATTTCCTGTTCCCCTAAATTTGACTGTCACTAAAATAAATGAAATCCATTTTAATTTAAAGACATTTACTTTAAAAACAAAAAGAGATAACAAAGCCCTTTAGAAGGTTTTGAATAGATCCAATGTTTTTGGGGCATAGTCTTTAAGTAACACTATAAAGACCTTGAATAACACCAAAAAGAATAAACAGCTGAACAATCACACTTCTCCTTTTTGACAATACTGTAATCTCAACTAATTTTAACAGTGAAGTATCAGTACTCTGCAAATGTTCCTCTTCCTAAGTCTCTTGACTTTGACCTTAATGTTTCATATGTTGGATCAAAGACTCATTGTATTAACAAATCCCTGGAGGAAACTTCAGCTTCTAAAAATACCTATTTTTAGGTCGACATTTTATTAAATGAGTTTACATCAAATACTGCCATTTCATAAAGACAGAATTTGGTACTTGTAATAGCTAATTCTCTGAGATATTTTTGTTTTAACTTTCATGTAATTTTTATAGATTGGAAAAAAGGAAATAATTTCCCTGAGATTATTTTGTTTGTTGTTTTAAACTGCTGAATTAAAACATGAATTCCAGCTATTCCAAATATCTTCTTTTTTGTCATGAGTTCTTCACATAAATCATATTCAGATCCCTTTCATAAATCATAAATCATAATCAAATCTTCATATAAATCATATACAGATCTCCTTTCAGAGATAGTATGTGGAATCCATGCACTAACTGAACAAAACATTAAGTTCAGAATTCTGAAGTGGAAAGGGCAGGGGAGCTGGACCAGGAGCCAAAAGTCTTAAATGAAGAACAAATTATTGGTTTTCTAGTTTGGGAAATTTTCATGTTCAATTTATATTATATAATCCTAGATAGGTCTGAATATTAAAAGCATGTTAGGTCTCCACATATAACTGACTCAGCACAAGTCACTGATTTTTAATCATATGCATTTCTAAGGCTACTTACCTGCCCAAGGAATAACTGCTTGTAAATGAAATTGAGGTTGTCATGGTTGATTTCACTGAACTCAAAGATAAATTTTACCCAGCTATCTATCAAAGATTGGTATTGAAAAGAGGTTATTACATGCAGAGGGGAAATATGCCATTAAATTCTATACAGCACAATGCAACACATGTGGTGTTGTGTGATTTTGTCCCTCAAAGTCTAGCCTCCCACGACAAGATACAATCATTTTCTTTTTGAATCAGTAGTTTGAGCCAGAAATAGTAATCAAATTATTATGGCAACTGAAGCAGCAGTAACACTGAAAGGAACAGATAATTTTCCCATCTGTTCATCAGGACATGAATACAAGTAAGAGCATCGTTGCACTTGAGTATTTCACAATTCTAATTTATTAATTGAAAATGTAAACAAAACTGCCATTCTAAAGGATCTTGGTATGTATCATCTATTGGTCTTCAACCTCAAACTGAAGTGACTAAATACATTTCTAGGAATACAAAAATAGCAGATTTCCATGGAAATTTCCTTGAGTAATAAATACGCAAAATAAGAACAAAGCAAATATCTAGGAGCTGATTATTACTTTCTCCTTGGTACTATATGAAATATTAAAGGTTGAACTACTACTGTGCTCACTACCTTTGTGACCTTCTGATGTAGTAAAAATCTCAGGTGTTGTAAAAGAGGTCATGTGTATGATACTCTGGAATGTAAATCTGGCTGCAGAGCATTAAACTTCTGTTATTCTCAGCTAGTGGACTTCGAGATGACTGCTAGAACATTCATAGCACCATTGCACTGATATACTGAGCAAAGAATTAAAATGATACATTATTTTCTTGATATAATATTTCAATATAATATTTCAATATACAGCAGCTGAACAGAAAAGAGAATTTGGTCTTGCATATAAAATAAATTTGCAACACTATGTATTGTATATTAATAGTTTTTTTCCTCAGATCCTGGAGTTAATATAATCAGTCAACGCTACCAAAAATCATCTGTGGATAGAAAATTTTAATTTGTTTAGATGCAGCACTCCTAAAGCATTTCCTCAAAGGCTGCAGCAGAGTAGTTAGTCTGCTTGCCATTTCTAATTCAGCCCTTTACCACAACAGAAAGGATAAATTTCAGCTGGAAGAGATAGCAACCAATGTTTTTATCCACACCATGCCTTTAAGAAATTGAGGAAAATTGCTCATGCCAGAAGGCTCAAGGCTTATTTTAGGCATTATATACAGTGTTATTTGGCTGAGTATCTATGTTTTGTTGGATTTGAAGGGAGCTAAAGTAACTAAGTTTAAGGACCCGCTGTCTAGTATAGATTAAAACAAATGTCCTCCAAATGTTGACAAACTATCACTGCCAAGGTTTGTTTAATGTGAAAAAATAGAAATGTCTATTACAGCTAGATAGCCAATGCAGAGAAACATATACTCTCAAGAAAGTATTTAACAAACTTTTAAAAAAAGTACTGTAAGATGAAAAAAGTTCCCAGCTGGAGGTACCTATTTCTCACCATTGGCAATGAAAAGACCAAACAGCAGGCAGCTCATATCTGGATCTCTAGTGTCTGGATGTCTAAATTAGAGTAGATAATTAATCCTTATTCAGAGATGCCAGAAATTCTTTTACGTTTCTAGTGTAATACTACATGATGACAAAACTTTTCTGCATTTGCTTCCTTCCTGCTTCATAGTCACATGAAAATTTCATACCTTTTTGCTACAAACATTTAAAAATCCTCAGTCTAGAAAACAACTGTTATTATTATTACATTTGAGATCTAGGGACAATTATAATTTTAAAGAAAGCAACCAGAAATAGGAAATAGCAAATACAAAATATTGTGGTCTCAAATTCATTGCCAGAGGCTGTCATGAATGTTGAAACCTAAGGTTGATTCAAACAGACATTGAGTCATGTAGAAGGGAGAGATTTTCTCAGCCCTTAGTGTGAAGAGGTTTCTTCAACCATTTAACGTTTGATTTGTCTGTCCATGCCCCAGGAAAGCTGAAACCCTTGTGCCTGACCAGTCTGTCAATGTCCTATTATGGGGATACTTCAGTGAAAAGTCCCAATTGATTGGGGGATGGTTCAAGTGATTTTTTTCAGGGACACACACCAGCAGCATAAGGGAAGGTCTTCCCACTCAGTGGGTCTTCCCACTGTATTTGGGATACAAATACACTGAGGTTTGTCAGCAATAATATCTGATTTCAAAAACATGTTCAAAGCAATACATAGACAAGCTCTAATCCCCAGTAAAAGTGCTCAGCATGCATAAAGTGTGGTTCTTATCCAACAGTAGGTATCCCTATAGGGGAAAAGACAGGTTCAGCCCATCAACTGATCCCAGCTTTTACAATGGAGCTTTTAATTTTTCCCCATTCTCAACTTACTTTTATACTATTTTGTTATGTTTAGATGGAGCTTGAGTCACTCTAGCCATGCATACCTTTGTTACTGATTTGTGTAAAATTCTCTTGCTTCGGTTTTAAAGATACAGTCCAAAAAAATGCAGTGGGCATGCCCAGCAAGGTGTGGTCACACCTTGGAGGCGGGATAAAGTGCATTAATATTACAATTAGGTTATAATGAAACAAGTTCATCTCAAGAGAGCAGTTTCACCACAGTTGCCAGCTCAGCAGCAGGAAATCATCTTCTTCTTACCCTGGTTAACAGGTGCTATGCAGGACTTCCACTCCTTGTGGGGTTTTCCACAGAGCCTGGCCAAGGTACCTCCACTCTGCTCCAGCATTTGTTCCATCCCCCTTGGCAGGTGCTTACAGTTGCACATCACATTTGTGAATAATCATCATGGAATAGGCTTTGAGCATGGCAACTGTGTTCCATTCAGGGAGTAGCAACTGCATTTCTCTCTATAATTCCTGTACCACTGTAACTTAAGTTAGGGAATGTTAATTTTACTCCCAGACATTTTTCCACACAGGCATTAGACAAATTCCTGAAAGAAGATTTTTTTAAACAAAAAGATGGGAGATCGGTTGCAGTTCAACTACGTCCTAAAATACATGTTTACTAATTAATTAGAAATATATATCATCTGTAGCATCAGTATTCTAAGAACACCTCTTACTCTCATGAACTTCAGCTTTAATAGGCTGCTCACTGAGCTATGTATTTGCATTGCATCAATGGCAATCATAATTAAGAGAAACGAATAACCTCTAGGACATTTTGATATTTAAGATTGTGGTGGGTTGCACTTGGCTAGCTGCCAGAGCCCTACCAAGGTGGTTTCTCACTGCCCTTCTTCAATAAGATGGTGGGGTAAATGAGATTGAAAAATTAATTTGTCAAGATAAAGAAACGGTGCTTACTTACCAATTGTCATCACAGGCAAACATGACTTGACTTAGGGAGAAGAAATTTAATTTAGTGCTACTTAAAAATGAAGAAGGATGGTAAGAAAAAAAAGCACCAAAACTCAAAACCCATTTTGCTTTTCACATGCCTTTCTTCACTCAGTGTCACTGCTGCATTTCCTACACTTCTTCCCCCTGCTGTGTAGCACAGGGTGATGGGGACTGGGGCTGGCAGACAGTTAATGGTATTTCTTCTGTGATGCTCCTTCATTGTCACACTTTTCACTGCCCCAGTGTGGGGCCTGTCCCATGGGTTACAGTTCTTTCAAGTTGTGCTCCAGCATGGGACCCTTTCCCCCTCCTCCTGCTCATTCTCTGACATTAGTGATCACACAGTTTTGAACTTTACTGTCTCACCACCACTGCATACTGATTATTACCTTTTCTTAAGCAGGGTTTGTTGGCTCAGCCATATCCTGAGGTATGTCCTTTGGAACTACCAGGAACTAGCTGTGTTCAGTTTAGGGCAGCTCTGCCATCTCCTTGCAGAGGCCATCCCCGCAGCTCACCCACTACCAAACCTTGACACCTACACCCAATAAACAGCTTTCTAAAAGACAATAAGAAATCTTGTTTCACTTAAAGAAAGCATGCAGGGGTTATTTTATTGACATGCCTAGCATTGCAATTCTAGTATTCACCTTTTAAAGTATTACTTTTTGGGGCTCTATACCTTAAAAACACAGCGATCAATTTGGCAGCCACAGAGGATCTCTCCAGATATATGTCTAATGCCTTCAACAGGCAATCAGTTGGCTACATGCCTTAGGTGTAATAGAAATGTTTATTGTGTGGTGGGTAGAGAACGGTGAGAGAAGCAGAGTCTGAAACCAATTTAGCAAATGCACTGTACTTGAAGTCTGGCTGGCTGTTATTCAAGTCATTGATTCTTCAGGAGAAAACTTACATCAATATGGCTAATGGAGAAAGTACAATAACCTAAAGCAGAGCTTTCACATTTCTAATCTCCCCTGCATAGAAATGGTGCAAGTTTGAGCTACACAGGCAAAAATTCTTCTCTTAAGGAAGCAATAGCTTGATAATGTTCAGGACTGGTGGCATTTGAGGTTAACATTACTTTTATCAATCTCTATGTCATCTATACATCTGCTGGCACATTTTAACCAAGGTAAAACAGACATATTTTTGTTTTCCATTTTACTCTGAAAAGAAGAAGGAGCAACATTGGGCATAGGAATGACCTCCTCCAATGCCAGCTATCTAAAAATAATTGGTACCTCTTTTAAGCAAGCCGTCCATTGGTTAGACTTGATAACCTGAAAGGTTTTTTCCAGCCTAAATGAATCTATGATTCTGTGATCTAGGTTCCTTCTACATCTAGTGGAAGGTAAAAATGTTTTCTGAATTATTCCTGTTAGAAGGGTCTGGCAGTCTAAAATATGTAGCATGGATGGTTTCACAGTGTCTCTTCACCCTTTTATATGTAGACTCAGGTTCCAGAGTACTACTGAAGTGTAACTGCACTGTGAAATTTGACAGCCTATTTAAAATGTTGTCCTTTATGTTTATCTAAAATCTTGTCCTTTATGTTTATCTACTTATTTTCTGTTAGACTAAACATCAAGAACAACTAATGCTTTTTTAGAGTGTAGTAATTTTCTCCCTGTTCAAATTTAGTTTCTTTTTTTTTTTTCTTCCTCTCAATTCAACAAGGCTGGTGAAGTACTCATTAAAAACTGGCTTTATTTTATTTTTTTCCTATAATATTCCTTATCAGTGATGTATCAGTTCATATAATCTTGATGGATTTCAGTAAAACATTCCGTACTGCCTTTCACAGAATCCTGGACAAAATGTCCAGCCCACAGCTGGGTAAACACATCATGTGATTGGTGAGCAAGTGACTCATGGATTGGGCACAGGAGTTTTAGTGAATGGGGTGACCTTAGATTGGTGACCTGTCACTAGTGGGGTTCCGCAGGGCTCCATCGTTAGAGCTGAGTTCTTCAAAATCTACATAAATGAGTTGGATGCAGGACTGGAAGAGATACTAAGTAGCTTTACAGATGATAAACATTGGGAGGAGTCGTTTCGTCCCTGGAAGAGAGGGAGGCCCTGCAGAGAGACCTTGACAAATTAAAGGGCTGAACAATCACCAGCTTTATGAAGTTCAACAGGGGCAAGTGGCAGATTCTGCACCTGGGATGGGGAAATTCTGGATGTATGTATACACTGGGGAATGAGATGCTGAAAAGCAATGTCACGGAAAGGGATTTGGGGTTGTGGGTTGATAGCATATTGGAGAGTTCACAGTGAGCTCTGGTAGCCAGGAGGGCCACCCATGTCCTGGGGTGCATTAGGCACAGCATTGCCAGCTGGGCAATGGAGGGGATCGTCCCTACCTGCTCTGCACTGAGGTGGGCTCACCTTGGGTCCTGTGTGCAGTTTTGGGTGCCACTATTTAAGTAAGATATTAGGCTATCAGAGAATGTTCAAAGGAAGGTGGTGAATGACCTGGAGGGGAAGCTGTTTGAGGAGCAGCTGAGATCTCTTAGTCTGTTCAGCCTGGAAAAGAGGAGACTGAGGGGAGACCTCATTGCAGTTACAGCTTCCTCATGAGGGGAAGAGGAGGGGCAGGCACCGATGTCTTCTCTGAGGTGACCAGAGACAGAACCCGACAGAATGGCCTGGAGCTGTGTCAGGGGAGGTTTAGGCTGGATATTAGAAAAAGGTTCTTCACCCAGAGGGTGACTGGGCACTGGAACAGGCTCCCCAGGGCAGTGGTCACAGCACCAGCCTGGCAGAGTTCAAACGGCATTTGGTCAACACTCTCAGGCACAAGGTTTGATTCTTCTGATGGTCCTGTGCTGGGTCAGTGGTTAGACTTGATCCTTGTGGAATCTTCTGACTCAAGATATTGTATGATTCTCTGCTTCTACGACTTTGATATTTCAGGTGGAAGTTCGCTCATCCGAGCAAGTTGTCATATTATGAGAAGAGTCATTCAGACATTTATGGATTTACGTGAACTTACACAGGCATTAAAAACAACAAAAGACTGCAATATTAAAACAAAGTTACTCCTCAGGCAATAATTTTGCCAGATAAATGTTGCCTCAAGGCTAGTTTTTGCAGATTACTTATATTATGCACTTTCAGGCTTGTTTGTAGGGATATGACAATATAGGTTCATGAGGAGATTTGGATGCTGCAAGAGTATTTTAAATTTTACAAAATTTGAGCCCAATACTTTAACTGTGAAAGAGAGAAACTTTATCTCCTTTCAGTATCTTTTCTCCTTGCATTCCAAAACTTCTCCAGAACTCTCATTTACCCATATGAAGAGAAATTTATTCAGTCTCACAAGTTATTCTTCACAGAGGAAATATAAGTTTCTCTATAAGAGACGTTGTCTTAGACTGAAGCTGTGGGACAAAAAATAAACATAGTTTATATATACATATATATATATGCATACACACCTTCTTTAGTCTGGGTAGGGGCAGTCTGTTTTCTTTCTTTCTGGGACAGGCCTTCCATGAAAGGTTTTTTCTATTTCCCTGAAAAAACAGTACTTTAATAGGAATTGCATATTATTTTTTTTGCATGATATATTTAGTAATTACAAAACTGATCGAAGAGAGTGCTATTAATTGATTTATTTTAGTGCTTTCAGCAAAAGCAAGAAACTATAATGCAAATACACACACACACACACACACACACACACCCCCCCACACACACACATATATATATATATATATATACCTGTCTTTTTACTGTTCCTGGATATCAGTTGTAGTAACTGGTGCTACAACTGTTTCAGGACAAGATATTATGCTAAATGAACTTTGGGATTCAGAAGGTTGTTTGCTCTTAGTTGTCTTCATTATTCCTAAAACATTTCTCAAACTATGCATATATATTAACATACATAATCCCAATACTAGAAGCTCAAGGCAAAGTTAACCTACCCCAATATTTTGACTCTGGCAGTATGATATGATATGATATGATATGATATGATATGATATGATATGATATGATATGATATGATATGATATGATATGATATGATGATATGATATGAGAAAACATAGAAAACCACAACAAATATATTGTAATTCTTTTTTCAGGATCCTCCAGGATCCTCTTCCCACTTCATTAATAGACAGATTAGGACTTCTTAAAATAGATTTTACATCTGTGTGTTTTAATAGATTAGTCTTCATTGGTTCAGTCTTCCTTTAATATTTCTAGACATTTTCTACAAATTCTTTTGGTCCCCAGTAATGAGTTGTACAATTTAAACACAAATATAGAGAAAAAATACTTCTTTATTTGAATAAAGATCAGTTGGGAGAAGAAAGATATTTTTCAAACAGTCTAAAGAACAAAAAGTCTGTGGTGACACTCTTGGTGGTGATCAGGACAAAAGTATTTCTTAGAAATGTCACAGAAGAAAACTACTGCATTAATCAGAGAAATAAAACATACCCTGAGGCAGGAGGACTTGTTCAGTGAAAATTGTATTGTCTTGCATCAAATATTTAAAATACACTTAAAGAATAATGTTTAGGGTTGCTCACTAAAGAAAAATGAAATTACTACTTTGGCATATGTTGATGTTTATATTCTTGTAATGGAGTTTCTCACACACTTTCATGTAAATAATGATTGTTTTACATTCTTCTCTGTAGGAGGAGAACTTTGATGGACTGTTAGTTTGACCAGTGTGGTTGGAGAGGTGGCAATGTCATCTCCAATCCACTGTCACTTTTGGAATTCTATAAATGTTTAGGTTTGAAAAATAAAGTTCTCTTTTCTTGTTCCTGTTCGGATGCTGGAGCACCTTGAGTGAGTTTTATTATTTTGTGTCATGACGGTGACAGGCATATATGGTTAATAATTTAGACTTGATATTTAGGATGAGGTTAGAGTTAAAAGTTTAATATAAACCACAAATGTTTAGAATAGTGTTCATAATTTTCTGTTTGTACTCACTTTTTAATTATTATTGTTAACAGGTAGTATTGTCAGCAAAGGAAAAGGAATTTATTTTTTTGATACAGATTTGAAACTGAAAGTTTAAAATACTATGGTAGCAATTAATAAAGGTCTTAGACCCACTTTATATTAATTATCAATGGAAGCCTAATGAAATTACTGAGCTATTTCTAGTTTATCATGAAATAAATAAGGGTCTTCAAAGGTGGATGGGTCAGATATATGAAATATAATTTTATTTTAAATGAAATGGTGTTGTGAGACACTTGGGATATGAAAATAGCTTTCATAATGGACCAATATGAGGTAATTATTTTTGTCATATGAAATGATATCACCTATTTTAACTGTGTGTGCATAATTAATATTAGTGATCTGACATAGTCTCTGAATTTACCTGACTTCAGCTCCCATTTAACTTTTAAATATATATTAATAATGAATGTTCATTCTTTCCATGCTAAATTAAAAATATACTGATATATCAACTCTAGTTCATGTCTACCGGATTCAGGGATATTTTAATATTAATAATTAATCACATGTCAATAAAAAAAGGTTTTTAGAATGAGTTAATATTGTGTTGAATTCACTAGTCCAGAAATGCCTGGTAACTGTTTGCCAGAGATTAGTTCAAGTAACCTTATTTCCTTTTCTTTTTTCTTTATCTTTAACCTTGCATAATCAGTTCAGTCCCTAAATATCACAAACCATATTCTGTTTTTTAAAAACATTTTATAACTGTGAGTAAAAAAATGTTTTACCTTTTTTCTGTAAGTATTTTTTAAAAAAAAACCTCTTGCACCCCCCTTCCCCAGAAACTTTGCAATCTATTATGAATTGTCCTTAAAAACTGGGCTCATAGATATTAGAAATGTCAGTCTGTGAAACATTTCACATGTTCAAAATCTGTAGAAATCTTATTTTTTTTACAGATTTTTTTGTCATTTTGTTAACTGGGAGGGTTTTATTCAGATAGTGTGCATTAAAATTTAAAATTAATATTTGTGATTTTTTAAAATGACGAGTGTAAGTATAATGTGAATATTTGTCAACTATATTTTGTATGAAAAGCCTTCACAAAGGACTTTTGATAAAAATAGAATTTTCTCTAGCAATTTTTTCTTTCAAAAAAAATACAGAATCAGCTTTGAGTCCTAAATGCAGAAGCATCAAAATGCAAAGCTCTTATTTTAGTATTAAAGATGATTCCTCTATCTTTTTGGCAACACAGTCTTTTTCTCTGTTTCCTAAGCTGAATTATTTCTCTTTTTGAATTCTTAAACTATCTTCTCACTCCTTGAGTCTGCTCATAATTTCCATTATTTTCTTAACTCCAAAACAGCTTCAACATTCATTTATTCAGTTTTCATTGCATCTCTCTCACACAGATTAGTAGTTTAGCAAAGACTGAAAGCATTTATTCTATCATTATGTCTGATATCTAGCAAGAACCACAGATCAAGAATCAGGCTGCAAGTACCCTAGACACAGTAAAAAAGCCACACCAAAACTGCCAGAGTCCCTGCCCTAGAGATATTCAAGCTATGTACTGTTAGTAATTACCTTCCTCCCAATATAGGAGAAATAAAATTAATTTCCTTTTCTAGTGAAAAAATACAGCAAAAATCTTTTCCTTTATAGAAGCTACTGATTTATTCTAGTTGGATAATTGGTCCCAAGAGTCATGATCAGAAAGTGAAACAATTCCTGTGTCTTATTAAGTGTATTAATTCAGCAAACTTGCAGTACAGTTGTGAAAAATTACCTGTCTTCGCGTATAAGCTACTTTCCCACTCTTTACCTCAGTGATTGATAACAATTAAAAAAACCTAAACCAATCTTTATTCCTACTTTATTTGTCTTTAAAGACAAAAGAAGGTAGACCTTTTCATATGCATTCAGTATCAAAAATTCCTTTTTATTTAATCAGAAACTCTAATTTGGACTGGGAAAACTTACAGAAAATACTTGCATGAAAAGTTTGAGTGTCCTTATGGGAGAGGAAATGGCAAATAATAGTATCTTGAGCATCTATTATTTATTAGACCATTATGAGAATAACAAACTCAAAAAGAGAGCCAGAACTGTCCTTTTGCATGTGAGTGTCTTAGCCAGAACTTTGTGAGTAATTTATACACTAAACTTTCTTTTTTGGTTAAAATTCTTGCATCATTAAAAGTTGCTGCACTGGAGATAAAAAAAGTTCCCCTTTCCTGATTTATTTCTGGTCTCAGTTACCCTTGGATACCTGATTGCTCAGTGGCTGGGTATGCACATCCATTTTTTCAGAATGATTCGTTTTAATGAAATTCTGTTGTCCTGAGATGTGTGGGATCCATCATTAAAACCTATAAACTCTGTCTTGATCTCAGGAAAAATTCTAGCTATTTATCTCCTATACAAAAAGATCACTATTAATACAACCCAAAATGCAGTCTGAAAAAAAAATTAGAAGTGTCATGCAAAGGACAACTGGCTTCCCACAAATTCTAGAACATAACAGAACTTATGTGAGAAATTTAATATGTTGTTATACCACAGCTTGTCTAAGCATAGGTATTTTAGCAAAATACAGACAGCCGTCTGAAGATCTAGGCAAGACTTCTGGAAATAGAACCAAGGGGTATTTATATTCGTAAGTCTGCATGTAAATTAAATTTACAGATCAATATTTGTTCACACATCACAAAAAGAGGAAAAATAGAACTTTTAAAGAGTTCCTTCGAGATTCAGCCACAACTAAAACCACCAGCAATTAAGTGCTGCTGCATTTATGTATGCTGGAGATTGTGTAAATGTTTTATTCACAGAAAATCAAGAACATTAACTGAGAAAATAAAGCACAAATTACCTGAATCTCACTTTCTATTGCAATGTCTCTCTTATAGACTCAGACTGTGTATAAATGGCTTGTCACATCATGACAATGTGATGAATTGACTACAATTTTATGTCTTGGTTTGAGCAAATTTTCAACTTCAGACACTACACAAAGTTTTCAAACATTGAGCATTTATCTTGTGATTTTTTTACAAGATACTGACCTTAATTATTAAACTGGTTGAGCTATTCAAATTCAGTCAAGACATGGATGCTGTGGTACCCTGTGACTTCATTATGAAAGAAAAAAAAAAACAAATAAGTTTTATTTTTCTTTTCATGCGAGTTATGATACCATTTTAGAAAAAAAATTAAAGCAGAGAAGAAATTACGTGTAAGACTCTTGAAAAAAAATCTACCATAGCAGAGTTCTGCTGGCAGGTACACACACCTTCTTTCTGTGAAAACTTTTAACTTAAGAAAGTGGTATATTTTCGTAAGATACTTTCTGTGCAAAGACAGAAAAATAGTAAAGGTTTTTCCAACTGTAATATTTAAGCTCCCTTTCTACAGAAAGGAGTTTGAGTTTTTTTGTCTGCAAACCTTGACCAAAGTGCAATTTTACAACAGCAGTTTCATAACCTAACAAAACTCAGGATTCTAATTTTTTTTCATCAATAACAGTCTCAGCTCTGTAAGCCAATTAAATTGGAATGATTTACCTGGCCCATTTCTTGTCTAACACAGTAAAATGTATCCTATATGCCTTTAGTTCCTTTTATTATTTTCTGATTTGACTTATCAATAAAACAGCATCCCTCTTTCTCCTTCTACTTATTTTCCAAAATATTTTTACATATTTTTATTCAGAACTGTTTGCCTATTTTGATGACTGTTGTTCACTTTTTGGTCTTCCTGAGTACATGAACACTGTATTTTTAAGTTTAAGAAAGGATTAGAAATAAATTTTATTTTAATTTTAGTAATACAACATCTTATATAAATAGTATATGTTAGTTTTCCCTTGTTGAAAACAGGGAAATAAAGGACTGTTTCTTTCTAACTATCAGCTACAGCAAAATTGACCCCATAAATGAAGGTCACTGAATTGATTAAAGTATCAGAAGGTGATACACAGAGCCTTACAGATCTAAACTGCAGTTAATGTGGTCCTAAATGCATTTGAATCTTGGTGCTTAAATTGTCTTGCTCTCAGTCACGTATTTTCATTACCACTGAAAATTTCAGATAAAACTATGTTCTTCTTATGACTAGTGATAAGCCCTTAAATCCAAGCTCTCCTACTGATAATGGTGGAAGGTTATTATTTTATCCTTCTTTAACCTTTTTGTCTTTAAAACTAAAGGTGTGTCTCCAGAGACTGGAGGACAGCTGTGATAACAGAATGGGAAGAGTGTTTTGCTTTTGATTCTGCATTAGGTTGTGTGTAGTGTTCAGACGTGCAAGTTGCAGTATCTGGTATTCCACCCTAGCAGGAGACTCTACTCCTTCTCAGAGGTCTCTTAGATACTGACAGTGAACCATTGCCTCAGCTCAGCTCAATAGCAGCCATGAAATACTGGGAACCACTTCACTGATTGTTAACATATGAATATCTCTAGAAGTATGGAACAGTTTATATAATATCAGCTGGTAAACAATGATGACCTAAACAATATTAATGAGAGGCTAATAAATTCCACCTATCCCTAAGCGAAAATGCTTTACCTTGTGTTCAGTTAAAAAACTGTAATGATGACATATAATTTCCACATTATTTCACTGTTGTCCCTTCTGTCAGCAAATTATTCAGATGAGCTGTGATAACAGTGAAAGATTAAACTGTTTTGGAAAGGAAATAAGCTGAAGTTTTGTCTGTCTATAAATGTTTGTGCCTTCCTGTTATATCACCTGAAGCTGCAATAAAAGAATGAGGCCAATAAAATGTACAATCTTGACACAGATAGCCTTCAGTTGAATTATATTTGTTAGCTTTCCATAGTTCCTTATGTTTTTGTAATCTAAATAAACAAGCAAACAAAAATTGTAATAGCACTGCTGTTGAAAGGACTGCATAATATATCCTGCTTAGTGGGTGATCATAATATTTTTCCGACAATCAGCAGTGAAGAGTAAAGCTTCATAACATCCACATCAATATCTTACCACTTGTTCTCCCCATGTCTGATCATTAAAGAAAACAGAAAAGCAGCAAGGATGCAGTGGTTTGGTTTGGGGGTTTTGTAGCTGTTTTATTCAGCTTTCAGTCACAAATATCAAGAGTCTGTGATCAAAAACTTATTAACTTTCTTGGTTTGTGATTAAAGTGCTCTTTCATGTGGCCATATTCCCTTATGCCTGTCACTTCTGTTGTATTTATATACTACAGAAAAATTATTAAAATTCATACCTAAGTGCCTTAACTTTGGTAAGTCTGATCTGAAAAACTACTGTGTAAGATCAAGTTTTCTCTTGCCAGCTTTGTCTTGCTGCTTGAACAATTGATATTTTCTTCCTTTCTCACATAAATTTGCTGTCAGCATTATTCCTCCTGAGAAAGCCCTCTATTAAAAAAATCAGCAAAAAATATATTCAAAGAGTCGGTCAGAACTTTGGTGTATATCAAAATCTTTTCTTCAGGCTCTCCCCATTCCCATTGTTCTACAATGATGTTTTTCTGGGTTTTTTTTCTGGAAGAAAGCTTTGTTCCTCTCATCACAGTTAAAGTAAATTTGTCTTACTGTTTGTTTTTGTTAACAGTTTTCTCTAGCAAACTGACTGGCTTTAGTACATTCACAAAAGCCTAGAGGAGGTCTTCTTTTATGTTTTAGAGCTCTCAAATTTCATGCATGTTAGACAAAAATGCAGAGGCCAAAACTTTTCAACAAATGATGGCTTGCAGTGCAGAAATCCTTTATATCCTTCTAAACATAAGTGGCTGAGAATGTCAAGACCCTATTCTTATAAAAGTGAATTGTACTTGTCCTGAACCTTTGAAAAGTGTGATGTACATTTTCAAATACATTTTTAAACATACCAAGACACATTTTATTGGCAATTACAACTATTATAAATTTTATAGGTGAAGTTTTGTTAAGCCAACCCCATCACTGTATACATAAATGTGACAGTTTCAAGTTTCCATGTACTTCCCTCCTGAGGTTTTCTGTTTATTTTTTATTATATTCTTTATACATATTTTTAGAGGAACATTTTTATTAAATAGTAACATGAAGTCATTCTGTTCTGTGTATACTCCACTGCTGATAATGTTTGTTTCCTTACACTATGTCAGTTTTGCTGAAACCAATCTCAAAGTTCCAGGGATGATAAAAAAATCAGGAAAGGATCAGAACAAAAAAAATATTGACAAAAAATAACCCTAAATCCCGGGGTTTATTTTCTTCCAAAAGTCTCTGAAAAATGGTAGTATCAAAACAGAAAATGTGGAAATAGAGGGTATAAAATAAAATTATGTACTTCTTCTGTTACACACAGAGATAGCCACAGTGGGCTTTACCCAATCCAGCTTCAGCCACCTAAAGTATAAATTTTAAGTTATGTTATCAAGCTAATTTGACATAGGAAGTTCTAGAAGATTTAACTTTCCATACAGTTAGATTAGTTATCCTTTGGAAGCACCAATCTATATTGACTAGGAAGAAAACCTGAACAAGCTGCCTTGTATTCTAAAGTCTTCTCTTTAGAGAGCTGTAGTAATAGTAAATACTTATTCGTGGAGAGAGCATAAGTAATATAGCTGTACTAAAATCCGTGGAACTATCTGATTTTACAGCAGCTGTAGAAACATCTTCATTCTTCTAATTTTTTTACATCTTCAGGCTTATTATAATAGTAAACTGAAGCAAAGTACACTCTAAATTATAAACTGTAGTTGATAAGAAAGAATGCAAAGATCTGTTGGGAGATATGACTAAAGAATATGAAAATATAAAAATTAGAAAAACTTAGAACTATTTAGTAGCAAGTCTTCATATGCAAAACTTGTAAATTGCTTACAGGTAAGAGATAAATTTTTTCAGATATAAACTGAATAAGACAGAGAACAATTGTACCATACCATTTGGTTTCTTTGGACCTCCACCCAACTGCCTCTTTCTTCCCAGTTTGACTTCTGTGCGAGCTATCTGAGATTATTTTCAAGTACATAAAAGACGTGGTATTTGAGATGCTAAAATTTCACTGGCATTTTTCAGAAGTAAAGTACAATTTTTAAATTAGTTTTTCTACTGGTTCTGAGCAGGAAGGAGTTAACTTTCTTACAGCAGACCATATGGTGCTGTGTTTTGGACATTTGGGATTTTGATAAACATCAATTTTTTTGGTCATTGATATAAAATTCTTGTTGTGTCAAAGTTTTCTCTTTCCCTCCCTGCAACTCTGTTTTCTGAGTGAACAGAATGAGGGTGTGTTTTCATTTCAGCCAGAACAGAGATGATTTTCTCACAATTACCATGAGGGGAGAGGAGCCTGGAGGTGTGTGAGCCTGTATAGGGTGTTATTCTCTACCATATATCCCTTTCTCAGCAGAAGAGGTGGGGGGAAAGGGAAGGGGCTGCTTGGACTTTCATTTCCAGCTGGTTTTAAACCACAACATGGCAATCAAGAAGCTGCTAGAGGACACACAGATAGGACAGTGGACACTAATGGAACAAAGCAACAGTCCATACCACAAGGTGTTATATTTAGCAATTAAAACTGTATATAAAGAAAGGTTGTTGTCTTCCAAAGGGGAAATTACTTAGAGGCTGTCTGGGTGTCATTCTGCTTATGGAAGGTGCTGCCTGATTTTAAGAGGGGTTTTTTTCCATTACTTGTTTGTTTTTTGTGGTTTTTTTTTCCTCTTTCCTCCACTTAGTGATCTTTATTTATCTTGATCCATAAGCTTTTCTGCTTTTGCTCTTTCTATTCTCTCTACCACCCTACTGATGGTGAGGAGGGTGAGCAAGAAGTTGTGTGTCTGCTCGGCTGCTGACTGTGGTCAACTCACCCCACTTCTAAAATCAGTTTTTTCATTCAGAGGTTTATAGCTTAGTTGAACCTCTGCTCTTTAGGAGCTGAGTTCAAAGGCTGTCATCACTACCCAAAGAATGCACTGAAAATTGGTTCATCAAAATAATTGCAAATAAGAAAGAAAAGTGAGAGAAATTTAAAAAAAAAAAAACAAAACAAAA
>VZRH01006834.1:28793-52464 GCA_013397555.1 Urocynchramus pylzowi
AAAAAAAAAAAAACCAAACCAAAAAAAACCCCAGAGTTATGATTTAGTCTGTCTAAAATTTTGAGTCTGGAAACAGAATTTGAATCACTGAACTCTAACATATTTTTTTCTTCTTAAGAAACAAAAAGATAAAATCAAGATATAAAGTCACTTTAAAACAGAGCAAAGAGTTTCTGTAACACCCCCAACATTTGCTAAGGGATCTGTCTTGTCTCCATGAAGAAATGGCTTTGTTGATAAACTACTAGTTTGTGTCTCAAAAAGAATGTCAGTGTCTGTATTCAAGACAGATATCTCCAGAGATGCCTTTCATCCAAGCCATTCTGTGATTCTATTATATAATTAAAATAGAAGATTCAGATAAATTTTTAGTATTAAGAAACTTTACAGTTATCAGAATATTATAATGTACTTCCATGACGTTTATTCAAAGTTCTGTCTTTGAAATATATTTACTGAGACAACTTGCAGGTTTGGAATTTGGAACTACTATACTAAATTTGGAATTATTAAACTAGCTGACAACAGGAAATGAGAAAAGGAGTAGATTTAAGGTATTAAAGATTCTTTTAAGTGACTGTAGGTTTTTAAAATATTTGGGGGTAACCTTAAGAAGCATGACTTGATGCAGGTTAAAGAATTTATAGTTATTTAGCATCATGTGGTTATTATAAGCACATATATATTACTTAAATCCTGACTCTGATTCCATAATGTGCTTAAAATTCTGGCTGCTCCTGCTGAAGTCATATATATTTCTGCAGTGTTGAGGTCAAATTAAAATAAAATACCTCAGGACATAAACCTGAAAAATGCCTGAAGTTAGCTGATCACATTTAGAATTAACAAAGTGATACAACTTCTAAATTAATCTATTAAATGTAAAACATCTGCTTGCGTTAGACTGAGCCATCCAGTAACAGATTTGGTTCCATTCATCTTTGTCAAAGTGAGCTACTTTTGCTTGCATACCCTAGAGAGCTACTCCCATTTTTCCAGCTGTGCTAGCATTAGCAATTTAACCAGGATCCAGGTAACTCTTTACCTGGAGCCTTTTGTTTTCTTCTCAGGATTCAGCTTTTTTCCAAAGTTATTTTTAATTCAAACAACTCTTTAGTCATAAAAAGAGCAGTGTCAAGCACAGAATAACAAGCTGTGCATAGAGGCAGAAGCTCAGTCATAGCACCAGGCTAACTTGCCCTCAAGGCTTTCCAGTTGGAGCTGACAAGCACCTGGCTAGTGACAGGCTGGTCTGTAACACTGCATGAGCTCACTTGTTTCTGTTTGCAAATTCCCATGTAAACATGGGTAAAGTAAAGCAGAGCAAATTGTTGCTGCATCTTGTCTGTCAGCTTTAGTCTCTCTATGGATTCACTGTGCTGATAAATACACTGAAGCTCTAAGATTCTCGCAAAACGAATGAATGCTCAGTCCTGCAACACTTTTCTCCATCTCCAGCATCCTCACATAGCAGAATTCCAAACACACAAATTACATTGGTTTTTGCAACTGCTAGAGCTTCAATCATAATGTTAGCAGAAAATGAATAGAAAATAAATTTTATTTCCTTTTAGATGGATACAAAGATATATGGGAATGGATTCAAATTAAAAGAGAATAGGTTTAGATTAGATATTAGGGAAAAATAAAATATTTACTGTTTAAGTGGTGAGGCACTGGAACAGTTTGCCTGAGAAGTTCTATGCATCCCATCCCATCTGGAGGTGTTCAAGGCCATGCTGGATGGAGCTCTCAGCAAACTGGTCTAGTAAAAGGTGTCCCTTCCCATGGCAGTAGAGTTGGAATGAGGTGATGTTTAAGGCGCCTTTCAACCCAAACCATTCTATGATTTTATGAATATAAGACAAAACCTCCCTGTTTGCAATTTCAGCTTTTCTGTGATATGTGGAAATGTTAAGTTCCGTATGTCATTCGTGATTCTGGTCCAGATTCAGTAAAGTTCCTAAACATACAAATTTTGTGCTTTACCCAAATTAGATATTTGTATTTTTTAAAATATTTTCTATGTGCTTTATTGAACAGAAGTGCAGCTAACAGTTGTAAAGGAAAGAGTGTTCATAAGCAGCATTGTTCACGATGTGGAGCTCACAGTACAGAGGTGGCAAAGCTACCCTAATCCTATCCTGCCCCTTCCTGAAAATTAATGTAGCTTGCATTGTTTCCTATAAGAGACTAAATTCCTTTGAATTGTTTCTGAAATGTAGTCTTTGCTAATTGTTCTTCATCTAAATACCCTACTTTAAGCAGCAGCTAGTGCAATTAATTGTTTACCACAGCTAGTAAAGATATGTATTTTGCCTCAAGCAGATAATGTAGAAGAAAAGCTTAAACATTCACTCCTAAAGAGAAAAGTAACTTACTTTTACAACTTCTGTTGTAGATAAAGACACAATCATGACAAAAAGCAATAAATTCATCTTAATAGAAGAAGCAGATAATTTCTAGTATGAACCTTGACATCTATCACAGTATTAAAACATATTTTCATCTAATTGATTGAAACATCTGTTTTAGAAAGGCATTCATCAAAACACCTTTCAGCAGTGAATATAGGTATTTTTGGGTTCTGTAAGATTCACATACAGCTGACAGTCAAGTCATGAGCTGATAGAGATTTTGAATTCCCACATATTAATGAAACTGCATAAATACTTGAAAACTGTACACTGAAGATAATAAAGAGTAAATTAAAACCGACATTATGTATCTGTGATACATATGATATTTATTCAGATAGTAGTTACTTCAAAATAAATAATAAATATATAAAATCTTGACAAAGAATAAGTCTCCTCTGGGAAGAGAGAGGGAAGCTAAACATTACTTTTATCGATAAGATTTTTTTCCTCTCCCTGTTCTAGAAAGAAGGTGAGGCAACTAGATTGTGTTTTCCAGTTATTTAGAAAAGTTGAATTTGAGATGATCAGAAAGATCATGATAAAAAGATTTTCTAGACACTTTTCTGTAATTCAGGGAGAAACAGAAAGTAATATAGCACTTAGTTAAACACTTTCTTTCTCTCTGTATGTCATTTTTTCATGGAACATTAGTTTTCCTATCTTGGTTTTTATTTAGACTACCCATCTGGAAATGCAGAAATTTATGCTTTTAGCTGGATGTCCCATTAACACTACACTAAACAAGTTTTAGTGTTTTATGTTTTAGCATTTTTTCGCACACTCTAATGCTAATATTCCAAATGTTGTCATGGTCTTCTCCATAATTCTTAGTTTTCATATGTGCAGGTGTGTCCATGAGAAACAAGCACCTTGCCTCAGTCACTGGCCTTTTCATTCTGTCTGCACTGGGGTGCATGAAACCTTGAGCTTACATGGGGACTTTATCCAGAATTATCTATCATCCCCAAAGGAAGATGAAAGTAAATTTTACCTAGGTGAATTCTTTTTAAATCTACTATAGATTTTAAGGCTACTTTATTTTTTTTTCTTTCCAATATTCACTAGTTTTTTCCTATCATAAGCATATTTAGGTCATAATACTTTTGGGCTAATTAGAACTTAGTACTTGTGTTCCTTCTGTATGCAGTTGGTTTCATTTTGATATTCAAAGCAACAAATTATGTTAATTTCTTCAGTAACTTATCCCACTCAAATTAATTTTACTGTTCCATGTTGTGAACAGCAGGAGTGTGATCCCTCAGCTAGCAGAGGCCAGGAAACAATAGTGTTATTTGAGGTCAAATGGTAATTCCTTTTTTCCATCTTGTTTTTTTTTTAAATTTTATTTGCCTTGGATTTGTAGCTAGAGGCAAACAACATTGTATTTTACTTAGCCAGAAACCAGCTGATATATTGAAATAACCATTTTTGAAAATATTCAGTGTCTTTTGTTTGCTGTAAACAAAACAGGATATTGACACTAAAGATGTTGTTGATACTTATATTGCATCTCTATCAAAAGTGGGCATATTGTACCCTGCAAACACCCAGTGAACTAAGACCACGCCATTAAAATTGAAAACACATGAATTCAAAATTCAGAATATTTTTTATTGTGTCTGTATTTAATTTTAAGTTTCCCATCATAATCAATACATTTGATATTCACTATGTAATAGTGATCATTGCTATTTTGTTCAGAACTGTCATGGAAATTTCCACCAAAATCTCACCATAATTCCTATTTATGAAAATATTTAAGCCCTATCCTTAGATTAGGCTGTCTGATATTATTGATGAGTTGGAGTTAAACAGTTTAGCTACAAAATGTCACTTCTGTTGTGATCTCCAAAAATATGTTATCACAGACACCAAAAACTTCAGACTACAACCTTGAAATAATAAAAGTGATTTTTCTGCAGTCTTGAAGAATTTTCATACTTTAACTCAGAAAGACAATTTTTAGCCTTTGATTGTAATAATGCAGTTATTTTCCGATTTTATAGGAGGCAAAAAGTGACCAGTATATTTACAACAAAGGCAGTGATATTTTTCAAGTTTATTTGTATTATGTTAATGTAACAATAAACTGAAATAGGTAAATTGAAAATGTATGAATGTATGGAGACACAGTGAAACTTTTTTACAATATTTTCTGATTGCTGTTGTTGGCAGGAAGGGTTATACTATTCACTGAAACCCTGGATTGGATTTTATTAGTATTTTATTCAGTAGGATCTTATTTTGTAAGTAGCTACACTGGCTGCACTGTTAAGAACATCTGGCCTTAAACAGATCCAAAATTACATCATAGGATGTGAAATCACATTTCAGTTTAATAAACTGAGCCTTTATAGGTTGTGGTGCAACTTAGCACCATAGAGTTGCTCACTTACTGCCCTAGTAAAAGGCATGGGAAAGAAGATTGGAAAGATAAGAGTGAGAAAACCTATGTGTTGAGATAAAGATAGTTTAATCACCAAAACAAAAGCTGCATGCAAAAGCAAAGCAAAACAAATAATTCATTCAATACTTCCCATGGGCAGGGAAGTGTTCAGGCATCCCTAGGACAGCAGGGCTTACTGATGTATAATGGTTACTTGACAAGATAAATGCCATCACTCTAAACAATCCCCCTTTCCTCTTCACCCTGTTTTTTAGACAACATGACACCATATAGTATGGGATACTCCTTTGGTTGGTTGGGGTCAACTCTTCTGGCTGTGTACCTTCCCAACTTCTGTTAAGCACCACCTGCTCCCTGGTGAGGGGCTGTGAGATGCAAAAAAGACCTTGACTCTGTAGAAGCACTGCTCAGCAATAATACCAAAGTATCTCTCCATTATCAACTCTGTTTCCAGCACAAATCCAAAACACAGCCCTAGAGAAGCACTATGAAGAAAATTAAATCTTTTCCAGCCAAGGTCATCATAGTAAGTAATTTAATTGCTAAGGTGTTCAATAATGCTTCCTTTTTATACTAATAATGGTCCAAACAGGCTTTAATTATTTTGCACCGGTTCAACATATGTGTGCTGTGCTATCACTGAAAATAACTTTCATTAGTGAAAGATGCATGTTTGAATGTGTTGAGAAATAAAAGAAACTTGAACCTGTGAATTACAAATTTAGGGCAAGGCTCCTGTGTACACAGGTATGAATAAAAGTGAGCTTAACACCTCCAAATATGCAAAAACTCCAGCTATTATTTTGGAAATGTTTTTGTTTCCAGTACCATGTTTTTTGCTAGCCCAAGGCATCTCAAAGACACCAGATATTAAATGAAGATGCCTGAATTTTACTCTTAGAGTGGTATTTATTTGCAAAGAGATAGGTATCTAATGTAATTTCAGTTTCTGTAAGATATTCCTTCTGGCCTTGAGCAGTAGCAAAAGATGACAATGGGTCATCTCATATATTCTGTGTCATTTTCATTTTCTGGTGTTCTTGTCTCAGATATTCTGGGGCATCTGCCTGTGTTTAAGTAACTTCATAGAACTCTAGATTTCCACTACAAAAATGAAATTAGGAAGGTGAATTTGAATAACGTGCTCTCATTAAAGGCTCACTTACATTCTCCTGTATTTAGACACCTACAGCCTGGAGCTGAATTGTGCCATTGAGTCTGGATTTAAAATTATTTCATTCTGTTTTTCTCATTGATTTGAGCTGTATTTGAAAAATACAATCTAAAAGTACTTCTGAATCTAGGACTGAATAATTTAGATCCTATTCAGTGGCACCCAGCTCTTCTAAAAACACCTCTTTGTGATTTTGGACACTCTTTTGGTAAGCTAGATGAGTATGTAAAATAATCAAGTAGGGTAAAAGCTCCAATAGTGGTACTTTTTAAATAAACTCTAGTAATCCAAAGCCACCAAAGGTTAATCTGTGTAATTGTAACAGAAGACAGGTGCCTGACATTGCGATTCTGTGGTGACTAATTTTTCCAAAATGCTCTCCAAACCTTTTGTGGCAGTGCCATTTTACATCAAATCAAAAACCAATCAGCTGCGAGACCATGTAAGTATATTTGCTTTTTGTTAGGAGAAAAGGGAAGAGGGAACAGTTCTCCTGATTCCAAAATTAATCACTGGACATGTAGCAACCTCTGGAATCCCTTTGGTTCAGAGTATTGACAGGTGCTTTCTCTGTCACATGAGGACCAGTTCGAGTGAGCAAGCCAGGCCTTGCTATCCCACCTGACTTTCATCTCACAACATCCATTCTCATAGGACTTACTGGTAAGGTATTTTTAAATTTCATTTATCATTCTCATTTCAGGTAATTTAATTTTTCTCTTCCCCAATGCCATCATTGTCTGTGTATGAATGTATATGCTCCACAGCTTCTTTGAAGAGGAAATTGCCTTTCAGCTTCTTAGTCTCAATATGATATCACATTTCTTTTCTTTGCAAAGTCTAGGGGCATATACTAAGGTAAAGTGAATCCAATTACTGCTGCAACCTGTTAATTTTTTTTCTTGCCTACATGCTTCTCCAGAACATTGTGCATATATTTTAGGCATTTCTAATTTATTAGAATTGCACGATTATTTGTGGTACCAGTCTGAACTTGTCCTTGAATTTGTTACAGGAGGGCAGCTGTGAGGAGTAAATGGATTCTTAGATTGTATTAGGTGTAGTTTTTCCTTCAGTGATGCAGTCCTTTGTCCTTTGAACCTAGTTTAAGACAGCTACAGTATTCTTCACCAAAATACAAGTTATTAGGAGCACAAGTAATTTCTATGTTAGAACACCAGAAAGTACTGTTGGGAGCAAATATCTAATTCTTTCTTGCATCACACATATTAATCAAAATTCATTTTAATGATCTCTAGTTATGAAAATGCTGCAATAATATTTAATTCATTTGACATTTTGTGGTCATTACTTTAAAAAAGTTAACAAGAAATATATTACTTAAATATTCTTTGTTTCTCTATATTTAATATTTCTTTATAGTAGGAATGAAAACATTCTTTCTTCCCTGCCCTTTAGGAAATTTTTGTATGTTTTTGACATTTTTCTGTTATATTATCATGCCTTCTCCACAATTCCTTTCTATTAAAGTCACCTTGTTCTTTCAGTTTGTTTAGTACATAATTTTTTCGTGTCAGCTGTTGTTAATGACTAGACCAACTATAATTTCAGTTCCAAATTTCTAGATGCTTGTCATTTTTGAATGCAGTCTTTTTTTTTCCCTTGATAAACCTTTGATATTTGCTTTAAGATTAATGTTTTTCATATTTTGAATAAAATCAATATTGCTGTTCCAATCACATGGGGTTATTACATATACAGGACACATAATAAATATCTAGAGAAATATACGACCAAACAGTCAGTATGTATCTACATATAATTACTGAAAATAGGCTTTGGCATTTTTTCCTACCATATATTTTGTATAGTTCAAGGCAAAAGTCCCTGTCAGTGTTATTTTAATTATCTAAATATTATGATACCTAAAGAAAACATGTCCAGTATTTTTCTTCCTTTTAAATACTTTAAACTATATCAATTTTGAATGTAGTAGGAAGATGATTTATAGCCAAAATACATGTTGTCTGAATATAATTTAGTATTCAAATATTTTTTCTTTCTTTTTGAATACTATAAGATTTTAAACCTGAGAAGGAATATATGATCACATTAAGAAATAACAAAAAAAAAAAATTCAACCAAGCAAAAATTTAAAAAAAAAATCTCTGGGAATGTTCTAAATAATTTTATTTTGAAACAGCCTTTCTACACAAACTGTGATGTCAGTGTTGCATGTGAACAAAATGCTTAAGTGACCAAAATCAAGAGAACATTTCAGTCATACATACTCATTTCTAGTGTAAATTAAGTTAAAAAGAAATTTTTTCCTAATTTTAGTATTTATGAATCAGGCCTTTAACTGAGATAATAGAGTCAGATATGTTCCATGAAATTAAAACAGCATAGTTAGACACCAAAATACCCCAACCAAGCTATTAACCTTTATCACATTAAGACATAGGTGGTGGCATTCATTCTTATTTATAATTAGTTGCCAAAAGGAACCAGTGATCCACGTGAAGGTCATGTTGAAATAAGGAGCTTGAACTGGCATCATAGATTTTTTTTTAATTTAATGACTTTTCAGAGAATAAACCAAGTACTATTTTGTTATTACACATATAGAGAAAAATTAGCAAAGTTCTGATAAAGTTTAGCCTTCAAAGAATTATGTAAAATAATTCTTTCAAGGAAACAAAGGCAGAGCTCCCTGCCTGTTTCAAGAGTGAATATTTTTTCAATATTCTAGGTTAGCTACATAGGCAAAAAAATCCTAAAACTAAGTAGTGTGTTATTAAAATAAAAACAACCAAACAAAAACATGACGAGTAGGGGAAAATTTTCAAGTTTTATAGAATTCAATCTTATTTACATGCAAAAATTTATAGGAAAATTACCATCATATTTCAAGTCAGCTTTTATTTGGCCTATTTAACTTGAGTGTTCAGCCTCAAGGCCACTAAAAATTTTAGGTTTTTTTTTTTTTAATAACAGTGGAAAAGTAGACCAACACATATTTTTGGCTATAGTAAGAAGCGTATTCTTGACAAGAACTATTTTGTAGTTAAATTTGCTATTTCACTGTTGTTTATTTTCATGTTTTATCAATATAAGAAGAAAATATTTCCTATTGTAAACACTGTGCACTGCTAAACAATAGGTAATCTTAACACCTTTGGACATTAATTTCTTGTTTCTTGAGAGATAGTCTAATTTGTTTAGCTGAATATGAGATTAGAACGTGTGATACTGCAGCCCTTTTTTTGTTTGTTTTATAGTGGTCTGAACAGACAAAACCCTTCAGAAAGGAAAATATTGAAAACCTTAAAGCATTAGGGTAGATTTGAATAGTAATCAAGCTGATCTCAAAAGATTTTTTTTTTTTCCATTTCTTAATACAAAGTCTTTCAATGTCAGGGATTTAGCTGCTTTGACACTTGAAGTTTTATATTATGTGATGAAGTATCTACAGTGGATTGACCTTGGTTGGGTGCCACATGCCCACCAAGCACCTTTATAATTCCCTCTTCATCAACAGGATAAGGGGAAAAATACAACAAAAGTCTTATGGACTGTGATAAGGAATAGAGTGTCTGTAGTGATAGAATAAGGAGTAATGGGTAATTAAAAGAGGGGACATTTTTTAGAATAACGGGAAGAAATTCTTTGCTGTGAGGATGTTGAGATATTCAAGCAGGTTGCCTAGGAAGGTTGTGGATGCCTCACCACTGGCAGTGTTGGATAAGGCCTTGAGCAACCAGGTCTAGTGGAGGACACCCCTGTCACTAGAAAAAAATAACTCTTCATCTCAGAAACACTGATCTTGTAGAATCTCAAAGAAGAAACAGCATTTGTAATATCTGGCAGATGGAACTTAATCTTATGTAAGAAATAAAATTTAAAATATGACACTTTCTTCTTCCTCTGCACTTTATAACTTACAACACTTGTTCTCTTATATCTCTATATCGTGAGATGATTTTTGTAATGCTGCAGACGTTTCACATGAATTGGATGCAACAGTCTCTATTGTTATAAAGAAGAAACTGTAAATCACAACAAAACCATTAATGCGAAGTCTGGATCAAATGGCAACAAAAAATCATGTTCAAAAACATTTTTGTCACTTCGTTCTTCAGTTCTCATTAAGGTCATTGAAACATTGAAATTTTAAGTACAATCTTTTGCAAGTCAAAATTTGGTTTTGACCAAGTTTTAACTTTTGAAGGTGATCAGACTTCCTGGAAACATTAAACTGTGCTATAGCTGAATTGACTGGTTTTTGAAGATGAATGGAAATCATAGACTACGCACTTATTAGATTCTCTTTTGCTTAGAAATGGAATATGACAGAAACATTTAATTTGCTCAGTTTCTTTACTTTATCATTAGATAAGAATGTAAAATGTAACCTTTGGAGTTTTCCATGGTAAATCCTAAACAGTGCTATAATGATGCGCTTTCTCATGAACAAATTGATTATCACAGACTGATAATCTTTCTCATGAACAAATTGATTATCACAGACTCATTGATTCAGAGAAGGTTTGGGTTGGAAGACAATTTAAAGATCATCCACTTCCAATGCCTCTGCCATGGGTGGGGAGACTTACACTAGACCAAGTCACACAAAGCCCCATCCAGCTTGGTCTTGAACACCTCCAGGGATAGGGCATCCAAGACTTCTTTGGGCAACCTGTTCCAGTGCCTCACGACCATCACCGTAACAAATTTCTTTTGTATATCTAATCTAAATGAACCTCTTTCAGTTTTGGGCCATTCCCCCTTGTGGTTTCACTATATTACCTTGTAAAAAAGTCCCTCCCCAGCATTCTTTTAAGTCCCTTTTAAGTACTTCTCCTCTATAGCCTGAAAGACTTTCTCCCTAGTAGAGGGGCTTCCAACCTGTGATCAAATTTGTGGCCCTCTTCTGGATGCATCCCAACAGCTCAAAGCCTTGCTTGCACTGGGGGCTTAAGAGCTGGATACAGAATTCCATAGTGTAATTCCTATTCTGGAGAAGTTTAAGCAACATCTTGTAATAAAAGACATTCAGTGTAGGGTGGTTCTCACTATGAAGGGAATACCTATAGTGTAACTATGACAACAAAATAATTTTTCTGGACATAATTGGATTTTCAGTCAGTGAATTGCTTTCACCTGGGAGAAAAGTTGAAAAGTGTAGTGATAGTGACACATCACTTGTAAGACTAAATAAAAAAGAAGTTTTGATGAAAGGGGACTTGGTACTTGTTTGAGGTTTTTTTCTTGACTTCACGGAAATTAGAGACAAAAAACAAACAAAAATGTATTTGAATATTTTGTGTAGTATATTTAAATTCATTGGAAGAAAATATCTGACATAATTAGTACAGAGAGGGAATGGTGATTTTGAAAAATGTCTTTTTGCTATTTCCTACTCTGAGAAATTGCCATAGTTATATTCATGTGGAAGACAGGCTTTGGTCATCATAAATGCTTGAAAAACTCTTCATGGTAACTTCCTGCATTTTCAAGACACATTTTAGTTCTCAGTTACTTTTCAAATATCTGGGTGGCTAGGCTAAATGTCATAGAGTTCTTAGTTGTTAAAAATTATACCTCATTATTTTTCTCTGATGGTAATATGCTATCAATTTGCCATTGGTATATAAAAATTTTGAGAGCCTAACACTTAAAATGGGAACTTAAATTACGTCCATCCCATATAAATATGTATTATTAAATTATGTTTTCATTTGTCAAGTATTTGTCAAATTTTTAATTGTTAATAACTAACACATTTTCTTATCATATCTGTTAAGCAGCTATTGCAAACCAGAAACTCAGTAAATTGTTCATTTTTTCAGAGAATGATGAGTGTCATCAAAGAAGTGAGGTGTTCTAGGATTTAGTAATTACCACCCCTTCTCTAATTTTTTAGAGACATATAGAATATTCTAAAAGAGACTGTCTTCCCTTATATTCCAAAGGAGAGAAAATAATACCTAGGTAATTGACATAATTTTCCATTACTGTCAGAGACTTTACAGAAAATTGAACTAGTGAAATAATGCATAATTACAGGTCAAAAGCTATATGATATCCAAGGTCTCTAACTACCTCAGACAATCCCATTTCATTTTCAGGTTTCATCCCTGGTTTTTTCTGTATATGATTTTACAAAAATAAGAGTATCCCTGTAGTTAGGTTTTTTCTTGGATGATACTTTAATGCACTCTCATTCTACAATATGACAGGAAAAATGGCATCAAAGATTACATGTCAAATTTCTCTTAGTGGTTACACAAAATATAGTCTTACTCCAGTTCTATTTAAATCAATCAATAATAGATCATGAATCAGCAAATATAAAGATAAGTATTTTTCATTTTTATTTTCCTATGTGCAAATTAAATATTTGGCCCAGTGTTACTTTCCACTCTTCTTCATTCATCTCAAATGGCTCTTATTTTACTCATGTTACCACTCTTAAAATATTCTGATCTCCTGATTTAAAGAGTCGATTTGCAGCACCCTTTATGTCAGTTATTGAATGTAGGATTCCATGGAATCAGAAATGGAAGATTCATAAACTCAAATGAACAGACAAAGGTCTGGATTCAAGTCAAATCACTACCCTATTACAGAAAAATTGGCTGCTGCTCCTGTAGTGCTGAATCCATTGACATCACTGCTCAGTACAATCTATGTGTTTTAAGTAGAGTTGATGTCAGTCTCTCAAAGGAAGATAAGTGCTTTTTTTCTTCCAAATGGCACATCTGGGAAGGCTTGGACATAAAGAGTATGGTGCTTTGTAGGACTTAAAGGTCAAATTGGAGGTAACTAGAAAATGTAACTGAATTTTACTGTAGGCAGTGCTTGAATTGCTGGTTGAGACTGAGGTGAGTTTTGGGTTGATTAGCAACCATTTCAGCAGACAAGACTTGGCTAATTGCTAGCACTTCACTTTCAAATCCAAGACACTAGCACATAATCTGTCTATAAGGCCTTCTGCTCTGCACTGGTGAGGTCACACCCATCTTCACAGAAATGATTAACTGACGGCTGAGGGTGTTGGTACTGTTTAACATAGAGAAGGCTTGGAGGAGGGAGAGCTCATCAATGTATGTAAATACAGAATTATGTTTGTAAAGGGTCTGGACAATGACTCAGCAAGTTTGCAGATGACGCTAAACTGTGATGAGTGGCTGAATATGATTCCTGGAAAAGTCAGATTAATCAGAAATTTATGGTATATTTGCTTTCACATATCTTCAGGAACTTTGCTAGTAAGATCCATATAGTCACAGGGACCATATGTGATATAGGAGTCCCAGCAAAGGCTACTTTCACTGAGAATAAGTTCATATGACTTAGACAATGCTCTTGGTGAAGGATTTGTTTATCTGTTAAAGTGCAATCTTTATTGCAATGCTGGCATTGCGCCAACACTATTCATCTTAAAGAACACATTCATGTTCAATATTAAACTGAAAAGTATCTAAGAAATAGAAAATAAACAGGTCAGAGTAGAAAATAAGAGCCTTTAATAGCACAACAGTTAATATATTAATGCCTGGTTATTTGCGATACTGGAACGTGAAATCACTTTAAAAGAAAATTCCTGATAGAGCTATAAACTCTAATGTGATTTTATGCTTAATAAATGCCTAAAATCAATGTAAGAGAAGGATATGAGTTATAATGCAAGACATTCAGAACATAGGAAAGTCTCCAAACAATATTTGTTCAACCCTAGCCACTCATGTCTAACAGAACATTAAAAATTTGAAATCAAAAACTATTGAAGTACCAGGAATGATACCTACAGCTGAGCATCTGCTAGGATGCATTTATAATTATTTAACTTGTAATCTTTTGTTTCCCACTGTTAGCTAATTGCTGATCTTCTCTCTGGTTAAATTACCCTTTTTACTCTTTTGTTAAGATTGTCTAGCTGTCTAGACAACAAGATGCATCTAGATTAAACTAATATAGAAAAAAATTGACTCCCAGCTATGATCAAAGTCAAGTCCTATATTTGAGGAGTATTAAATTGCACATTTCAGGAGATGTTTAGAAAAACACAGGTCTGCCAAGGTGAAAAGATGGTGAACTTACATCTCCTCTTTGTGAGGAACATTCCTGATTTCTGAGGGAACCAATTTGTCAGCCTTTTTTGGAATAGCATAATTTGATTAATGAATTATGGAGTAGCATAATTTTATTAAATATTTTTTAAGCAAAGAATTCAAATTGATGAAACTAATTTTCTAATGAAAAAAGCTAGCTATAATTCCCCAAAAGCAAAGAATCAAACAAAAGAAAATGATTTTGTTTTCTTTTGTTCTTCATGTCATCTATGCTTCCAATACATATCTAATAGCAAAAGATATTAAGAAAAGGTTTTAGAATACTAAGATGATCAGAACTCAGGATGTGGTACTCAAAACTATTTTTGACACTAGAACTTCATGATCATCATAAAAATTCCTCAAAATAACTTGCTTAGTTTAACATAGTAGGCAAAAGTAGAAAAAAAATTAACCCAATCTATCTCTGTAACACAGCACTGAGCTACCCTTCAGTATGCCATAAATATGTACTTGTAAATCAATGTCAGTTAGTTGCACCATTAGCAGATATTTTTAATCTGGCTCACTGAGTTGGGTTACTGAAGCATATGACCAGAAATATTTTCATCAGATTTACTCCCATATGCCACTGATTTCTTCAATCTACAAGTAAGTCACATCGTTTCTGGGTATGCTGATTTGTCCATCTTTGCTAAAATTTTATCCATGTGTCTAGTGACATTACACACAAAAGTGAAAATGTGTGTCTTACAAATGTTCATCCTGGCTTAAGGTACTACAAAAATATACTAAATTATCACAACACTAGCACTTAATGGATGTTATGAGAACTAATTAATTATAGTTCATAGAGTACTTTTATTTCTTAAAAGTGATTATTGTTCTTATCTTCTCCTAGTTAAGGACTCCATTACAAAATACCCAATTATTTCCATTAAAACTCAAGGTAAAATCCCACTTGAAATTATAATAATTTGTGAGTTTTTATTAGTAAAAACCAATATAATTTGTATTGAATATAAGAATTAGGAGAGAAACTAAACTGCAATGGGTTTAGTCTCCACCAGTATTTCTGTATTAGTATCCTAAGACTTTAAAAATAATATGCTCATGTCTTACATGAATTTAACAATATAAAATATTTACATGAGGGAAATAAATAAATATTTACTTATCTGTCGTTCAGACAAGATAAAGGAGCAGAACAATTAATTAACTGCTTTACTGAATAATGCAGTAAAGCAGTTAGAAAAAATTCATTTTCCGAGGAATAGGAATCACACTGTCACAGTAAAATCCCTCTAGTTTGTCTTCAGACAGACAGATATATAAATGGAGTGAATAAATTTAGAATTGAAACAAACAAATTTCTAGAAATTTTTGCAGCGATATTCAAGAATAATATTTAAATTCGATAGTGACAAGCACCGGCCTTCAGTAAACCTATGACAGGGATTTTTAATATGGTAGCACAGAGAACAGGGACTCTCTGAAATCTGTGCTTATATGGATGATGCTCCTGTTTCAAATATATTTCCTGAAGAACTTTTGAGAATTGTCTAAGCATCACGTGTCTGAGGTTTTCACTAACAAAAAAAGGACAATTATGTTCCCATGAGGAAATTAACATTTTTTATGTATGTTAGTTTTAGACCTAGTGCAAAGATGAGAAGACAAATCAATGTAATGTTAGAACTTCTTAGAGCTTTAACTACAATTAAAAAGAAGAAATAGTTGAAAGTTTGTTGAAGAATAGATTAGCTTCTGACTTCATCCCTCAATTTAAGTCTAGCAAACAGAGAAAAAGACAGACTCAGAGATGAGGTTTGTTCTTTCAAACACACATGAACTTTTCCAAGGGAAAAGAGGTGATGTTTCAGGCACAGTTCCTTTGATTAAGAATGCATTTTGGGAGGGTGGGACATAAATAAATAAGTAAATATTAAAATAAATAATCTTTTTTCTCAGCATGCTACTATCCATTGAATCAAATCCCTGAACAGCTGCCATGCATTCCCATTAGGAGATTTCTAGGTTTGTTTGCTTGAAGAGTAGCAAAATAAGTATTCTCTTCTCATTGTCAGTAGTTAATTGATTAAGCCACTTAGATTCAGGAGATATGAGTCAATTTTTGTTAATAAGAATATACCTGGATAAGAATGCAGAACACTTTGTTTAAAAATCTATGTAAATGTGAATAGCTGCTGCCATGTCTCTGGTAGCACCTCTGCATTTGGCTGTTTGTCCACAATAATCTAATTGGTGATAATCTAATTTATGTTAGTGCATGGAGTGGGAGAGAAGCTATCACTTTTATAGCAGTTTCTGAGAATATAGTAGAAAGCAGTTAGTAGGAATGTAGATAAGTTGACATTCCACTTTTCATGTGGTACTAGCAAAACCTTTATTTTATTTTGTTGAGAGAGAGAGGAAATAATATTGTCTCACCGGTGCTAATAGGATATTGTGTCAAACTGTAGTTGCATAGGATGGTAGGATCCCTTGTTTCTATATAAAAGAAAATCCTCATCTTTAAAAGGCAGAAATGCAGTACTGCCTCTTAGATACTAGATATTAAGGCATTATTTAAAACATTCGTGATAATATGGTATGGTTTTGTACTCAGTTGTGTTATAAGATATGCAACTGACAAAACTTTATCTTGGAGTACTAAGGAAATACCTTCTGTACAGCACTTCTATTGCAAACACAGATCTATGAATATTAATTGCTTTATGTCAAATTTTAGGTTTTAACATGTTTCTCTCTTTTTCTCTGATAAACCAAATCATACTTTTGGTAGGTTTGTTCATTTATGAAAGGAAATAATTAATGACAGAAAAAGGAAAGTAAATGAACAGATTTTTAAGCTGTCATAGGTTTTAGGTTTATTTTTTCTTCTGATTCCAACACATGGACAAACTGCTGTCAGCAAGTGCCAAGCTGCCTGATCATGGGTCTGACTAGCTGTTACATTTTTCGTCTGACATAGTAGGCATCTTCTTGCATCAACTTCAGATGTCAGCAGCAATGAGGGCCCTTGCTTTTTCTGGAACTATAAAGTCGGAAAAGACCATCTGCTCAGCCTTCTGTTATCTGAACTCTTCCCTAGAAATAGTTTTCAAGAATATATTAAGAACTGCAATAAAAGAGATAAAGCGTAAGATGTTGGTAAGATAATTTTAACCCTTTCCTTTCACTTAATGAGATATATATTTTGTTACAGATGCTGCAGCAATGAAAACCAAAAGAAAATTTGCGTAGTTCACAGCAGTTTGGTTTAGGGCATCAAATTATTCAGCACTACAATTTTTACCTTATAGTTAAATGTTTTCTATATTATATGTCATTTTTCTATACTATATGTTATTGCAATGTATCTAATAATTAAGATTTTTTTGATGTTCTGTTCCCCTACAAAGTATGGAAAGTGTGTATTCAGCAGTAATCTGTGCCAGAACTAGAAATCTACTAGAACACTCCCAAAATAGCAACAGATGAAATATAGCTTATATAGAGTTTTATTTAGAATAAGGAATGAGTATGGATTTAATGAAAATTACTCTGAACAAAGCATTGGCTTTTGTTTCTTAAAAAAAGATCCACTCTACAACTGCCTAAATTTAAACTTATATACACAGTTTTTTTATTCACACTTTGTGGGCTTTATGCCCTGTTACCAAATTCAGCAATGACAGCACAACATAGAAGTTATCTAGCTATGTAAAGAACACTGGGTCCCAAATATGGATGGTTCCTAAATATGAACTTAATTTTGAAAGCCAGCAAATGAGAGTTCTATTTTATGAGAGGTGCAATAGTATAAAAAAACCTTTATTTTAATTTTCAATATTTATACAGACAGAAATCTGATAGTTATCTTGTTTAAAAGGTTTCACATCAAACAAAAATGAAGTCTGTGGGAACATTTTCATTATCTTGAATGAATTGTGGATCAGGATTTCCCTTCATTAGCTACTCACTGCTTGGGAAGCAAGAAATACCATAGGCTGTAGAGCTATTAGGTTTTTCAATATAGTCTTACTGCAACAGTTTCTAACACTGATTTTTTTTTCCTCTTTTCTTTCTTATGAAAGCTATTATTACTGGGAAAAAGGAAAAAATTGTCATTATGCTTTCCAAAGAACAGAATTAGTTTGAAATGCACTTTCACAACAATTCATTTTGTAAACTTTTAATTAAAGAGTAAGTATTATCTTCTCAAACAAAACTATGAATGCAGTAGGGTGCAACAACCATCTTATCAGTTTTAATTATCCCAATGTCTCACACTTATCTTTTCCTGGCACTGACATATCATTCGTGAACTGTACAGATCAACAGAAATGGTATGCTTTTTTAGACAGTTCTGTTACTCTCAGCCACAGCCAATGTTTTTGTTTCCTTAGTAATATGTATCTTTCTGTTTAAAAATGAATGAAAAATTTATGAAGTTTCTTCCGGGTCACTGGGATATTTGAAATTAAAAACTCGTGTTTAATTTACATTGAAATGAATTATCCTGATGTCATGAATTGCATAAAAATTATAGATGTTCCAACAGTTTTTCCTAAAACTATGTTCATAATTTTTCTTTAAATTCAAAATCCCAACTAACTGTCCCCAAATGCTGTAAAATTTATTGCATTAACTTGGTCCTAGGCTTTATTTTTGACTTAAAAGAGATTAAATTATCAAAGAATTTACTGTTTCACTGGAATAGTTTGAACTTGTGAAGTAAATATTTTGAGTCATGAAAACCCACTGCATTCCCTTGCAGGCACATAAATAAAGCTAAACGAAATCAAACGACCAAACTTCAGCAATGTGAAGTCTGGCATGTCTGGCCTCCATCTCCAGAGACCTTCAATTTCCTTTCTCCTTGGGGATATCATATTTGATAGCATGAACATAAAAATGGAATTTAATTACCATCCTTAACAGGGTTTACAAACCCAAAAATTTACCGTATTTGTGAGTTTTTCTGAGGGTGGCTTGCTGTCCCCAAAATGTGTGATAGTAACAGAAAGAAATTGTCTAGTTTGTGTATCTGTAGTTGCAAGATACAATGTTTTTTTCTGTTCAGAGATTGCTTTAGTGTGCTGGCAGTTAGTCCAGGACATGGTGGCTAATTTACCCCTGGAACTGGAAGGCCACTGGGGAGTGTTCAGATTTGTAGCCAATGAAAAATATAGACAATCAATGCTTTTTAGAAGATAAACTTAATATGAACAGAAGACAGTAAAAAAGGCAACTATTGCTTTAGGCAAGAACTATGTGCTTCTCCGGTCTTCCCTCCCATTTTATTGGTTTAGGTTAGTAAATGAAAAAAAAAAAACAAAAACGAAAACATATAAACTCTACTTTCTTTTTGAAAAACAGATGTTAATTAAATAAGCCCACCTGGCTGGTAAACCAATATGATTTATTACTTTAAATGTCAAGACTCAGATCAGGAAATTTCAAGGAAAAGCGGAAACAGAAACCAATTAGATCTTGCACAGGAAAAACAACATCAACAGTATGTTTTCTGCATTCTGAATACAAACTTGCCATAGACTCTACAATGTCAAATGGGCAAAATGATTACGAGGATTACAACTTTCTCCTGACATTACAATCATAATTTTTCCTGATGGATAATCCTTTAGGTGTCTTTAATTTATCAGTGACAGACATGTGACTTAATTCTTCTGTTTCCACTAGTGGTATTATGTCTGATATGTCACGGAGTCAGTGCTTTTAGTGATACCTCATGCAGAAACATCAGAATGAATAATATAATCAATACCACTCCAGGTGAGCATTCACCCATAGACAAGAGTACTTTGTATTCAGTCTTCAGTTGTTTATTGACTTGATTCAAGGTTTAGTAGGAAGTCAGTGACTTAGGGGACACATAAAATACCCAGCTGGGATGGTACATTTTTCCTGTGCCTGTGGAAAGACTGAAAAAGAAATGTGAGTATATGCAAGCTTTTAATTACTTTTAAGAAGTAATATACCAGAGTGAGGCATACTGTGAAACAAGTCACATGAACATTGTTACATTTATGAAAAAAGCTCTAATTACTATTAAATATTAAAACTAAGTGCAAACCATTTAGATATAATCTGATATTCATAATTGTATGGCTTTTAATAAGCCCAGGATGTCTGAGATCAGAAAGAGTTTGAGCAGCCCTTGGCACGTCTGAAATAAACCCAGAATGTTTCAGGGTTTATTTCAGTTACTTATTGTAACTGTTTCATGCCTGGATTAAAAAATTGTAGTTGTCATGGAATAAGCAAGCTAGGGGTAAAATTATGGCCAAAAAATTGATGTTTTAAAATTGTATGTCATTGTTTTCAGTAGTATGCTATACAGTTTAGGATATTGTATTCCATGACTTTCCTCTTTAGAGAGAGAACATATAATAACAATGGTGGAAAAGCATTAAAGTGGTGCACATTCTTGAGCTTTTCCTTTTTTTTTTGTTTTCAATATAATATCAGATTATAGTTATAAACCTTTACCTCTCCTCATTCCCAGGAAATTTAGGAAAATAAATATAAAATAATAAAAGAAGGTCAGAAATCTAATTTTCCATTGCAGTGGTAGTGCAAAAGATTTTGTTGGGTTTTTTTTTTTAATCTAATCTGTGTCTGTAGACTCTGTTTAGATACTTCAACTTTTATGTAGTGACAATATAGGAATGGTAATTTGATAATTTTAGTCATCAATGTCTCACATGACAGTAATCACATTTTTCTAGTTCTATCAGAGTGCCATAGAAAATGACACTCTATTTTCCATGAAAAAATAGTTTGAGGTACATAATAGCGCATTTTTTAAAAATTACATGTATATTTTTACCATATTAGGTGCCTTCCTTCTCTTCCTTCATTGAAATAACCTTATATACCATTTTCCTTTTGAGTACTATCTTATGGTTACAACTTGAATAGTTCAGTCTCTGATTTGGCAGGACTGATGAGTTCTATGAGTCCAGAAAAAGTTTTGGATATTCATTATCCAAGTGATTGTTTCTATTTGCTTCGATATTGATTATTTGAACCTGTGGTCCAACCATAACCTGTGAATCCAGAATAGAAAGTTCTCTCCACAGCTAGCATCACATTCAGAAAGCTTCTTCCTAAAATCCTGTTTGCATTCCCCTGTTAGTGATTCCAGTAAGTCATGAACAATTAGTAAGGTTGATAAATTGGTCTACCTATTTGTAACTAGTCTTTCCAGCAAAACCTTCTGCTTGGCCTTTTTAACATTAAGACATCAACAGACCTATTATAGTTTATTTATAGCTATTCAATTGTATTAAGTCCTTGAAAGTCCAAAGGAAAATATTTCCCTGTTCAGCAGTAAGACAACACATGTCTCAAAGAGTTATAGTTTGAGACTGAATGCTGGTTCTGCTGCCTGGAGTATGAAATTTTTCTGTTGTCTCCTTAATGTGCAGATATAGTGGGATATCTTTTCTTACGAAATTATAAAAGGATGAGAGACTTCCATATATTTGCATTAAATTTTTTTCAGTACATAGATAATGAACTAATTGTATACAGTTTTTCAAAGTTCACCATATACAAAAGTCCATGGATTCATGCAATAAGCAGAATTAACAAGTAAGAACATTTATTGCCCACACCAATAACAGCAATGCTTTCAGCATTCATACAGGAACAGATAAAATGCCAGTCTTCAACTGGCTCATAGGTAAAGTTTGCTTCAGAGATTAAAATCAGAAAGTATGAACTTCATTAAAATGAGAACCAACCACTGCTAATACATTTAGGTGAACATTTTGAGTTATCAAACTTAAAAAAAAAAAATAATAATTCAGGGAGACCTTGCCAAGAGACCTTGACAAATTGCAGGGCTGGGCAATCACCAGCCATATGAAGTTCACCAAGGGAAGTGCCAGATTCTGCACCTGGGATGGGCAAACCCTGGAGAGTTGAGATGGCCTCTAGAGAATGAGTGGAAAGAGTCCTAGTCATTGATTAGTTGAGTGTGAGTAAGCAGTGCCATGGCAGCCAGGAGGGCCAGCCCTGTCCTGTGGCATGTCAGGCACAGCTGGGCAAGGGAGGGGCTTGTCCTGGGATATCTTCATCTCAAATGCCGTGTGCAAGTCTGAGTGCCACAACATAAGATCTAAAGATAGAGAGTGTTCAAAGGAGTGCAATAAAGATGGTTTAAGTGCCCTGAGGGGAAAGCATATGAGGAGCAGCTGACACCACTTGGTCTGTTCAGCCTAGAGGAGACAGGGGAGTCCTCATGGCAGTCTACAGCTTCCTCATGAGGGGAAGAGAAGGAGTGGACACTGAGCTCTTCTCTATGGTACCCAACGTGCAGAGCCAGGAGTTGGATTCGATGATCCTTGTGTCTACCTTTGCATCCACAGCATATTCTGTGATTGTGTGATTCTGTGAAATATAAGCAACAGGACAATGCAAAGAAAGCTACTCTGTGCTGTTCAAATTTATTTAATTTTTCACCATGCAAAGTTCATCTTGAAAAAGGCCACTCAGGTAGAATTACAATACCAAAAAAAAAAAAGGACACTCTTAAACACTGTGCAAACCTACCAGTTTTCTCTGTTGTAAGATGGTATCAATTTAATTTCATTTAGGTTTCAGATCGAAAAGTATCAGTTTGGAACCAGAGAATTGATCATGCATTTCTCCTTGTTGTTGAAATCATAAATGTGGAAGACATAATATCATTTATCTTGTAATAGAGCATTTAAATACAAAAATCCTTTGCAAGAGCTGGGACAACAGCACACACATTTCAACATAAGGCAAAAGCCATTACTTCTATAATATATCAAGAACAGGGCACAGAATTTTTGACATCCAAGATCCTCATGTATTTCCTTTTTCCACTTGTCAAGTAGTCAGTGAGAATCTATTAAAGCCAGTATTTCTTCAGGGCAAAAAATAATTATCTGCTCAATTACTCAAAAGTGATATAGCTCTCCATTTTCACTTGTCTTTCCACTCTTCCTGCTTTATATTTCAAATTCCTTGATAATTCAATCTCCTCTTTACCTGTTTTTTCTTTTGTTGGTTTGGCTTTTTTTTGGTATTTTTTTTAAGAAGGAAAACTACCACATTCTGATCTTATTTTTTTTTCTCTTAGTAGTCAAGTCAGTGCAAGTCTGAGGTTCATTTTTTTGTATAACAGCATTATTCGTCTTTTTTATCTTCTTTTCTATACCCAATGTTATTACTTTATTTCCCAGTTATTTTAACAATTTTTTTCTAATTTATTGTAATATTTACACATACAGCGGCTTAAAATTTTACAGCGAGGATACAGTTGTAAAACAAGATAAGATGACCATGCATCTTTTTGTAAAAAATCTGTCCCTTGGAGTGATTGTACATCTCATGTTTTAAGGGCAAAGTTCTTATTTAATTCATTTGTCACAACAAGGGAAAACTTCAATCAATCAAAGGTTTACGTGGCAGCACTAAGGTTGTAACTGATGATTAAATCCGGCTCCTTTTTATAGTATTCAAAGAAAAAAGTGGGTTTGTTAAGAAGAAATGCAAGGTAAAATACTCTTTTTTTTTTTTTTTTTTTTTTTTTTTTTTGGGCAAGGCCCAAAAACAAATTCTTAAA
>VZRH01006834.1:52517-69180 GCA_013397555.1 Urocynchramus pylzowi
TCTTTTTTTTTTTTTTTTTTTTGGTTTCTTGGACAAGGCCCAATAGCATATCTTTAAGAAAAAACATTTAAGTTAAATATTTTGCCAGTTAAAATGTGACATTAGTCTAAACTTTTGTATTTCCTACATGAAACCTTAAAGTAATGAAAGAGAATGAGAGAAAAATAAATTCCAGAAAATTACAATGGAGATGCACTTCTTTCCTGGAAACGTTGAGTGAGTACTGAAGGCAGAATGCATCTTTGTTTTCCATTAACTATAGGTTCATTTGTCATGGCCAAGAATTCTTTTATGAAGGCTATAAGCCTCCATAAGCTGGCTCTCAGGAAAGTACATTCCAGTCTCACTAACTTGTAAATAGAGGAGGACTCAGTTCTCACAGAGATTAGCTGCTTGTGGTGTGTTCTTGGCTACTGAAGAGATGAAGGCGAGCTTCTGAGATGTGTGTGGAACAAAAGGCAAGGCGATTCTTTTGAGCTTAAGCACAGGCCAGCATGACTTTCAAAAGAGAACTAAAGAGGAAAACTCCTGCAAAAAAAGAACCACTGTGCTGGTATTACTTTCAACACCTTTACTAAGATAATTTTTTGATGGATGAAGAACATGAGATGGAGGTAAAAAGCTGGAAATCACCAAGCAAATTACAATTTTACACACTCCTCTGGAATTTCTTCAAAATGGAATGTGAACTGTCTTTGCTGAGAGCTATGACAAACACTATCCTATGCTCTAAAGAAATAGTAGCATGAATTTCTTTAGAACCTTTAATACTGGAAGAAGTTGAAATTCTTTTAAAATCTTATCAAAAATTTATTCAGAAAGAAAGAGAGACCAACAAAGAGATCTGATTTCTAAGAGAACTGTAGATAGAATCATCCCATATGTTCATATATTTGTCATATAAAGTTGAAATTTAAAATGGAAAAAAAGTCATAATTCTCACAATAGCTATCTATTCAGGGTGTAGTTTGCACCCTGAATTCATGTTAAATTGATCAAGGTGTAGACATAATAATCATGAACATAAGAATTATAATTATATCACCAAAAGCTAGCTACTTTAATTTGTTAAAATTTTATTTTCAGGTCTTAAAAAAATAAAAACAGCTTTAGCCTTAGCTTTCTCTGAAAGAATTCATAAGCTTCATTTAGTACACTCATACCAATTTCCTCATGTTACAGAAACTGTGTCAAAGAAATATTCAGTAAAACTTCGGGACTCTGTTAAGTGGTCTTCCTCTGACCAACAATTCCTTGTAGAAGTATCAAACTGTAAGTGTGCAGTTTATGCTGAGTATTTATGCAAAGTGACTTGCCCTAAAACTGGCAACTGCTATCACCTCAGCTTCTTTGTAACAAGTGCTTTGAAGTAAAGACAGTGGGTAATTAGAAAACCAAAGCCGAACAAACACAGGGAGAAAATAACTATAAGGATACTGTGAATTCTAATAAACCATTACAGAATCATTTGGATATGTAAAATGTGTTGTAACTACTTAATATGAGCTACCATCAGGTGACAATTGGTAGTTTGTAATATCATATCAGTTTTTCAAGAAAAGTGCTATGGCAAGTTATATATTCTTTTTATATCATTATCATAACATTCTTTATTCAGTAATTTTAATTCCATTGTCATGAAAACATAGAGTTTTTATTTTCTCATATCAAAATCTGATGTGATTTTTTTTACAAATACAAATCCAGTAACCCAGTAAACGTCTGGATCTTCATGCTCTCATTTAGCAGAATTTCTTGCCATAAAACCTTATAAAAGAATCTTCATATTTGAAATTAAAGAAAACTTGAATACAGAGATTTAAAGCACTCATTTTGGTGTCCCACAGTGATTTCAGCAAAAGAAAAGTCTGTTAGTCTGTTTAAGACTTTTCTGTGACTAAAATGATATTCTTTATTTGTATTAAGATGAAAAGAATTTGGACCATGAATTTGCAGTTACTGTTAGAGTCTCACTTTAATAATTTCTGTTTTTTGGTATCAAAAGATCTGTTAGAGTATGCAAATGAGGGAGAAAATGGACTAATGTATTTTGTTATAGAATCATAGAATAATTTAAGTTGGAAGGGACTTGCAGAGGTCATCAGGTCCAAACTCCAGCTCATAACAGGTTGAATAAGATCAGGTTGTTTGAGGACCTTTCTGGTCAAGCTTTGAACACCTCTGAGATTTCGCTATATTTTAAATGGCTTCCTGTAGTGTTTTACCACTCTCACAGTGATTTTCTTTTCTCCCTTAATCATGCTTTCCCAAGTTCTGACTTGTCTCTATTATATTTCATCCTATCACTATGTACTCTCATGAGGAAGAGTTTAACTCCATTTCTTTCTATACTCACACTAGGGAATTGAAGAAAATCATGAAGTGTCTCTAATTTTTTGTTTTAAGGCTTAACAAAACCAGGCCTCTCAGCTTCTCCTCATGATAAGCCTGCAGTTCCAAACATCTTCCTTCTTCCTTTTTCTGAAATTAAGCATGGTATTTGAAATCCTTCTGTCATCACGTAATGAATCACCAGGAACTTTCAGAGATGACAGAGGCCTCATAGCATCATCAGCTACCTTCTGTAGCACCCATTGTTGTAGTCTCTTTGGACCTAAGCACATTCAATTATAAGTGCTCCCTATCTTCCTTCACTGTTGGCAATATTTCACTCCCAATAACCACAATTGCGTCAAAAAAAGTCCTGAGAGCAAGTTCTATGGAAAAAAAAAAGGTAAAAAAGCCATGAAGTATGTTGTCTTCTTTGACACTAGGTTTCCTGCCCTGTTGAACAGTAGGCTTCAGTCTTGATGTAGATTTCCTTTTTCTGCCAATGTCCACGCTGAAGTTCTTTCAATTGTCTTTTCTATAGTTTCAGCTTCAGTAAATTGCTGGGATTTTGAAAGTCTTTCCCAACAACTTGTTCTTTAACCTGCTTCTCACAGTTATCTCTGTCTTCTCTTCAGGTAATTTTAAAGTCCTTCTCACTAGAATTAGCAAGCCTGCTAGCAAAGGTGCTCTTTTCCCAATTTTTCAGATGGACTATGTAGCAGTTCTCATTCTTGAGAGAAAACCTGAAGCCCCATGACATCACCTGCACAGCAAGGTGTTGAGCTACAAGGTGCATACAGCCTTACTTAGCTCAGTCCTTCTTGCTCACTGGAAGGACTGAGGAGAACATTATCTGGACCCCTACACCCAGAGCTTACCATTTCACTTTCTTTTTCTTTTTCTTGTTCCTTCCTCTGTTTCCACCTATCTGAATTTTTTTTGTTTGACTGGGTTGGTTTTTTTTTTTTTTTTTGACAATTGGGGTCAACAGCAGGTCTTTTCATCACTCATCAAAACAAATTTATATTATTCACAGACTTATAGATAAGGCTTAATTTGCAAATCTAAGGAGACTTTTTTTGAGAAATATGAATCTCAAATTGGACCTATTTTCAAACTATATTGGAACTCAAATTGGAACTATTGGAAATATGTTCAGGTATTTGGAACTATGTTTGAAATTTAGGCTTGCAAATTTGAAATGAAAGTAAAAATGAGATAAAATTTTTTCAGGAATACATTTCACCTACAAAAATTATGCTGTGATTCATTAAAAGTAGACACCAGTTCTCTGCAAGGATTCAAAAAATTATTTTTTTAAGGTTTTGGTTTTATTTTTTAATATAGTTTTTACTCTCTGTTATGAGAAAATTAATGAATCTAAACTCATGGAAAATAATTTTTTAATTGCTTTATTACTCTCAGTTTGGCATGTCTAGAATTGCTAGCATTAACTCTTCAACTTGCCTTAAAATGCTGATCTAGTCTGCTTTCTATTATATAGAGAAAAAACTCCAAGCTTTCACCCAGTGTATATTTTGAATCATAACAGTGGTTTGTGCACTAGCAATAAGTGACAATTCTTAGCACTATATATTCAAAATTTTTATAGATATTTTTATTTTTATGAGTAGGGAAAATTCCTATGGGAATAGGAAAATGTCTAGATTGAATTAAAATTTAATGAATAGCATTGGTTTAGCTCCAATTATAAGGCTGGGTTCATCCTGCATAACTTCATGAATAGCCTGAGACAAGAAATTTTTATTAAATCCTCAACCACAGATTTATTTTGGCTTTAAAAGAAGGGGTATGTATTATGTTGAAGTCTCTCTGCACTTGTTTTCACAGGCAGAAGGAAACAAAATCCATTCTATGTGAATAATTAGGAAAAAACAAGCAGCTTTATGATAGTGTTATTTTTTACCTCAATCCCACACAGTCTTTCACATTGATTTCTTACATTCTTATCCAGAAGCAGAAAAGACCCTGCTCAAAAATCTCATCAGCCTGACAATGTGATGAGGATTCTGTACAAACAAATGTAGTAAAAACATAAAAGAAAGGATGAATCATAGGGTGGCAGCAGCCTCAGAGAATGACAGGTAACATCAAAGGAATTAAGGTAAATTGGAAGCAATACAGGGACAAAATCTTTTTTTAATGTTACCAAAATTTGACTTGGAAATGTTTTATTCCTCTGTCTACTCTTACTCTCTTGATAAGGAGACTTCTGATAGACCTTTATCAATTGAACCATGTAGAGCTGCCACTTTCCTGTATGATCAGAGAAGAGTTTGAGCTGGAAGGCACATTTAAAGGTAATCTAGTCCAAACTCCCTGCAATAAACAGGGACATCTTCAACTAAATCAGGTTGCTCAAGATCAGACCATGATGTCAATCAGACCTTGAATGTTTTTAGACATGAAGTGTCTACCACCTCTTTGGGCAATCTGTTCCAGTGTTTTACTCCTCTCATTGTTTAACAATCATTTTCTGGTGTAGAAATGTGGAAGAATTCCTATGTGTTTTCAGACTGTTTTTTAGAAAAATATTAGCTTCTCAACTTGAATCCAACATGTCAAAACTCACAAATAATAAGAGCACAAGATAAAGGGAAACATGTGGGAAACTTGTTAGATCAAATACAGAGGTCCCTTCTTTTTATTCTCAATAATTAAGCAATACTAGGACACAGTCATCTTATCCTGTTAGTTAGACTGTTCAAATAAAGCAAATGAATCCCACTGTCCCAAATGCTAACTTAGGGGTACTGATTTTGAGAATATACAGACAACTTAACCATAAATCTATATACTGTAGAAGTGTTAAATTCTACAAAATGGACTCACACTCTGATGCAGTATTTTATAGTGTTTTCAAAAGAGAAATCCAACTTTGGAGTAAGATATCAGTATCTTATCTTGCAACACCATCTTTCCACAAAATGGATATTACTCATAAAACAAAAAACTTTAAAATCAATTTAATACCCCAAATGAATGCTTACAAGTGACTCAGAGCATAGATGTTACATATAGTCAGTAGTATGTCAATAAATGATGCAAATATTCTTCTTTCACTAATTCTCTTCTATTATTTTTGTAAATTTTAAGGAAATTATTTCTAGACAAAATGGCATTTTCCCTGCCAATTCAGAAGTCTAGCTAGCAACATATTTAGCTGATTAATTATTGTTTTCTTTGTGAAAAAAGTCACCTTTGCGATGAACTTGTTCAAACATGAAAAGCTGTATATTTGACATGCACTTTTGTTCCCTGCTGGTGAAGTGCCAAGGAATCTATTTTGGTCTTGTTTCACCAGCCTACTTTAATCACTATAAAAATCACTCAAAGGATCAACCAATGCCTAGATGACATAGGGCAAATATCTTGAAACTTATATAGAGAATTCCAGCTGAAACACTACAAATAATATGGTTTTATCTCCCTTGTGTTGCTGTAATATTTATGGTTATCAGACTTTCAAGTAAATCAGAAAAAGCTTTTTTTTTAAAAAATATCAAGCTACTAAATATAAAGAACTTGTTTGCTCTTATTGTAAACTAAACCTCTTGAAATACTTATCATAAAGTGTTTCCTCACAGTCATAGGAGGTAGAACTTAATTAACCTTTCCAATGCCCTTGCACTGTAGTTAATTAAACCTGTACAAATCACACCAGCTTAATTCTTACAATGATCAAAATGGTGAGTATAACCCCCTTTTGGAGCTTTCAACTGACCTTGCAATTTAGCATTATAAAGCTTTTATTAAGAATAAAAATTTTAAAGAAACAATACCTTCATATTAGGTTTTTCTTGGTGTATTCAGGCAGCCATTATTTCTAGAGCAAGTTGATGGCAGTTACCACTCCCATAATGTGACAGGTACCTTGAAAATAATTAGATATAATACATATATACATATATGTACATTCTTACACATAAACACAGATCTAAGAATAGTCTTTAGACAGTTTTCTAGATGGCAATGAAAATTCTACTGACCACCTATATCATTACAATTAGAGGTAAAATGGAACATTTAAATCTTTACACTGGCTAGCAAAACATGCCAAACCTGTATTTGGGACTATGTGAACAGGAGCATGTGTAAGAGCCAGTGAGATTTCAAGACCAAGGCAGCAGATCCACCTGAAGTTCAAGAACTACAGCTGGCTGCTGATTTGCAGCCAGCTTCTTAGTGCTCACATTTTCTTTCCCAACATGGTGTAAACATGGCACCCCCAGAGAATTTGGGAGTCACTCACTTAGCCTTCTTATGTACATAAATGTTCATGTTCCTCTGCTTGCTCTCCCCTTGCTCTGTTCATTGAACACTGCAAAAACCTATTTTGTTGTGAGTAAAAGTAGAAATTTTAGGAGGAGATTTATCTATGGAAGCACAACATTCACACCTGAATAACTCTTCTTCATCTTCATCAAAAAATGTCGGCAAGCTATACGAAAAGACAGGAACAGAAGAGTTGTAAAAGATTTGAATTCTTTTTATTTGATTCAAATTAAACATGTGAAATGTACCCAACCATTAGTTTATAATTCAACAAAGAAGATGTAGAGTACCTTCCTTATTTTTTTAATCTTCTTATGGCTATCTTCCTGCTCCAAATCTTAAAGCAAAACATCTTACAAGCAATATTAGTTTTTTCATTACATAAATCCTCAGCAGTTTCTATTTGTTCATATGATGCTTATCTGTCTTGTTTCCCCAAATGAAAAATTTAGACTTCAGTTATAATTTAAGTCTTATATATATAAATATAAATATAGTATAAATTCTATATTTCATTTAGTAAGGAGAATATATAAAATGACCAGAGTTGCATTTACTGAAGATGGATTACAATCATGCAGAATTACACATGGATAGAGTTAGGACTTGATTGTGTTAGGTTTTATTTCCATGTCACATTCCTCACTTAATCTCCAGGTCAAGGTGCTTTCAGTTAAAGAATTAATGGGATCAAATTAAGCTTGTAAAATATGTATTTTAAAATTTATATTTAATTTTAATTAATTTTGGAGTTCCTGATATTAGGTAATATTATTTCACTTGTTGTCAATCAAATGCACAGCCTCCCACGCACACACACACACAAAAAAAAAAGCAAACATGAAAACCCAAAACAAAACACCAAAATGCCCCCAACCTACCTCTTTTCTATCCAATAATTCATGAGCCTCTGAACAGTAGCCACATAAGGACTTAAACGTGAATTTATGCATGCATTACATCTATATTGATACTCTGGCCTAATGTCAGGACCAGTGAAAAATTCTCTCCTCAACAATATTCTGTAGATTGCTCATAACAGTAATTTTATTAAGAGATAAAATATCTTGCACTGGTGGAAGCTAAGTAAAAGCCTGAGTTTATTTTATGAATATATATCATCCACAATAAAAGCTTGGACTGTAACCAATCAGTCACTAATAGTCTAGTCTAGAGTGGAATGGATTATTACATTCCACTACATAAGAGCAAGCTCTTCTAAATGTATTTTCAGCCTTACTGATAAGAAGGCCTCAGTTTCATGAGAGGTCATAGGAAAGTCCAGGTCTGTTCCTTGAACAGCATAACAGATTTAGACTAAATTTACCTCACAATCTGCAAACTGTAGTGTTCACACAGTCCATGCTGGGGCACATCTTAATTAATGAACAAAGATTTTCTTTATCAGCATTAGAAAATAGTGAGTTTTGATATTTTTTATTCAGACTTCCATAGATGAAAGTTCTATAAAAGATCCAGCAAGACTGAAGAATTTTCTTTATCTCCTATAACATCTGCATGGGATTATAAAGTAGGAAAAAACCTAAAATGCTTCATTGGATTCTAATCTAGTAGAATGAGATTGTACATCCATAAATATCTGTCATATAGACCAAAGTTTTCATGCATCTCTCTTTCATTGCTACTGGGATGTAAAGTGGATGTGTAGTCTCCCAGGCTGCATTTACATTTACTTTCTGGACATTTTGCAGTGATCTGGAGGGATTGGATCCTCAACTAGCCCATGTTGGTTACCAGGAAACACACTGTTTTATTAAAGGTTCATTCTAAGGTCAAATCTTAAAACTGTTGTGCCAAGAACTCCCAGTAACTTTGGCATCAAGAAGATTTATTGTTCTGTAGACAAAATATAGAATGCCTATGAACAAGCTATATTGAGAAAGAAATGTTGGCAACTCAAATGGGGAGAAAAGTCTCCCATCTGAAAATATCCTCAAATTTAGCGATCACAGGACCTAATCTGCTCTGTTTGGCAGGAAATTACTAATTTTCACACAACTTCTCAATGAGAAAGACAATATTATCCAATCTTTTTTGCTTGCTCTGAGCAGAAGGAGTGCATCTGTCTTCTTTCACCTCCAGCTCATAAAAAGGATTGGATGGACAGTGTCTATATTTGGTATGCATTAATTTACTTCAATAGAACAAGAGTTCAGGTGACCTCATTTCTCCTTTCATTAACTTATCAGCTTGGCATTTTTTCTTAGGATATTTTTAATCTATGTGGTTTGTTCATTTGTGACTATAAATAACATTATCTTAAAATAATGCTTCTTGACTTTCAGCACGGCCATTAAGTACCTACTTCACACACTGAGAAACTCAATAAAATTTGCATTGTTATGTTTAGTGCATTGAGCTCTAATAAATTAATTGGTAAAAGAACAGGAATATATGCATACATGTGTTTTCATTATCAGATTTCCCTTGTAGGTCAGTGAGGGAACTATATTTTGTTTATTTTCTGGTTTTAATATTCCTTTTACATTTTTTTCAAAATTAGGGTCCAATGAATTTTTACATTAATTTCTAGAGCTATCTAAATAATTTGATTAAAATATTGATATGGCTATTTGAATTCTCAAACACACCAGTACTTTTAGATATATGAGCTATTTTAAAATCTTAGTGAAAAGAAGCAGTCATATAGCTCCCACTTTCAAAATCCATGTTTAGCAAGTTAAACAATGGGGCTTTTGGAGGGAGCCTTTTTAGTTTCTGTTTTGGTCAAATGAGAGACTTCTAATACAAGCACCCTGATGCTAATAGGGAACTTCCCAAATGTTTCGCTTTGGTTTCCCCCCCTAAGAAATTTATAAATAGGAAATATTAGATATTGAAAAAAGTATTCTATTGTTATCAATGAAATCTTAGTAGAGGAACAAAAACCTGTTTAATGGTGTATAGAGATTTAAAAAATCCCAAGAAATCCCAGAGAAAAATCAGGAATTGCATCTTGAAAATATAGTAAAAGGAAGTATTTTCTAATTTTTACATGTGGAAAGAATAAAATGTTGCACTAAGGTCTATCAGAGGAATTCTGTTTTCCACCTGTCAATATTGAATATCTTTACATGCAAGAAAATAACAAGCATAAGATATTGACATTTTTTATGTGTGATAATTTTTAATTCTTTACTGTGTAATTACATGGGATGTTTTTGATACAGCGTAAAAGACAAAGCAGTAGTTGTCAAAAGTTTAAATTGTACATGTCTGAAACAGCTCAAATGTCTTTTGAACGACCCATTAGATACAGTCTTTCCTTGAAGCTTAAACAAATGTTAGGCTTTGTTATGTACTGTCTGGAAAGCACATTTTATTGACTGGTTAGAAAAGCCACTGGTGAGATCACAAAAGTTATGAAGCATCATGAAGCATTGTGTGGAGCCCTTTAACATTAGTGAAACTAAAAGAGCATAATAAATAAATAAAATCAGACAGAAAATAAAATAAATCCGGCAAGAGGAAATAGCATTGTTCCAACAATCAACCATCACAACAAAGCAAGACAAGTCTTGGAAACAAATCAAAACTGACGTAGGAAAAATGAGAAACACAAACACATGGAATGAATAATTCATAAGTTTGTTTGAACACACTAGGAAGCCCTGTGAGGTTTATAATTCACTCCAGGGAGGGTAGAATTAAACTTAGAAACAGGCTTTTATATGTATTAAGACATTTCATTTGCTAACTGCCAGAATTTAAGCACTATACTAATATTAAATGTAACTACCCTCCTTTCCTGTCTGAGCTGCCTTTAGCAACTTAGAGGCAACATCTTTCCTGCTTTAGACATCTGAGATCAGTAGACGATTATCAGGCTACTTACCAGAAATGTTGCCTAGGTTTCTTTTACAGTTTTTTAATTTAAAAAATCAAATCAACCAACCAACCAACCAACCAAAAAAAAAAAAAAAAACCAACAAAAGAAAACAAAGAAAACAAACAAACAAAACAAAAAAAACCAAACCAAACCAAACAAACCAAAACCAAAAAAAAACCAAAATTGAGAAAAACCCCCAACTATCAAGCATTTGAAAAATAGTCAAGAAGCAATAATAGAACATCCCAAAGACACAGTTAAGTCTGAGCTTTAACTTCTCAAAAATATGTGGTCTAACTAAAGGTGACACACTGGGCATTTCCACCCTTCCACCCTCAAGATTTCTCTCAAAAGATGTTTAGACACTGCAGTGTACCTGAGCCTTTTCAAAATTATTACATTTGGGGTTGAGGGAGTGAAGCTGACCCTGAGACAATGGGGAAGAGAGGTGTTGATTTAGTGCTGATTTTTTTGCCTACTTCTACTTGAAACAGTGATTAAATATTTAACAGGTAATAAATTAAGTTTGTTTTGCCCAAATTGATTTTTTTTCCCCAAGATAATATTTAGTAGCAATCTCATTGTCTTTTTATCCACCTTTGCTTTGCCATTCCCATTCTTACTATTTTTTACCCTATCCTAATCCTGCTGAAGGATGAGTGAGCAGGTGGCTGAAAAAAAGCTCAGATTTTCACCAAGGCTAACTCATCACAAACAAGTAAATACTAAACACCACTGTTATTTTCCATGGATATATTAATTGAAAAGCAGGAAAAATAAATTTAATGCATATATAATTTATTTTTATTTTCTCCCTTGCTAACAGATTATCTATGAGTTTATCCAGTTCATTAACAGATTGTGGCAAAGAGATGACAGATTTAATTTTGCTATTTTTCCTCACTTTCACGGTATTTTATTCAATTTTACACCTCTTATTTTTTAATAAATTTAGTTAAAATTAAACATTTACAAAACAAATCAGGTGACTTCAGACATGGAAAAACAATTTGTTTCTCTTTGGAGCTAATGCTGTTTTGCAGTGACAGCAAATACATTACTCCTAACCCATCCAAAAAACTTCAAGTAAACTTGACATTTTATCCACTGTCTATGCCTGCCACTTAGTCAATAAATTTTTTTCTAAAAGATTTTAGAATTCATCAGAACAGACTTATTGAACCTTTGGAATTTAGTAAATAATAGGAACATCATGTGTTGATTAATATACTATACACAAAATAAATTTAGTTTTTTTCTGTTGAGCAACATTGTCTTTTATTAGCAGTGTGCAGTCAGAGCAAAAAAACTACAATTACTTGCTTGAAGTGTACAATGTTGTAAATTATATTAATTTCAGCTCTTTTGTTTCACACTGGAGCAGAAAAGCTAGAGACTACAGTAAACAGTTTTGGCTTGAATTAATAGATGAGCCTCTCAATAGGTACAAAATGTAAATTTGAGGGGAATTGCTAAAACATGCTAGACTTTTCTAATCTAGATACTGTCTCCAGGGGAGGAAATATTCTAAATGTTCTTGCATATATCAAAGTCTAATAAATATTCACTACACCTCAGTGGTCTAAAGAGTGAACAGAGTGGCTCAGTTATGTTACAAAGAGAAAATCAATAATCCAGACAGGCTTTCTTCATAGAACTTGATTTTATGTAGTCTTTTCACTTACCCACCACAGCTAAATTTTAAAACAAATTATTTCTTGGAATTTTTGAGTAAGTTAAAATCAAATGGACTCAAAGTTTGCTAAATTAATGCTTTGAGAAGTGTTTTATGATGAGTGAATTTGCCAAAGCTCTCTGATTTTCTAAAGTTGTCAGTAAAGCCTTCTTTGTTGTTTTGATCTCTTGAGAATATCTTCTTGGTATTTTCTTGTGCCTCTTACTCAGAGTAGGTAAACAACCAAAAGCCCTGTTAGAAGTCTCACCAAGTGAGTTTTTTGGGGCCTTATGTGCTCCTTCCCAGACTGTGTAATGCCAGCAGGGTACAGAAGCAGGGGCTGAGGTATAATTGCAGCCACTCAGGCTCCATGGCAGGAGCTGGACTCCCCCAGCTGCATGCCTTGGACAGCCTCAGACACAGACATATTTGTCTTCTCCTCTCCTTGCTCTCTTTAGTAACTGTGATTAAGCTGCTTATATGTGGGGAGGCAATAAAACCCCCTCATCACTATTGGAGGAGGATGAGGACTAGGTCTGTATCCCCACCTGAGACCTCTGGTTCTCAGTGGGAACACTTCAATTATTTGGGGTTTTTCCAGGTTACACTTCTCTTCCTCCAGTTTCTGTACTTTTTCCATGAAAAAACCAGCATAGAAAGGAACTAGTCCATAACAATGACACCTATTACGGAATCAGGGATGTTTTATTTCTCTTCCTATTCTTACTTTATTGCCTAAATATTTTGCCAAGTCTCATCCCCATGCAGTCACATTTTAGGATTTAACAACAAACCTGAGCAATGCCTGCCACAAGGTTATCCCTTGTTGCACCAAGCTGTTGTTGAGGGCAATGTCCTGCTGCAGTCTCAAATCCTTGTCCCTAATACCCACAAAACTCATACTACAGTTAACTTTGGTCTGAGAAATTGGTATCCCATTGCTGATGGCAAAATTTACTACTGATTTAACAGAACTCTTTTGACCAAGAGAGAAATGACACAAGCTGGAAGTAAGGCTGGGTGAGTCAGCATTGGTGTCCCCATCCATACAGAGCTGGCTGCTGGTTACTGTGAGATTTTCTGCACATTTCTCTGAGATACTAGGATTGCCTACTCTGCAATGCTGTAGATCAACTTTCAGGTCCATGTTCTTACTATTATTATTTTTATTAGGTAAATGTGGAAATGGGTTTCCTACACTTTATTTTTGTATCCTAGTGGGTAACTCTTTCACCTGAGATTTAAATTTCAAACAGTTTTTAGTTCAAAAGAATTGAGGCTACTTAGTAAATGCACCATCTGTAACTAGGGAGCTGCAACACGTTACTTTCCCCTGAGTATAGTTTGGATTCTTCTTTGCTGAATCTGAAAGTGCTTTCCTTATAACCCTCTGGCTGACTGCAAAAAAAAAAAAAAAAAACAAACCCAAAAAAACCCCTCTTTTCTTTATGCCTAACTTTTGCTACAGCTGTGAGGTATCATCTATTTCATGATACTAACTGAACTACAATATTTTAAAAATCATGGTGAAAATTGTATTGTTCAAGCTTGCACATTCCTGCTCCTGAAATACTATCCAACTTTTCAGATGCCAGATCCTGCAGTATGTATCAGTTAATAAAAATTGTTAATATATATAAAAATAGAGCTAGAAATGGGAAATAAACTGAAGTCATCGATGCCAGAATTAAAAGAACAGAAACTAGATGGAAACAAAATGAAAACAAAGTGATAAATATATAGTAAAAAAACCTTCTCTGAATATAACTGGATTTTATGTTACTATAAATATATTTCAGTAACACATATTTAAACAATATTTTCTATCTTATATTGTTTTATATGTAAAATATGCTAACATAAATATTCAAGAGTTTCTTTCCTTTAAACTAGATTTATCATTTTCAGCCATTGAGGAAGAATTTGCTATTTCTCCAGTTTTTCAGCTGCAGTCAGCTTTAGAGAGAAATCAAGAATATCTGTTACAATTATGTCACTGTTAACATTAACAATCAACTGAATACAGTTGTAACATATTTCTGAAAGTACTAAACTATACTACAGAAAAGTTAACATAATTTTTTTTTATTGTGATCAAGTAATTAGATCTTGTAAAATAAATTTCATGTAATAATTATTTTCTAAATATTAACAGTCATGTATATCCCTGTAACACAGAGTTTTGAAAATCCCTTACACCTAGTAGTCCCAAAGGTAAAAAAAAATTGTTCACTTCTAGAAGCATATGCCTTACCTACTTTTCAATAGTTTATTTTTGGAATAACGTTTAACCTACTTATTAAAAGCTGTATATTGACATGGGTAACACATTCCTTCAGAATAATTCTCTTCAAAATGATTAGATTAGGAATGAAGTGCAGTAAACTGTGATCATGTGGCTAACAGATAAAGTTCCTAGAGAATTAATGTTATTTTTTCTCAATCTGTTTCAAAGAGGTTAATAATGATTTTCGTCATATTTGAAAAGCAAATAAAATGTTATCAAGAAATAAAAATATGCACAATATAGTGTATTTGAAAGTAATGGGTTTTGTGATATTTGAAAGTCAAACTGTTAGCAATAAATAAAAATATACATAATTTAGTGTATATGGAAGTGTGATATTGCTGGCATCATCCAGGACAAGATTAACAAATCAGACAGCTTCCTTCCTTAGTCAGAAGCCGAGCTACATGCTTCACTGATGAAAAATTATGTTTAGAATGTATTAGAAAATTGAATGTGCTCTGAATTGAATTCCTTATTCTTTGATTTGGCTTCATTGTACAGTGTTAATGAAATTTAATTATGACAATAATTCAATTACTAGTAAACTCTTAGTTGACAGCAGGTCAGCTAGAAGGAACTGGAAATTTCCAATTCAGCAATACATAGTAAAATCAAGATTAAAAGAGAAACAAAGAGGGACTGCTAGAATAATTGGCAAATTGAAGCTTTAAAAACTACTTACAGAATAAATTTATTTCCTGGAATAAATTAGCATAATCTTATACCTATAATACTTTGGCCTAGACATTGTATTTTAAAATCTTTGTTTAAGATTAATATCTGTCTTATTTTTGCCCTGGGTATTTTTTTACCCTGGATGCTTTTTGGAAACCTGGGAAATGTGCCTACAGCACATTGAACCAATTACAGAACTGCCCCAGCTGGTGAGAAGAATTTTGTTCTGTTTCACAGCTGAGACTTAATGTAGGATGCTAATGGCTACAGAGAAACTAACTTGATTTATAATCCCCAATTAAATCTCCCTCTGTAGTAGTTAATTAAGAGCAATGCAACTGCAAATTATTCTCATTCTAACTTCTATAAATCATATACAGAATAAAGAAAACAATAATTATTTTAAAAACTGTACCTGGAATATACCGTTGGATTCTTAAGTGTAAATTTAAAGCAAGTGAAAGATGTGCCCTTTTTTAGAGAAGGGAAGCTTCCAAAGGACCAGTGGAATGGCCACCTTTCCTTTTTGTCTAAGCATATCCTGCCCTAAACCAGGACAGCAGCATTCAGGTTGCACCATTCTTGCAATGCATTAAAAAGACTAATAAACTGTAGATTGGGAAATACAAGGATAGGAAAATTAGCATGCTTTGAAATCTCAACCATTACAGTAAAACCAATGTCATAGTAGCTCTGTGTTTTGTTGTACCTATATATAGTACAGTTTTGAGGAAAGAAAGAACTTGTTTAAGCTGAATTTTATGTTGTCCTTAAAATACTTGGTGAATTTACAGGTGTACAGGAAGATATCTATCAATAATTATGTGTGATATTAAGTTTCTAGATCAAATTCTGAAGCACATATATGTTTTTGAGCCCATCCATTCTATTATAATGTTATTAATTTTTACAAAATAAACAAACAAACAAAGAAGAGTTTACAAACATTATTTTTAAATAAGGTTTTCAGTAAAAAGTCCAAAAGTTTCCCATGAAACTTGCACAATTTTGGGAGCTCCCTATATCCTGAATAACAGCAGATTTTAGCCTGGACTATATTACTATTTCAGGGTTTTGTCATGAATACTGAATTATTGAGGTTATTATTGAAGTTTAGGACAAAGCCGTTCTCTTAAATTTTCTCCCTTTATACATATACACAAAATGAAAGTATTCAGCGATGAATTGCACATTTGACTTAAATACCTGCCCTTTTAATATCATCTCTTCCTTATTACTTCAGCTCAGACTATCGTTCTGGTATCTGGAAAACCTAATTAATGATTTATTTAGGCAAATTTAATGATTTATGTTAAATAAGTCATTATTGGTGATAAAATTAAAAGATAGGCAAGTTTCATGATGCATTGACAACTTTCCCCCCATAGTTTATTATGTAATGTTCTTATTTTTCTTCAAATTGCAGAAAACATCTTTGTAATGAAATATTTCTTTGCCACCTAATTATCAGTGTAGGTCTTTTTTTTATTTTAGTTTTGTATGACTTCACATAAAATATAGTTTTACTCCAATAAAACTATGAATT
>VZRH01006834.1:69235-84654 GCA_013397555.1 Urocynchramus pylzowi
AAACTATAACTAGTTAGAACAAAATACTTGATCAAAAATTAAGTCAGTTAGATTGAGACTGGATTAAATACAACACACATTCTACAAGGATAGATCGTGTCCAGTTTAACTACTGTATTCTTAGACTGGATAAATGATTTTTTTTCACAATAGTAAAATATTTTTGATCTAATCTTTCTACACATCAATAAAGACCTTGGTTCACTGCCACATTACTAGGAAATCTGGGGAAAGTAGAGATTTGTAAAACAAAATAAAGAATTGCTCAAAGGGAAAGATACAGTTGATAATGATGAAAGGGGACCACAAGTTTTTTTGTTCAGGAAGAGGTTCCTCAACAGCCTTATTTAATATTTAATATTTTCACCAATGATTTTTAGTAAAATTAGGATTTAAAATTTAATAAAATAGGTGACAGTCAATAAGGAAGCAGAAATACTTTGGATTATTGGAATATTATTAGATTATTTTGAGAACCTAATTTATTAAGTGGGATGGCATTTCTTATCCAGAAATGTAGGCCACACACTTTGTCATCAAAAACAGTGTTTCTGATATAATATCAGAAGGATATTATATCCTCAAGGAGCCTCCTCATTGAGGAAAGAGAAGAAGAATTGAAGAATGCAGCTATGTGTGTAAACCATCCAGGGGATGCCTATAAGTTTCAAGGTACAACAAGGCTGGGAAAACAGCAAAGACATCCTCAGAATGTATTCTATATAAAGATTTACAATCATTTAGTTCTAAGAGCCCTAGATTTTTTTTTTTTTTGTCTGTTTAATGACTGAATATAACACAATTGTTTTTCAATGTATTGGTGCACTTTGCATTATTTTTTTCTTGCAACAATCAAATTTTTTCAGATGACCTTTAAAGAAACGCTCTTTCCCTTTAGAGGCTTTTTCTGCCTCCTATGGTTGAAAAGTTTCTCATTTAGCATAACTACAGTTCTCATGCAGTTCAATTTTTTCTTTGATTAAATGAATAGTAATTATATAGAAATACAGAAAATACTTCATTATTATTGTTAATTGGAACATCATAGAAAGTGAACTGTTCAGAACCACCACCCACTTCTATTCTTCTAGTCTTTGAGCTCTGATTCCTTTTCCACTATAGCTCTTCCTATTCCTAACTTCTTAATATAGCAAGCATCTTTATTTTCTTCATTATAGACAGTAACAAATCTTATAATTTTGTAGACAATTGTTAGATGACATAAAACATTTCATATTCTAAATATAGATAAATATTGTATAGCTTAGCACATTTGTATGTATAGATGTATTATATTTCTCTGCCTCTAAATAACATCTTCCCTTGTGACATTGAAAGATTCTCCTTTACCCAAGGCATTGCAATCTGTGTCTTCTCCTATCTACTTTATGGTGTGAAAATCTTCAGAATTCAGTTAATACATCATGTTTGACCCATTAAAATTTACAATGTAGAGTAATTGCTTCTGTAGCAAAATTCCAATCTTCCTTCCTCAGGTATCCCTTTAAATTTTCTTCTTAGTCTGCATCTTCCCAGGTTATTTTATCCTGTAGTGTGACTATCATTACCCAGAGCTAAAAAATGAGCAACTCTTAATCTGTGCTGAAATTTGTAATTTTGATATAATTTACTTTTTACTGTTTGTATTCACAGATGAGTATGTGAGACTTGATTGTAAGTAATATATATTTATGAAACACATGTGACAATTTTTTGAATTCTATTTTTTGTACGTGAAATTATAGGACAGTTCATTTCATACTGCTTATTTGTTCATTTTGTCACAACTTGGACCTGAAATGCCATTTAATATGAAGCCTGAAGCTTATTTGTTTCCGAGTTCTTTGAGTTGCCAGTAATGATTCAGAGATTAAACTCTGTAAAATCCAGTTTGGCTGCATTATTAAAGATTTTTAATGATTTCTTATGGTTTTTTTAAAAACTATTGTTTCAATTGAAAACAGAACTGTGTTGTTTTATTGATCATTTCTCATTAGATGAATAATTTTTATTTTACTGGAATTGAAATGGTAGATAATAACTTGTCCTCTATGAGTTAAGTACAAACAATCTGATCTATGCTTTTGTCATACATCAACTTAATTGCTAGGCTAAAGGTTTCTGCTAGCTGGCAGGTTTAATAGTGAATGTCCTGCCAGATCTCATTTTTCAGCACACTGCCTGTATTTTTCAGCTCTGCAAAGTGAAAGGGTCTGTTTTTTATATTAGATTATGCTGGAAAAAAAATGACAACTTCCTATTATCTGTTGCTGACTTCCTTCCTAATCCTTCAATACAAAATAATTTCCATGTAAGGCCTGATGTAACAAACTGGATTTGGATGATTAGAAAATGCAGTGCAGGAGTTAAACACTAGAAGAGCAAAATGCCCAATGGCTTAAGAGAAAGTTTTCACTTTCTTTTTACACCCAGTTCTCTTCTCATAAGTGATAGCTATAAATGTAGTTAAAACTTTTTTTTTTTTTTTTGTAAAATGTAACCCCCACCCAAACATAAAATCTCTGTCATACTGCTACAGGGGAATAGTACCTGCCTAAGGTAAGACCAAGTCTCAATGCATCATACAGTTGCTTTAAAGACTGGTTAATATAACTGAGATACAAAAATTATGCTTATACATAACGCTACGTCATTTTCATAAGTGTTCTAGTGTCACGATGAGTTTTTGTTGACTGGCTCAGATTTTACTTCCTCTGTATTGATGACTGATGTAACAAATCAGCTGATGCTGCCATGTTTCTCAGCAATGGAAATTACTGCCAGCAGAGATCACAGTAGTATTTGCCATGCATTCTTTATTCTTTCACGTCGAAATGAGAATCTTTTCCTCATGACCACTTTTATATAACTTTTCATGAAAAGAACACTCACATTTGTTCTAATGTTCTTTTAAAATAATTGGTCTGGAATTGCAGTTTATGCACCAATCTTCAAATTCCAGTAAGTGTATGAGATGAATAGGTCTTTTTGAGGCCAAACCCATTTATCACATCACTGGTTTAATACAAAATCCTTTAGTCTTCTGGCTGATCACTTAGTCTGCAAGAGGAAGTGCTGATAGAAGCAGCCTCTGGTATCAGAAGGAGAAGCTGAAATGTGGTCATGAAGCAAAGACATTTATATCACTATGCATGTCAGATATGGGAGGGGAGGGAGGCTGGGGGAAGGTGCCATAATGTGTTTCTATAAATAGTGTGGAAAGTGGAATAATAGACACTACACTCCAATGCCCCGCTGACAGAAATTATATGGGAAGCTGGGACAAACGGTAACTTTTATATAAGATAGATTAACCAAGGGAGATAAGAATGAATTTTCATAAACTTAGTGTTTCTCTCAAGACATGAAGGAGAACTGGAAAATAACCAGTCCGCAGAAAGGAGAAATAGAAGTCAGGAAGAGGTAATGAATGAAAGAGAATTTCACTTTCACTTTGAAAAACAGAAAAAAAAAAATCATATTTTCTTTTGAAAAAAAAAAAAAAAAAAAAAAAAAAAAAAAAAAAAAAAAAAAAAAGTAGTATTTAAATATTCAAGGCAGAGAAGGAATTAAAAAAAATATGTTCTCTGAGTCTTAAACTGAATAGTCTTCAACCAGATTACCTAAACAACACTATATGATACCAAAGCTACAGGTTTTACGTATTTAAGATGGCAAAGTAAATCAGTCTCACCTCTGTGCCTCATGAGATCATTGAAGTGCTCCTTCTCAAAGACTCAACATGGGAGGCAGGGAGGTTATCTGTAACAAAGTGGAGAAACTAACAGGATAAAGGCTCCATGTCTTTTTGTATTGCATAATTGTGTGGACTCCTGTCAGGAACCTCATACACCAAAAGCATGGGTAAGCCTTTAGGTTGTGACAAATTGAAACTAATGGGTTTTTTTATTCCATCAAAGATGGTTGAATAAAAAAAGGTGTGATTACATCCCCTGCTGGACATATATGAAATTTGACCTAACTATTTCCAGATGGGTACTAAGGAGAATAAGCTAGACTAGAGTAATTTTCTATTATATTCTTTTTGAAGAATGTTTTTTTTTCCCTTTAATTCCCAAGATATTCTATACATATTGCACTTACAGAAAGGACCTAAACAAAATTTTCAATACTATACTTGTAAAAACAATAGCTTATGTTAGGATTGGGCTTGCAGAGTAAGTTCTAATTTTGAATAAATAAAACCACAGGAATTAAAACTTTATAAAACTTGCCCCAAAAGCTATTTCTTGAACCAGCATCTACATCATTGTAATGCATTTTAACAACTTGTAAAATGATTATTTTGAAAAGATTTCTCAAACCAAGAAAGGCATAGCTAAAACCTGATGAAAAACTGAAATAAATTTGAATGACAAATAAAATAACATACTCAGTAATTTCAACTGAATGTAGAACCATTATGTTACTCCAGCAAAGAGAGAGGGTCATTTATCCAGGGGGTGGGTTTAAAGCCATATCCTGCATTTCCTCAGCCTCCTATATAGCTGGGCTATATAGCCACATATCCAAAGAGCTTTTAGAGTGTATAGATAAAGCAAACAAAAGGAAACACAATTATTATTAATTATGTTTTTATTATAATTCATGATAAACATTCATAAATAACATAGGGAAGAGGAACACACTGTTGTTTGGTGGGATGTCCATTACTTCTTTTAGAGATGGCAGTATTGTATTGCTGATTGTGAATTGTTTCATCTCAAGCAATAGTACTGTGAGTTCTCCTAAATAAATACAAAGAGGCAATATTCAATATAGAGTATCTCTCTGTATTTTTATCTTCATGCATTCCAAGCCTCTGAACAAAAATTTCTCTGAAATATGAAAAGAATTATTTTTTATTATCAATAATGCCAAAAACAGGCTTTAAAGCCTAAATATCTTAGTCTAAATTTTAATTCTGTCATTACATTGACAGAATAGTCATGACTTTTAAAATATTGATGAATACTGTGGTTTCATACTTCTATTTTTTACTCAGTATGTCATGTTTTTATACCTGCATTCTCATACAAAGCTGGTAGTTTACTTAGAAAGGAATTATGGCCTGGTTCAATCACAAGGTTTTAAGACCTGAATCCCTGAAAAGCAGTGTCTTAAAAAAATCTTGTAATTTGTGTGATATGGATACATTACAACTCTGAAGGTCCTTCTCTTGTTTAAGTCTGAATTTGAAAACCATAGTCTACATTGACTTCCTGAACAGGCATTAATGCCTCCCACTAATTATCCCTAAGATAAAGCAAATAAATGCTACATGTATAGTTCCTTTTGTACTCTGCTTAATGATTTATCTTCTTAGGCCTTTGCCTACCCTGCAAGAATAGGAAGAAAAGTCACCTTTTTTTAGAGAAAAAATGCTCCTGTTCTCATTAAGAAAATAGACCAAAAAAGAACAAAACATGCATGATAGAAAAAACAGCATGAAGCATTACTAAGGAAGTGAGGGATAAATTCTTGTAGGGTTGGAACAGAAGTCCCTGCAAAATAATAACAAAGGGGAGAAAATATTTTTTACAATGCATTTAAATTCTATGTGATTTAGAAGCTTTGGTTTCCCCCAGTCTATTAATTTCCTTACAGTGCTGCTATTGTGATTACTCGTTTACTCGTTTTTTATCTGTAAAAGTATCATGTTTTACACAAGTAATTTTCATCCATTATGTTTATTTCCAGAGAAAAACAGTAAAATATTCTACTTCCAGTATTAATAATGTTACCTAATTTATTTTAGAGGCACTTTCAGGGATTGACATCTATGTAAATAAAATGACCATCTCACCCAAAGCAGAAAAATTTTCTTTTAATCCCAAATGTCTGCAGAGGATTGCCATCTCAAAATTGTAGGTAATTTCTCTTTTCATAAGTTAATGCTGGCTCATTTTCATTNCTTATCTATAAAAGTATCATATTTTTACACAAGTAATTTTCATCCATTATGTTTATTTCCAGAGAAAAACAGTAAAATATTCTACTTCCAGTATTAATAATGTTACCTAATTTATTTTAGAGGCACTTTCAGGGATTGACATCTATGTAAATAAAATGACCATCTCACCCAAAGCAGGAAAATTTTCTTTTAATCCCAAATGTCTGCAGAGGATTGCCATCTCAAAATTGTAGGTAATTTCTCTTTTCATAAGTTAATGCTGGCTCATTTTCATGGTAACATCCTATTCAACAGTGACCAGTTCTGCATTTGTACTTACTTCTCTTGGCATTTTCAGTAAGTGCTTGAGACCTGCCAAATGGGTGCCAAGACAAAAAGGTCTTAGCTCAGAGTTTCATGGAACAAAACTGCTACTTTGGTATTTAAGTATGTGAAAGATTGTTTTGCCACAAATCATCTAATTCTATGTCTCTTGCCTGGACTAAATTCTTTTTTACAATTCAAATAATGTAAAGTAACTCCTTAATTCCACTCTTCTTTTCTTCCTCCAATACTGTCTTTAGTAACCTCAATGTATTGTGCCATTTTGGAAGCTGCTAAGTTATTTTTCATATAAATTCTCTACAAATCTCTGTCATTTATCTGAGTGGTGCTACACACCTCAGAAATATGTTAGTATTGTTAAAATCAGGACTGAGTTTTTCACCTAATTGCTTTTTGCTCACAGGAACTGCTGTAGCTCTCTCTACAGACTGAAGCCCTTATAAGACATCAGTGTCAAAAATGTAATGAGCTCAGCTAACATTCTACCTTCAAATGTCACAGTAATTTACAGACATATATGTCTGTTTAAAAGGTTCCTTTTTCAATCCCATCATGGGCTTAATGACATAAGGACAATGGAAAATCTTCCAAAACGTATAAAATTTCATTTATTACAACATTCTCTCCATTCTCTTAAATCTCTAAAAGGACAATCAAATCAATATTACGTAGCATATAAAGCTCTGACACCCATATCTCAGCTATATCTGAAGTAATCACAATTAATGTTTTATATTGTTTCAAAGACAGATTTTTAGAAATGTCTGATTCACTTAAATGTATACCCTGGAGGGCAAAGAGGTTAATTTGCTCCATAAGGGTCTCTGTCTTCCCATTACCTATAATGGGTAGACATGACTGACAATCTCATTCTCTCTCTACAAAGTGAGACCAATGAGTAATTTGTTTACATGATACTCATCCATCAAAACTCCTGGCGAGACAAAAATGTTGTTACTTGGCTTCAGTCAAACAAGTTAGGCAAGAGACCTAGTAATTAATAGTCCTGCCATGGCTTACATCTTTCTTTTTTAAAAAAATAAAGCCTTTGAAATTACTTGGTGTGAACAGGAGTTGTCATGCTACCTTCCTTTTTCCTACTCACTCATTTGTCATGGTATGCTTAAAAGGATGCATTAAAGGCTACAAACTAATTGGTCTCACTTGTAAGTTATGAACAATTATTAGAGGAACTGAGCAGGAAAATGATGAACAAAAAGAGGAGAGAACCTTGCTTTGAATTTCTTGTGTGGTTCTGTTGCAAAATGATTTTTAATACCCTTGTGTGTGGGATTCACATTCTGTGAACCTGAGAGAAGCAGTGAGAGAAGCAGAGAAAAGAATGACCAAAACAATTTTTATCTCATTTGCTACTCCTGTGTTGTGCCAAAGTGGAATGCAAGATGGAGATTGTTTACCCAAAGTGATGGTGTTTTGTTTCCTTGGCCTATCAGGGCCAAGGGAGTCGGGCTGTCTGGTCAGCAGACAGCCACGAGTTTTCTTCAGTGAGTTTAGGTTTGTTCTAGTTCTTGTTCAGTTTAGATGTAGGTAATACAGCGTGACATAATTATAGTATAATATGGTATAATAAAGTAATTAATTAGCCTTGTGATATCCTCGAGATGCTCATCATTCTTCCCACACGGGGATCGCCCTGCTTTTACCTTACTTGTGAGCTGTAATTCAGTGATGTGACATCAAGGCTCTCATTCCCACAAGCCACTGACCCATCATAACAGCTGCTTGCCAAGCTGCTGTCAAGAATGTGACTGTGGGAAATTACTGGTAAAGAATCTATAACTCATTTGGAAAAAATTACAGCCCCGCACCTCTTTGTTATATTACTGGATAAACTCTTATTTCCTTGGTGCCAATATAGAATGAGATTTGCTGGCTCAGGCTTCTAGTTTGCTGAACTGATAAAAAGCAACAGCTACCTATTACTGACCACTTGTTTGGTTTGCTTGTTTGAGAGCTTTTTTTGCTCTCTTCAAATCAGAAAGAAAGATGAAAGTCCATATTATCACCAGAGTAAAGACATATTAGTTATATTAGCATAATATATGCTAATATAGCATAAGCATATTAACATGAGAGCAGTGGCTGTAACAGGATTGACACAATCTTATAACTATGCTGTTGAAACAGTCCAAGAAATATTTGTCAACTCCAAACTGAGACAGGTGGTGACAAAAGATAACTGATGTTGGTTAAAAAAACAGGAGCAGAAAGATAACCCTGAATGAAAATTAGCTATTTAAATATATTGCTTTCTACTTATCTTGAGGAAAGAAAAAAAGTAGATTACATCCTATCATCTGCACCACTGTATCCTCCCCATGTGCAATTTGCTTTATTGGTGTTGAGGGTGTTTAGGCAATGGCTAATTAGCAGTCAGTATTTCATGTAGGTAGTCCACTTTTTTTTTGGATAAACACAAACTGCACCTCCTAATAATACCAGAACAATATTACTATCCTAAATTAATTAAGTTTCAACTAGCTATGAACTGTTTGATTCTGAGAGTCTGCAGCAGATGCTTTTTTCTCTATTTTTCAATATAGACATAGGCACTGAAGCCAGCCTGTCTCAGTAACAGACCAATGCAAAAAGGTCTTATATCAGAAGTCCTCAGAATTGCTGTTGTACCTGACCCTACTCAATGCTAGCTGCAGAATGCTTCCAAAGGCCTGTAGAAATCTATATGTCTGAAGTACAAATGAGTCAAACCACAAGCCAGTATTCTTCACAGAACAGATGACTCAAAAATGAGACCTGAAGTTTTCCAAAGCAAAAAGTTTATGATCTGACATGATCCTTGGGAGTGAGCTGTGCCTCACAGAAGAGAAGAAAGAAAAACTGTCCAGGAGTGTTTGTAGATAAGAAAATTCCATCTTGATCCCAAATGTGATTTTACAACTGAGCTGATCCTCAGGATATAGTGACTAAAAGCTTTAAAGATCCTTTGCAGCAGGCTGCAGTCCAGAACTATAACTGTCAATGACCTTTATTTGCTAAGTACCCATGTAAGCTATGGCTTTAACCTATAGTATGCTGATTCCTTAATTTCCTGTTACCAGGAAAAAGGTACTTCTTTGCCTTAATATGATGTTTTTCTCACGAATATGTGTTTTCACTCATGGTGCTACTAACATTTGATGTTAAAAATTGTAACAGTGAGGCTGCTCTCTGAGAGGTGACAATAGTTGCAGCCCATTGTTAAAACACCCTTGTCATTTGTCAGTGGTTAACGTTGGACTTACCAACATAAGCCAAGGATGTTCTTCTAATGTTTTTTTATATCTTTCTGATCATTTAGACTTGTTAAGAAACTTTATTCTAGCAGCAATAATTGTAGGTATTTTAGCTAAACCTTTGAAAATCAGCGTCTTAAAAAAAAGAATTTATTGTACTTATAATGAAGTTTGCAAGGCAAAAATCGTGAGCACCCATTTTTAAAGTTACCATTACTTCACAGAACAATTTAATCATAGTGGTAACTGTGCTTTAAGGAAAATGTTTAAAAGCAGGAAACCAACCAACTGTATTCCCCAGAGAAAAGCTAAACCCTTCAACTGGATGATAAAGGCGTAAAAAAAGACTGTAGGTCTGTTAGAAGCAGCAGGTGAGAATAGATGAGGTTAAAAAAGACATATTTTTGCAAAGAAACTATTTTTTTATACACTGCGTGGAGATGATCTATGGGCATCTCATTGTAAATACACACGTTTCTTCAGCATCCTATGGTCATTTACAATCAGTGAAAGAGATTCAGGCACTCATTCTGTACAGATTCACAGTAAGTAGAAAAAAATCCAGCTCAAGTAACTCACATCATCAGTGTGAAATATGACCTACACTGTAGACACTCCAAAAGCTCAGCTTCAAGAGTTAAACTTGCTGGAAAATAATTTTTAAAAACCCATGTTTTCATAGTCAAATCATGAGAAAACAATTTTTTTCTATGTGAAAGAATTCAAAGAAAGCTTGTTGATTTCAAACAATTATTTTCTGTGTTTTGCTCTATAACATTGAGTTTTCATGGTTGTTTTACTTTTCATTAGAGAATGAATCTGTAACTAACAGCTGATTTAGAGCTGGTTTTTTAAGCCTAAAATTCGATTTTACATGGATAGTTTTATTTTTTTCTGTATGTTGTGAGTTAACCCTGCTTATAACCTGGTATAATCTCAATTATATCCTGAAAGACAAACAGACACTGTGCTGCTTCTGAAGCATTTTAAATAGCTTAGCTACATTTTAAGGGTTCAGATGCATTAGGAGAGAAATAAAGTAAGAGAATTCATAGTGAGTAAGTAATGACTATGCTTTGGTGTATGCCAGTTTTCATGCTGGCCTGCAAACATTATGATTTAAATACTTTCATAATGGAAATTGGAAAGTTCATGAACTTTGCTCTTCTAAATGCAGAGTCTAGACACCTTTAAAGTCAGACCAAGCCAACGAACAGGGAATTTCAAGGAAGAATTGTCTCCTATAGTAAAATACTGTAAACAGCAGTAAATGAGACCCTATTAACTTAGTCCAGATTATTTTAAAAACCATTTTTTAGTGAATTAATTGGAGGCTATGAGGTGTTCTTATATTTCTACAAAAGAAAAAAAAAAAGACTGTAGAGAGAAGGAAAAGCAGAATATATTGCAGCTTTAACTAGGCAACATAAAATTGTTGTTGAAGAAACAAAATCAGCTCGTTTTTGTAGCAACATTATAGAAGACATATTAAATAAAAGCAAAAGTAAAATTTCTTTGCAAACAGAATCCTTACAGTAGTATAAAATACAGAGTGCAAGAGTAAGCAGAAGGATTTGAATATAAAAAAGCTCCAGTCCTTCACACTTCAACAATTTTTATCATAGAAGTACTTTATGTCTGCTTTGCTCTACAAGTTCTAGGTAAGTAAAACTGCAAAATTCTCAAAAACAAAGATTATGGGGGTTTTTCTGATAAATTTTCTTTCTAAAAATAATTTTAAAATAAAACTTTATTTTCCACCACCCACACCATGGCACCCTAAAACAAGGTCAACTTTTCTCCTCTCTTCCAAAAACGCAAACATTTACAGTCTCCTTTATTGACTCACTTCCAAGCTCATAATCTTTGTTTGCCACTGAAACAAGACAACTGTGTTTTTCTGAAAGACTCACACTGTGAGCAGGTGTTGATCCTGCTGGGGAAAGAATTAAATATAATTTATGACAGCCAGGCACATAAGCTGTTTTTACCTTATCCTGTTGGAAGAAGGCAATAGAAACTTTTCTGACAGAGAAGCCAGACTAGTTTGATAGCCCACAAGGAGAAATTATTTGGAGCAATCAAATATCAGAATATTATTTCCCTGGATTTAATGTTGTATAAGAGTTTGTTACCCAGGGTGATATCTACTAAAGTATTCCATGTAAACAATCTCCTGGGAACAACTCGTGGGAAATAGTAGGTATAGTCTGGGTATGGAAAGGGGAACATAGATACAGGAACTTAGTTGTGCATTACTGCACAGGAGTGAACTTAAGGCAACTTCAGGTTGAGATGGCTGTAACAGTCTTTGCCTTCTGCTTCTTTTTCTTTGATTGAAGGACCCAAATTTTGTTCAGCATCCAACCTTGTATACAGACTTATTCTTAGCAGAGAAGTCTCAGGTTTGCTACATTCTACAACTAACATGCATCACTTAGTATTCGTCACACCTTCTGTCTTGGTTTCTGCATTGTGTAGAGCTTAGATGAAAGTAAGTTGACTGCTCTTTGACATGTTTAATAGAGAATTTAATACACAGTGATCCTATTCTGATGTCAGCTCAATTTTTTTTAGTTGCTCTCAAAATTATTTTGTTGGATGCTTTGAACCTTCTGATTGAGTCAATCATATTTGTAGTAGCCAGACTATTGTGTGCTATATACAAATATTTGATGATGTAAAAGATCATTAGCAAATTAAGGAAGTAGCACATATATATATATTCAAATTTTAACTATAGCATTTACCAGAACTATAAAACAGAAACTCTTGTTTCAAACTTCTAGGAGAAGCTTAATCTCAGGTATGAATGGAGACTGCTTCTGCATTAATCCTTATGTTCCTCAGATTGTATTAAAATATCTCATAATCTTGGTTTACAAAAGACAATATAAAACTTGTCAACTTGTTTATGGTGAAAGGTGCACTTCCAGAGGAATAAGGTGACAGCAAAAAAATCTACACAGAAAGCAGATAAATTTAGCCTTTGCCTCAGTAATATTCTTGAGGTGAATATATAGTAAGGTCCCTTGAATAGCATTTTGGTTTAAATTGATACAGTAAAGCAGTTATAATGAGAAAACAATTTCCATGTTTCTTGACTGTTGTGATTTTAAAATCTCAGTCTTGTGTTTGAATAAAATAGACTTCTGCTGTGTCCTTGAAATATGAATTTCCTAATGAAATCAAGAAAAAGGACATATCAGTATGGTAGTTTTGCTCCTGCTGAGAAAAATAATCTTTACCTCCGCTAAACAAGACTGTTTTGGGTCATTTTCATATAAAAATGCTTATTATAGTATCTTAATATTCATAAGAGTTCTTTTAGCATAATTATAAATTATCTTATAGTCGGTTTCATTTAGCCAATAATTACAAGCCTGCTTCCCCAAAAAAAAAAAAAAAAAAGGTCTAAATAATTGTTTTTAAAATGTGAGAACTATCAAATGGAACATAAAATATATACCAAAATATAGAAATAATTCTTTGGATAAAATATGACTGCATGATTAATGTATAAAAAGTGCATAGCATAGACCTTAAAGTAAATGTTGTATCTGCTATACATAAGCGAACAAGGGAAATGTAATTATGTTTTCATATCTATTTTTTCAGAATTTGAATACTTAAATCCAAGCATATGTCAACACACCCACACACACCCACACACACTCACACATATATAAGACTTTGTCTGAACACAATGAAATGAATATTTTTTCATTCTTGTTTCCCTTTTAATATCTTAGGACAAGTAAATGAACAAACAAACCTTTCTTTGGCTAGTTCTAAAAGTTACACAGATATTATCCAGAGAGGTTTATAAGGGAGTTCCTCTCTAGAAAGACATTCCCTTGCTAACAGCTTTACTTAGGCTTCTAGATCTCTTCCAGTAATTTCCTTTTGTTTGCTCACTTTTAGCCTTATGCCTTTCAGTCTGCACTTACAGCCAAAGTACTGTTACTTTTGAAGAATCATATGTGAACTTCTCTTAACACAAATGTTGGCATTTTCAGTTCAAAATTATTTGGCCAAAGGAGGTACCATTCCAGTTTCAGCACACCAGTTAAATAGTCAGTGCTTGTATGTGTCAGCACTTGTATAAGTTTGTGTGTCTGTGAGTGTAGGTGTATTTGTATATGGGATCAGGAAATGGGATGTAAATATTCTTGCTGAATTGAAAAAGCTCTGGAAAACCTCATTTCTTCCTGCTCTTCAGGGAATCTTTGAAAATTTCTCTTTAGTGTAATGAATTTAAGATGATTAAACTGTGCCATTCCATTATTAATATTTTAAAGTTTATTTACAATGCATTGTATGCTTAGGACACTCTTCAGCACATAAACTCTGTAAGGCAGTCAAGAGTATTGAGCAGGTGTCAATTTTTATCCTCTGACAAGCCTCTGACTAGTGGGTTGTCTTTAAAAACATACTCCAGGGAAAGGGATTTTGAGTTCATACTTTGCAAGAAATTGATGTTTGGCATGTATTCTGTATGGATTCTCACCATTTTAGAAGGCCAAACATAGACCTCCTATGGAACAGGGGAATTTACTTTGCTTCATCTGTAGGATTTGCTACAACTTGTTTAGTTAGTGTATTTTCCTATTTTTGGAAATTTTCTGTGTAAATTTAAAAGTTCTAAATATATATTTTTGCCTCAAAAAAACTTATGGTAATGCCCTGATTTTTAATATTACATTTATTCTCAAAATTTTTGACTGATTTTTTAAAATTCTTTTTTATTGATTAAATCTAATAGAATAAATTAAATATTTCCAATTTTTCTGAAAGATATCCCGAATGTTACTTTTGTGTTATATTTCAGTGTTGCTGCCTTGTCAGCAACAACTGCAGCTAGTTATGAAAATGAACTAACGAAAATTTTAATTTTATGTAAGTACAAAAAAACCTTTTTCAGCAAATTTATGGTTCACAATTAAAAAAAAAAAAGAATTTATGGAATTCACTGCTTTAGGTACAAAACACATATGTCATTTATCTGTCTATTTTAAAGTAAATTAAAAAGAGAAAGAAGTATACGAGGTATGTATATATGTAGTCTTGCCACAGAAATACATATGCTTGTTTCAATGGAGTAATTTTTAATGTTGAAATAACATTATGTCTGCTGTATCTCTTATGAAATTTTTAGGCTTCTTGAGATTTTAGTATTTCAGAAAATTGAGATGATTTCTTTATATATATATATGACATATGGATATTCTCCCACAGTTCATAAGAGGTATATACAACTGTCATAAATAACATCTGTAGACTGTAAAGATATTAAGATCTTTAAAGGGAGCAACATTTTCATGTCACCAATATAACTATGGGGACTAGAAGAAATTAGTTATTTGGTCTCATCTCCCATTAAACCAAATAACCTGGTATATAGGATTTTCTTTTTTCTTTTTTAGAACATATGGAGAGAATTCTTACCATTTGGTACTATGACTCTACCACTCAAAAGTAGCCAGAAAAGGTGAAACCAATTTCTATTGAAATGCTTTGACTGGCAAGATAAGATATGTGCCTGCTGCTAATAGCAGTGTATAAAATACTATTGCTTAAATCCATCAACTACAGTCCTCTCAGTGATAATGGGGTCCTGTAGATGGGTCTCCTGAGGCTTTTAACTATCTGAATTCACAATGGATAATATAATTAATTTCTGAAGTCTTTAATAATAGGAATACCCACTGAGATTTTTTATTAAGTAGACCTATTTTATGCTCTAGTGTATTTTAATTCATATTAGGCTTTTCTTTTTCTTTTTCTAAATCTAAAGCAAGAAATCAGCAGTGCTAGCAAAAGAATGTCCATCTTATATTCAAGTATACTTTTCCATGTCTCCTAACACTCTTGTGAAAAAAAAAAAAAAAAAAAAAAAAAAAAAAAAAAAAAAAAAAAAAAAAACA
>VZRH01006834.1:84717-132724 GCA_013397555.1 Urocynchramus pylzowi
TTTAAAAAAAAAAAAAAAAAAAAAAAAAAAGTAGTACTAGAAGAGATCAGAACAAAATTTCTCTCAAAATTCAGCTATTTATTAGGTAGCAGAGTATAGTGATGTACACTGTATGGTCCCAAATCCTGAATTCACTACTATAGCAGAATACTACAGGGTCTTTACCAGACGGACATTTTAGAAAATAGCTGAATATCTCAGTAAAGAGTTAGAGATGTTTACAGTTGGAAGGCTTGCTGAAAATAATGCCTCTTTTTGAAAAAGCATTCCCTTGGGAACTTTCTTCACTGCTGTTTAACCATAAAATTAACATCTCATCACATCATTTGGAAGCGTTATAGCATAGAAGCTTTACTGCTGTCTCCTACTTCCAGATGGACTATGGCTGTGAACAGTTATTAGTGAAAGACATTTAATGATGTCCTGAAACACATTTAATGAAGGTCCAAGCAGAGTAGATGGTTAATGTTGTTGACTGTATGGCACTAGATGTGAAATATGCATTAGCTTAATTGTGTATACTAAACTTTAATAGATTCAATTTCATGTTGTCAATATTCTATTTTATGTGGAAGATTGTGGGAACTCAGTGCATCACCTCGGATGCTCTGAGTCCCAGGGAGAGCCCCTGGGGGGCTCAGAAGTCCTGGAATGTAGCCAAAAGTACCTGGTGGCTTGATTTTGACCCTTCGAGAGTCGTGCTATCTCAACATGAGGATTCACAGGTTTCTGAGGTGTAAATGGTGAAGGACAAACACTTTTTTAGACTAGAACATAGGTTTTAGGATTCTGGTACAAGGGGGTATGATGGAGGCAAGATGGAGGATTTAGGCCCGACCTCGTGGTTCTTCTTCTTCTTCTTGTCATCCATCTTCTGTGTGATGTATGCACTTTGGATTGGCTTATGCTAAAGGTGCACTGTTCAACAAAGGTGATGGGAATTGGTGAAAAATTGTAAATATCATACACGTAATTATCAGTATAAGAATGTTCTACTGCCCCAGGGGCGGGGAGTTTGCGTGTGGCTGCCTTGCTGGTCGGATCTCAGCTGGGCAGAAGAAAAACCTTTTAGATAAGATAAAATAAACAACCTGAGAAAAAGATCAAAAGAAGAGTCCAGACTCATCTGTTCATCGCAGGCTGCCTGCGGACCACCTTACGCGTGTCCGACAGAGACAGGCAGCCGATCGGACAGAAGATCAAATGAAAATGCTTAGTGTTGAACTCTATAATGCATGACACTACATTTTCACTAACAAACATAATTCAGTTTCAGTAATCTTTAAGGATTTTGTGATTATTTATAAAAGAAACACAGAAGTTGCTATCCAGAATGGGTATGCATAGGCTGATCATGAGGCCTCTTCCGGAGGAACTCAGGAAGACAGAGAAAAGTTGATGAACGTCTTGGGGGATATCTTACAAGTACTAGAAAAAAAATCAGTACTTTCTCAGTACTACTGAGAAATGGAAAGAAAAGCAAACAGGTTTGTCAGGGATATGACATGATGTTCCATTTTACAAACCAGCATCTTCAGCATCACGTCAGCAATAAACTGAGCTGATAAACATGGAAGTAATCTCTAGATTAAGAACATATACAGACCTATATTTTTCTCATTGGAGAGTGGGAAAATTAGAAACAACTATTTCATTGTATCTTTAGGACTAGAACAAGGGGCAGTGAATGAAATTGAGGATGGCATGCTCAAGGAAAAATAAATAGCAATTTTTTGCCCATTCTTTTTCTTATGCTTTCATTTCTGTCTCATTAAATTAAACAGTGGTACTTACTATGTGTTTCTCATCCTCTGTACACTAAATATGTATATAATTCCTCACTAATCTCAGGAAAGTAATCTGAAATAATCATACTTGTATCATAGACACTGCATATACATTGTTATTTTTTTTTCAAAGAACTTCAATGTCACTAATAATCTGCTTTGTGCAGTTAAACAGAAATGGAGAAAATTAATCCCAGAGAGCCTTTGGAGCAAAGAAATTTGAAAAGCTAGGCATGATTTACCATGTCACCCATTGTACCTTTCAGCACTGAAACAGAAAATGTCTTTAAAAATACAGAAAAATTAACTGTAGAATTAAGTTACAGATATAAACCCTCAGATTCCTTCACATGAATTCAGGAATTTAAATTATTTATGAATTAGACAATGATTGATCAAGATTCACATTGAACTCAATGGAAAGAGATAAACATTCCCAAAGTCATCTTATAATGGTTTATGTTTCCCTACTTTGACTTTATTAATAGCTGAAGGAAAGCTGTGAAGTATAGTTAACTTTTCAAAACTAATTTGAATGAACCCAGACTTTAGCCTTTTTTTACAAAAACTGGCCTACTCTCTTTCAGTAAGCATGATTACTGACATGTTTTCCAGTTCAATGGTATAAAGCAAAATATAATATGGCTTTTTTCATTTTTTTTCATCATTGATTACTGTTACACCAGACTTCCAAATTTCCTAGATATGCATATATCAAACTGAACAGGTAAGGGAAACATCATTTTTATGTGTAATTTAATTCCTAATGTGCAGAATTTTTGCCATTAGCACAGGCAATTATGTAAAAATGTTTCTGTCAGTCATCTTGAATGTTATCTTAAGATTATGGAACCAAGACAGCTACAAATTATGAGTAAATCTGGTCATGGAACAGAATGTCATTTTATTCACTTTTTTAACTACTTGGCATATTACTTACTATTTTATTTTTTTAAATTTTTTTAGGTGAAGGTTGTGTGAAAAAAAGGTGCTATTTGGAGCTAAGCTCACATGTGAGCCTTGTAAGGCTGTAAGCAACAGTAAAAAAAGTCATCATCTCAAGCAGTAAGAGAAGACAAGTTCAGTAGACTACACAGACCCTAAAAGTACTCCATATCTGTTTATGCAAATCAGACAGAGAAGTCTTACTTGAAAGTTTTGACAAATTTGTAAGATAAAATGTAAATTATTACAAATCAATCAGAAATATAGATCAAATACAATAATGGTTTATATCCACTATTTGAATAGTGGTATTCCAATAGTGACAAAAATAAATGTTTGTATTTCCTTCTATGTTGCTATTTGGACTTGTAAATTGGTCCTTTGTTTTAAAAAACACCCAGAGGAGAAGAGTTATTTAAATATACTATAATCTTTTTATAGGGATTTTTTTTCCTTGAGATTTTCTGCAAATAATAGTTTCACTGTACCAAGGGTATCAAGGGACTATTTTATCAGCATGGCAAAATAACACACATGCACAGAACTTATGGACTTCAGTCCTTTCTTTTTTGATCTTTTTTTTTTTCTCTTTTTCTAGTGGCTTTGTATCAATGGCAGACTTCTCTAGCATTTCAAACCTTCAAGTGCAGAATCTTGGTGGAAGTACATGCTATGCCAGTTTAAGTCTTCTTTTTCGCCTTGCTTTTGTCAGAAATATATTTGGGCTTATTTCAGCTGTGCTTTTAGAAGTATAATATCTTACAATAGGAAGTGGAAAATTTTATAAAAGATGGGTATTTCTGGATGTCATTCCTAATATGCCTCCCTCTGAGTCTGACAGAGGTCATTTTTCAATAGAAGTCAAGTATGTCAGATTTTAAAAGAAAATGCACAGAGGAGATAATCTTAACAAAATAGTTACATTCTAAGGTTCAGTGAATATCAACTGATTTCTTATATATTTGCTTCACCAGAATACAGTAGGCATATAAATTAGAGATGTAAATTAAATGTATGTAAAATCTGTACATTTTGTGATATATTGTAATGGTCCTTCCATTTGAATTGGATTCTGAGGAAAACAGTGCATGAGATTCTAGAAAATTACTGTTCTTTAAAATGAATTGAAGTAATTGAAATGAAGAGAAAAAGTACTGCATTATGAAAGGATGATTCTCAAATATATACAAAAGTGAGTTGATCTTACAGTTCTCAATTTGGGGAAACTAGCACTCTATATAACAACATACTTCACTGAAGCAAAGGTATTACATGTTAAATCATTCTGTTTCTTTAAAACAGGCCTTTCATAAAGTCAGTTACTTCCAAGTAGTTGTTAAATTACTGGCTGTTTAGCCCTAGATATTATTTAAAGTCCTGCTAGGTATTGTTCATATAAAAATTACTGAGAAGTGACATTATCAATAATCAATTTTCTAGGCTCTTTTCCTTTCTTTTACAGTTTTTCACTTTTTTTTTTTTTTTTTTTTTTTTTTTTTCTCTTTTTGGAGTAATGTCTTTTTCTACAAACTTATGACTTTATAGTAGTATTCTCTATTGAGAAAATTATATATGTGGAAATATTTGAGATGAATGCTGGTGGGACTTTACATATAAAGAACTTACCACAGAGTCTTCATTGAGGGCAGAAAAGTTGTATATATTTCCTATAGTTACTGGATATCACAACTTCCAAGTCTTCTCTGGAACTCCTTTTTAATTTGGATCACAGCATCTTGTCTGTGACTATACTAATCTCTCTTGATAAGGAGTATCAGCATTGTCCAAAATGTATGCACCAGCTGTCACAAGATAATTTTCAGTTCTTGGAAGTATTTTGATGTTGATTCCATGTCCAAATGCAAGTAGTTCTGAAAATGTTATGCACAGTGCTGCAAGTTTCAAATGGCAGAATCCTTTTCCAGGGAAGAATTCTGTTTGGTGGGTATTTCACTCTATCAGTTGTCTCTGTTTGCATATTATTGCTTTCCTTGCTTTATTTATGATTTCATTAGTTCATTAGAAATGCCATCTTCAGGCAGTTGTCTCATAATTTTAAATTGCGTCCAGATCATCTTAGATAAAACTGTTCTCTCTTCATATAAAAGGAACACAGGAAACTTACTTTGAGTACAACAACAATTTTCCAACAATGACAGAAATCAAAGCTCAGTAAATAAATAAATAAATGAACAAATAAAATAGCAGGCAAACCCCAAAGTGTAAACAACCAGCAAAATCATCATTCTCTAAGCTTTTTCTAGGGAAAGGTTCTAATAAAAAGCAGCTTGCATCAAGATTACTGTAACCTATATGAGTGACCAAAGCAATCATGCTTGTAGTTGTTGCAATGTCACAGTAACTTCTGTCTTCTTTTCAAGAGACAGCACGGTTTTTTTTATTTTTTTTTTTTTATTTTTTAATGTACAAAGAGGATCATTAAAAAGAATACAGAAGAAAGGAAGGGAAAACAAAGAAATACCACTGATACAGACTATTTTAGTGTTGGAACATGAGGCTGCTGTAGGCTGCTTTGGCTTGCAGCGAACACATAATAAAGCATAATTAAATAGTAGTAGTAGTAGTGGTGTTGGGCTATTTTAATTTTAAAAAGCCAAAAAGCAAAAAACCCCAAACAATTCTTTCTATTTGGGTTCTGGAGCAGATGGTTGCATTTAGTCCGGATAAGAGATTTTAAAGTGATCTCATAGTTTTTATATCTTCTCTTGATTACCTTAAGAACCCCCAAAATTATGTGCAATATTTCTAGTTTGAAGGGCTTTTTTCATTAAAAAGAAAAATGGGAACATGAAAATAGCTGAAGTTAATAATTTAATTGTAGAATCATTTTGTACAGAAGGATTATACTGTGGGCTTAAAATTGAAATAATATTTTTTCTCCTTCAGTTCTGGTACAGAAGGTAGATTTATCTTTTGTTTAGAATCTGCATTGTCTACACCATTGATCATTGTCTTTACTGTCTTGTTTTTTAAGGAAATAAGGAAAGAACAGAAATACATAAACGTGCATATTGTGAGTAAGTTTCTTATGTTTATATTGGAATTAAATTGTGTTTTACTGCTTATGTGAAATTCTTTTATTCTGCTCAGAAACATTCTACACAGAAAGACAAACTCATGCACACATCAAGAATCTGGTTTAGTTACAGGTGGAGGGAGGGGAAGAGGTGAGAGGAAAATATCAAAGATATAAAATACATTGTCTCTAAAGTTAAAATTTAGATTTCTTTTTTTTTTCAGAATTCAATAGATAAGTCAGATATTAAAAAGTGTTTTTGTCTCTGCCTCAGTCAAGCCATACTAAGAGTACATAAAATTGAACACTGAGATTGCTAAGGTGATTCACTTACTTAATATCCAAATTTAAGATCCCCAGCAGAATCCTTCTATGTTTAAAAAAGAGGCATGATTTTATGTGTGAATGTGACATATTTTTAATGTACTTTCATGTAATTTATTTTAATACTAACAAATATATAATGTCTAACACTACTTGTATTCTAATACCTTTTCTTGTATTTCAACTCTTGACCTCATATCTAATCATCTTGGACAAAATCCCTATATTAGCTCACAGAAGTTCCAGTCAAAATCTTCAATTATTAATATTTTTGTTCAGATCAATTTTATTTTAACAAAATTTGGAATCCCTTATGTGACTACTTTTAAAAGGAGTGAAAAACAATTAAAGGCCCAGTGATATCTGAGGTACCCTGCTGTGTCTGAAATATTCAATCAAGGTCTAACAGATATGAAACAAAACCTGTAAGAGTCTGGTGAGGTCTTGGGGAGGCAGCTGAACAACAGATGGGAGACTTAGGCATCTAATGGCATTGAATCGAGTCAATGCAGTTATGCTCTAAATAAACACTTGGTACATGTAAAAAACGTGTCAGTGGTTTCACTGTAGTAGCCCTGAAAATTTTGAGAAAAATTCAAGGTTTTTTAAGCACAAAATATTTTCAGTTCCCACTCAGTACAGTTGGAGTAAATTAAGATACATATATCACTATATGCATTCTTTTTAAACACATATGTAATTTCAGTATATGCAGGATATCCTTCATATATGTGATCCCTGGCTTATGTACTTATGTAAAATAAATGAGTAGAGAGCTGCTCTGGTGCCAGGATAAACCACCTATATTAATATTCTAATGACTACCTAACAATTAAATAGAACTAGAATAATACTAAATTGATTCTTGATGTAATTCTGAGACTCAGTCTGGTTTTTGAGGGGATGACCAGGTCTTTATTAAATCCCGCAAACAAAAATATTCTAGGAACTCAAAGTGCAAATGGAAGAAGTTTGCTGTACTTCCTTTAAACATTACAAAAAAGTGTTGCCAGAAAGATGTCAGTGGAACTGTGAAGACTTTCAAACAAGTTTTGAAAAGAATCTGTATTATGAGACAAACAAATTCCTACTATGAGAGTAGTTTGCATGGTAAATCTGGTGGAATGAACATATTGTTGAGTAATTTTAGTAAATCATGTGTGTAGTAAATCTTCAATTGTAGTAAATCATGTTGTATTGTTGTAAATCATTAGGTCTACATAGTAGTCGTGCTGAAAGTATGAAGGTAATGCCATTCAAAGCAAACCATATTGAAGCAGATATGTGACTTCTTATACAAGTTATAGGTCCTTGCATATTGTATTATTATTCACATGATTTTTTTGAATTTTTCTTTTTTTGAGTTACTTCACATTTTGCTTGCAGTTGTCATAAAACATAAGGCATTAGCAACCTCCTTACACATGTAATAGAAGCTGTCATAGACAGCACCCTTTAGCAACCCTTCATTTACCTACATAGTTTTAAACAAAATAAAAAGCATAAATCTTAGTAGAATTTTCATCCCAGTTCCCTCCATCCTTAGAATTTTTACCACAAATACTCTTGACCTCTGCCCCTATCCTCAGCTTGCTATTCTCTAATCTTTAAGCAGTTTTTTTCTGCTTCTGGAAGGATATGAATAGGTGAACATAAACCACATTATCAACCAAAAATCTTAGGGAATTAAACCACATAAATCACATTATCAATCAAAAATCTTAGGAAACATTAGGGAAGTGATATTACTTTTTCTTTTTGTAAGAATTTTCATGGAAATGTAATATGATATTCTTCCCTTTCAAGGCAACTAAGAATTAAGATAGATTCTGGATCATTAAATACAACTGTACCATATATACCCAAGAAATGGACACACAGTTCAAGATTTTTGACCCAAGGGACAGCAAAACATACTTTAACTATCATTTATCATTCATCAGGTACCTTATGCTCACTAATCAGGATCTACTGCCGAGTCAGAAAATGAAACTCTGTGTATACAGCTGTTACAAGATACCTTCAGGTTCCATGGTTTGCCTCTTGAAATAATTAAATAGTTTGTTTCTGAAGATCATGACATATAACATTTTTTTCCAGCAATGTCATACATTTTTATTCTGTTAAACTGATAAAACATTATTTTAGTCAGCATTAAAGATAGCACAACAAAAAATTCTACATTTTTACAGATAAAGAACAAGAATTAAAATATCAATGTTTGAACAAAACTCCAGTAAACCAAGACTGGTGTTTCAATACCTAATTCTTTTTTCAGTCAATGTGCTTGCAGGAATTACATTAGGCATTTTTCTTTCCTGAAATTGCTTGAGTAAGTTACTTCTATTTTAAATCTGTAAGAAATATGCTGATTTTTAACACTTTTGCTCCTTAGCACTAAGTGGATTTGATTTTTAAAAGTGAAATTTGGCAAGTGAGTCATACATATGTCCTGACTGCTTGCAAATTGACTTTGAAAGAAGGACATTATGCCTTCACAGAAAGTTAAAAATTTCTGAGAATGTTTTGAGGATTTTTTTTCAGAAAGATCTGAAATTACCTCCATTTCGGTTATGAAAAATGCTGATTAGTGTCCCTCTGTACAGCATCTGATCATTTCAATAAGGTAATGAAGACCTTCTAACACCATATAAGTTGTTCATTCTTTCAGAAATGCTGTCATTGTTGGTGTTGAGTTAAATTTACAGATAGATTCAGATATAAAACCAAAGAATTCTTCCTAAATGATGTGCAGCTGAAAGAGTACACTCTTTCTATATCATTATGTGCCAGAAGAGCACATTGCTGGAGTCTGCTTACATTCAAAATATGTAATAGATATTTAAATAGTTTCACATCCCCATTTTTATGGTAACCTGATTCCAATATTCATTTTACATTAAAGATTACACATAGCTCCCAGGGAAGCATTTTGAAAAATAAATATTTTGCACTCATGAGAAGAACAGAACAGAGTATTGAAGGTAACTGAGTAGGCCACCTCATAGAATCACTGGAATCCTGCCTCATAGCTTCTCATTAGTATGTGGTCTGATGAGTTGTAGAAACACTGCTTTCTTGGTGTAAATGAGGAGGTGGATATATAATTTTCCACAGAGCATTCAACTATTCATGGTTTTGATTTAGAAAAGCAACTAAATTAAAGATAGGAAAGTTTAGAGAGAAGTCCAACGTCTAAATCCTTCAAGAAACAAAATTACTATGACTATTTGCCAATATATAGTCTCATGCGAAACTATTCATTTCACATTCTCAGTATCTCTATAAAACTACTCAGAACATCTCTTCTCCTTGCAGGGTCTGTTAGGTATATGAAGTTATGCCTAACAGACCCTGCAAGAGAAGAGGTATTCTTAAACCTTTCAAATAGCATAGATATGAGGATGGGCACCACACATAAATCCTGTGAGAACATGAGTATTTGGCTGTTCAGAACAGAGGTAGAACAATACAGGTTAAGCAAAGGAAACAGAACATAAATACTGAAAAGCTTCTTATGAGGGAAATCCAACATCTTTTGTATTGGCTAGGAAAATGGTCCAATATGGAAAAATACTGATAATTAATAGGCAAGTTCATAATCAGCCTATACATATAGTCACACAAACACCTAAAATGAGGGTGTGTGATCCCAGGTGTGATCTATTGCGATGAAACAATAAGGAACTAGCTTCTCCAAATGACTTAATTGAAATTGAAACCTTGAAATAGATCATAAAATCTCAAATTTCTCTCTAGCTCTTCTGAGGCTAAGAGCGAAACATATTTTGCAACTGATTCATAGGAAAAGCAAAATTTTTACCTTCAGTTGAAAAAAGGCACCTTGATAATGCATTCAGAGAGTCTACTGAAAAATACAAAGACAATGAAACATTATTTTTCATTTGTGTTTACTCATGACTCAGTGTTTGTTTGAGCTCACAGCATACACAATAAAAAGTATGCAGTTTAAAATTCTAGAAGTCTGTCTCTGTACACACTAATCAGAGTCTGGATAACCAGATGGTTTGATAATCAACAATCAACAAAAATCCCATGCCAAAGCCTCCAAACATCACTAGATTAGGAGATAAAACCTTTTATTCAGCCTATTACATTTCTTAATAATTTTTTTTACCAGCACCAATAAAAGACACCATTTTTAGCATGTTATTAAAAGCTTTTGATGATGGACATAATTTACTGCTGCAGTTTCCAGAGAACATGAAGAAATGCTGCAGTAGTATTCTTTTGCTTTGATATTACATTAATTGAAATACTATCATATTTCACTTGATGAATATCATGACTCAGAAATAACTGTTTTCCTCCTCTGTAAAAAGATATGTTCTAAGAGATTTAACTCAAAACATATATGTTTGCCATATAGAATCCCAAAGCTAGAAATCATACAAGGGGATGTATGATTTTCATTCTCTGTGAAATAAGCAGTCTTGCTGAAGTAAAAAAGTTTAACACTTCTGAGAACCATTTTTATAAACCACTCCTTTTTGTGTTAAATGACAATGTCTTAATGTTTCATATCTGCATAAGAAGTTAATACATTCTGGGGGGGAAAAACCACAACTCCAAAATCCCACTGAAAATAGTGTCACTTGCTGTATAAAACTGTACTGTTTTAAAAGACAGGTATTTTAAAGGATAAATTTATTGCCTCTAACTAGTTAAATGCAAAATATTTTTAGCATTTTTGGTTTTTCTGCATCTCTTAGACACACAAGCCCAACCACAATCTCAGCCTTCAGATTTTGTACATATTTTTTTTTCTATTTGAAATAAGGTGAATCAGTCATTAAAAAGTGAAGACTTGCAAAAGTAAACCTTCTTGTTTCCTTCTGTAGGGACTGTTCCATAAGCTTAGAGACTGAATAACATCTTTTCAAGACAGAACTGTGTGACACAAATATTTAAAGAACACATATAATTTATGCAAAATTGTTCCCGTGTTGCCTTCAAATGGCCACTTGTACCACTTTTCATATCACTTAAAAGGATGTGAAAAGCAACACTGTGAACATCCTTCATAGATTAATTTATCTTTATGTGCTGTGATTTAGCTGTTATAATTTCCCCATGGAAATAGGAAAACTGCAAACAAAACAATGTGCATGTAAATGTTTTTGTTTCCTTCAACCAGACAATTTTTTTATTAATTGCCACTCATTATGTTATTTTGCATAATTTGTAGTCTGAATAGTCCAGGAGTGGAAGAAGAAATTAATAAATAGGAGACTTCTGTTTTCATACTGAATGGCACAGCCAGAACACATTCCAGAAACAAAAAAAAATAACAATAAATTGGATGTGCAACTTTCCTCAGAGGCAAGCTGGGAAGAATGTAATACTGTGCCAGTAATTCCCTTAAGTAAGCAGATTAACTTGTATTTTACAGTGTTATTTCATGAAAGAACACTTTCTCCAAATTCCAAAAAACAGTTGATTTTCCTTAAAGTTGTTTTTGTAGTATATATAATTAGGAGTTACAGAATCTTAAGACTCAATATATAGTGAAGAGAGATATTGTTATAGGGGGCAGGAAAAAACCCCACAACTTCAAAACCAAATTTACTCCTACATGTAGAACAAATACTAAAGATATAGAAACAGATACTGATAATGCTGCTTAATAATCTCAGTTTCAATTATTTATATGCTGCTTTGTTGTGTTTCTTATGGCAGTAATTTCAAGTCTTACCAATATTTTCCAAACCTTCTGAGAGAAATCAAAAAAATATATTATAATAAATTATTTCAAGTTAAAATCTACTGGGTGTGTTTACTTGTTTATTGTGTGTTTTATCTAAAATATATTTAAAACATAGGTGAAGTTCATGCAGACAACACAGGAGCCAAAGATATATATATGTATAGGGTGTCTGGAGAAGAGGAAAATTTTATTTATTGCATAGCTTGAGTAGAAAAAGGCAATAGAAAAGTCAAAAGGTATGACTTCAGAGAAGATCCCTGATTTAAGATATTGACAACACAAATGAAGTAGCCTTGGGATCATTTCAGGAAAACATTATGCAGTGATAGATTTCATACTGCTGAAGGAGTTTAGAGTTCTGGAAGTTACCCATGCATTTTGCAATGAGACCTTCTCACCTGCAAATATCCAACAGTTAGAAGCATTAGTTCTTGGTACCTCTGCCAAGTGGAAGCATCCCATCATCCATTCAGCATAATTCAGGTACATTCAGAATTGTACAAATGTAACCGATTTTTGAAAGTAAAATGTGCACATCTTTTAAAAAACATTACTCAACAAGGTCCATAAACATGCATAGCCATATATTTATCAAATAAAAATAGAAGTACAGCTGAAAAAGCAAATACTTGAAAGCTTATGCAGATTACTTCCCTTCTGTTTTTGTGTTTTATTCATTTAAATCATAGTCACATATCAATGACAGCATGGCTAACCTAATTTAATCTTTGTGGAATCAGCTGCATTTTGTGAACAAGATCTTAGAGATAAAACAGACTATGGTGCTTTTCCAAAGTAAAGTGTCTGATGTCTTACATTTAGAAGAGACAGATATAAACCCCAGTTCTCATTTGGACCATGAGAGTTATTAAGGTTCTTCACTTGTTATTTGATCCAGCACATTCCTCCATCACTTCAGAATTCAATGTTCTAAAAGCAGTCCCCATCCCCCACAAGAATTTACATGGGACTACAGCATGTCTCAAGAAAAAAAAAAGGATGCTTCACTGGTGTGGAAATGAAAGCGTTTTTTCCCATCTCTCTGTTGTGCTTCCAAACTGAAGAAAAGCAAATATTAAACTGACCATTTAAACTAAGATAAGCACTGTTCAGCAGCCTCTTCACTAAAGTAAATAAGAAAACTGCACATTTTTTTACAGTACTGTATGTTGGAAGACCACTAGACATAGGCTTAGAAAATAGTAAGTGTTTGTCTTCCCTTTGCTGTAATTTTAAAAACATCTTTTAAACAAGATTTAAAAATCTCTCACTGAAAAAACTACCCTGTGGGCTGTACTGCCTTCAATGTCACAAAACCCTATCTTGCTTTAAGAAAACAAAAGGGCAACTTAAACAAAACCATCTTAAAGCTTGGAAAATTTTTGCTTTCTCCCACATGAAATTTGGAAGAAAGATTGTTGAACAGACATCTGTCATGCTGTTCATAAGGAGATGCAAATTTAATTGGAAAAAAATGTCTTCTCTCATACTACATATAGTTTCCAATATTCTGTTTTATTAACATATGGGAAAGATTTAAAAGAAAAAAAGTCTTGATAATTTTTTTCACAGTATTTCTGTTGCTTTTTCTTACAGTATTTTCTACATGCATTTTTCATGTGAAATTATAAGAGGTTTTGCCACCAATTTTCAGAGAACTTATTGGTTTGGTATGGCTTACAAATTCATTGCTTGTAGAATTTAAAGTCTATAGTTTTTTTTTCAACTGGAAGACAATCCCTAAAATGAAATCTCTGTTATCTATGCTGTCATAAGTAATATTTCAAGACTAATAAAGATAGGCAAACAAAATAATTTCAGCTGAAATCTCTTAAGATGTATGCTCAGATAGATTCTGAATTTTAATTTGCCATGTTTTTGAAATCTGGCTAAAGAACATGAAGATATAAAATATGTATATACATATATTCATGCACATGAGCTAACTTTGAGGGACAGTAGCAGAAATAACTAGAATATATATCAGAACCCAAAATGAGAGCCATCTGAAGTTTCTGCTTATTTGGTTTGGTGTTTTTTTCTTTTTTTTTTTTTTTTTTTGGTTTTAAAAATGGTTTTTTGCAAAACCAAAATGGGGCAAATCAGAATGACAATATGGATCTAAATTGGAGTTTAAACAATCTTCTATCTGCTGTGAGATGTTCTATGGAGAATGAAAATAACTACTTTCATCCCATTTTCCTAAAGAGATAATCCTGCATGCAATCTGCCTGCCGTTACCTGTATTGCCCATTAGCAAACTTGACTAAAGCAAGGCTCTGTGGTTACATTCTCTGTAAAAATGAAAAAGAAGTTAAAAACGAGAAGAAAGAGTGTACATGAGTGCACATAAAATGACTGACCAAGTGAAAAGCTTCAGAATGAGGTCATGTGCTCTTAGAAATCAGAGAATCCAAAGACGAAAAAGACTTCATAAATGGGGTACAAGTTCAGTAGACCTGTGAACAGTATTAAAGAACAAAAACAGCCAATGACAGAGCTGGAATTGGGTTGAAAGCTTAAGACAAATTTTAAAAGTCAGTGTTAAGTTCTTTCTCACTAGGGTGGTGAAGAAATAAGTCCATGATACACACAGAAAAGATTTTATCATTGATAAAATAATTAATTATCTTATTAAAAATGTTTAAAGTATTTATAAATTTAGCACTCCTTTACAGAAAATTATCTTCAAATTATCTTCAATCTTCCAAAATCTGGAATTACAAAATTGAGTGTAAAATTTAATATCGGGTTTAATTTTTTTTTTCACTCTGATTTTAGAATATGATCAGTGATGGAGTTGTTCTGTAATGACTAATCAAATATTATTTGAACTACCCTTTTTTCTGACTTCTATACTCATACTCACCAGAAAAAAAAAATTATGTGAGAGTCATTATTTTCTTAATTCACCCTCATGCTAGCAAGGTAATGACATATACAGTGCAAGTTCTTCTGACTTTACAAATATGTCCTTTTTAAATACCTGCAGCCTGAGTTGGAATTAAAAACTTTGTTGAGGTTGTGAAATAGACAGTTATAGTTAATAAATTTGTACTTGCTTTTCCTCCTGAGGTCTTCAAAGACAGCAACTTATTTTCCCTGATTCCACAAAAGAGTTAAACATTTCCCATTCCAGTTTGTTTTGGAGCTGGGCTTGGTGATGCCGCACATCACCAAGCTGTTCATACTTAGTGTGAGAGGAAAACAAGATGCTGGGGGTTGTATTGCTTAAATCAAAAGATGTTCAATTCTGCTAGGAACAGATATCATTATTCCCAAGGGAAGAGCTGCCCCTAGATATTATTAACTCGTAGGTCTGGTTTTAAGATGTTGAAGAAAGAAAATTTATTTTAGTTTTTTCTGATTTAAACATCCAGATCTTATAAGTTATATCTGACCCAAATAATTCCCCTTTCGTGACAAATAATAGATGTACAAACTAAACTCCATAGTGATATTCAGCTGTTAAAATAAGGTTATTCCTAAGACTTCTCTCCAGGCAATCAAAGTTTAGAATGTTATGATTTAGGTTGTTTTCCTTTGCCTTGTTTTGCCCTAATTAAAATGTAACAAGACTGTTATGTCTTATCAGTTGTCTCAAAGATTAGCTTTTTATGCCTTTTCCATTTTTAAAAATAATTTTTTCTTTATTAATGATTCATGCTCATCCTATATGATCTTTCTGTCTATGCAAAATACCTTGACTTTGTTTCACGATTAGGTAAAAGGGAGAAATTCCTCTATTACTCCATGCCTGAAGTATTTGATAGGAACAGGGAAAAAGCTAAAAAAGGAAAAAGCTATGTCACTGGCTCTGCTGTTTACCTATTTAGACTGACAATATTATTCTACTGCACCTCAAATTGGTTGTGCTCAATATGTTATATACTTACTCCCCCTTGAAAGTGTCTGGTGAAATTTCAGAATCTGCAGATTGTGGTTTCCAACAATGTGTGAAGCTAAGTATGTTTTTCTCACTATATACATATATGTCTTTCTCATGATATAAAAATCATAAATATGAAAAAAAAATGCAAAATAAGGCAAAGTTCTGAGCAGAGGTATGCAAATTTCTTTTATTTTAGATTTGAGAACAGATACTTTACTTCACAGTTTACATACCTCTCAAAAACTGCTGACATCTTACTGCTAGTATCAAAAGGAGTAGTTTAATAAATCTTAAGATACTTAGAAATAGAAAGATACTTAGAAATAGATTATTGCTTCAAAATTTGTGTTCTAGTTGCTTCAAAATTACTTGGAACATATTTTCATAAGATAATTTTTGTTCACTCCAAAATAGGAAACCAAGGTTAGATAACTTACCCTTTGGAACTGCTTTTGTGTTAAGGCAATCCAAGGTGACCATTTCAGATTTAAACACTCAGCCTTGGATGCCTAACATTGAACTAGATTATTTGCTTCCTTAGACTACAAGGACAGAATAAAAAAAAGTCAGAAAATTAATTCAAGATAGCATTTAAAAATTCAGTAATAAATAATTTTAGTATACATGATTTTATGGTATTCATACACTATTTTATGCTATTTAACTTCAGCACTATTAGTATACCCTAATAGTGCATGCTAATACACTTAGTATACACTATTTTGTGCTATTTAACTTCAGCAAAATGTGTGACAAGCACATTTATGTGTTGCTCAGTATCCTCATAGTTACTGTGATTTCCTGATTTAATAGGGACAGAAGAATAAACACTACTGATAGTGTGAATCCATTAGCTCGGGATTTATTTTTTCACCAGCTGGAAGACAAAAAAAGGACAGATTACAGAATTTTATTCACTTCAGGTGTCCACAGAGAATTGCTTGTTAAACTGAAAAACACCACAAACAGTAGTGTGTTCCATGGCTCTGAAAATTATAGATATTGTTTTCTCATAGACATGTTAAATCAAAAAAAAAAAAAAAAAGAAAAATAGGCAACTGGAATGTAGATAATTGGTATTTTATGGCCATTTTCTATGTCTCCATTCTATTTTAAATGTTCACTATTGCATTAGTTGCAAATGAAGACAAATTTTGTAGTTATACAATTCTTGATTCCGTATTTCTGTGTTTGTTTGGAGTTTTTTGCCAAGAAAATTTAATACTATAGAACTTCTAAATTTCCTTCATGTGAGTTATTCGCTTCAGTGTCTCGAGATTTGTATCTTAGAAGAAACCAAACTGGACTGTGAAAATCCTTATTTCCTCTGGGATTTTTATTTTTAGAATTTTTTTTCTTTCCATCCATCTGCCTTTGAGCAATTTTTTGTGCTTCAAGCATGAACAAGCAATATTAATCCAATTCCTAGTTTTTGTGAGGCACATTAAGTTACATGAAATCCACCTCAGATCACCTCTAGGAGCTATGCATTTCTTTAACTGTTTCATCATCTCACTGCCATCAAATCTTTGCAAAACCCAGAGCTACATTCTATGAAATACATGAAATGTCTAAAGTGGATGTGACGATGAGAAGGAAAAGCAAACAAGTTGGCACCATATTGCTTTTGGACAAAGAAGGGTTCCACTCTGATTTTCAAGCTAGCAATCAGTCAAAACCATCACATTACAGGATTGTAATTCACTCACCACTCAATTTACTCACCAGGTAAGGTACAATAGCAGACAGTACTTGCTTTCAAAAAACCCTTCAGTTGTTTTTTGCACCTATGAAGAAATAAAGGGAAACAATCAGTTTCTCCTTTCCCCCTTCCTAGCTTTGAGTCAATTGCAGCAGAAAGAAATGAGTATTGGCCTTTTCTTCCTGCCCATTCAAAGGGCAAGGTATTATCTTCTGTACTTAGGAAGAGAATCAAGGTTGACCAAAGTATTTCTCACTTCACCTTGCTTCTATTAACTGAGATTCACACTCCCTTTCTGTTACAATGTTGTTCCTGCAATAATTTGCATCAGTTTTTATTTGCAGATAGTAAATACTGTGTAGAAATAGCTTCAGATGCTCTATTCTAATTGAAAGCAACCCTTTAACATACCTGTATTTCTTACCTGTTACTAATTATTACTTATAGTTGTATATTTACATTTTATATATTTATATGCTCTCTATATATGATATTTGTGTATATATGTATATATATATATATACACACACACTGGTTTAGACTTAAAAATTCAAGCCAGGAGAGACTAATTTGTAGGTCACTACAACAGAGCAGTTGTTCTGGTACTGCTGCTTGAATGTTTTGTTGCATTTTTGCTATTAAGCTGGATAGTCTTTCATCTTATTTCCATCTTTTAATCACAAGTGTGTTTTGCACACACTTGGGGAAAAAGCCAAACAAACTCACAACACTATCTAACTGGAAAAGTCCAAAATCCAATATCATCAGGTTGTTATCTAGATATAGCTTTCCATATGCAGAGATTCTGTTTCTCTCCTGGAAAAATAACATGCAGAAGAATGTCTTTACAAAAGGAATTGTACAAAGGTCTCTTTCTTTGTCTGTCTTTCTTTCTTTGTCTTTCTTTCTTTCTTTCTCTCTCTCTCCCTCTCTCTCTCTCTCCCTCTCTCTCTCTCTCCCTCTCTCTCTCTCTCCCTCTCTCTCTCTCTCCCTCTCTCTCTCTCTCCCTCTCTCTCTCTCTCCCTCTCTCTCTCTCTCCCTCTCTCTCTCTCTCCCTCTCTCTCTCTCTCCCTCTCTCTCTCTCTCCCTCTCTCTCTCTCTCCCTCTCTCTCTCTCTCCCTCTCTCTCTCTCTCCCTCTCTCCCTCCCTCCTTCCCTCTCTTCCTTCCTTCCTTGTTCCTCTCGGGACAGTTTCATGTCTTTCTGTCCCCATCTTTTGACTCTCCAGCAGAAAGTTGCAATAATAAATGAGAATAATTACCTGTAGATCAAAGAGTTTTCTCTTCACTGAGATATCAAGAAGTTTTATGGTGAATTATAAAAAATTTAGTATGATATTTAACACTTAAAAGAGGTCACTTGTTAGCATATAAAAATGGAGCTTCTCATGTAACAGGAAGAGACTGCCCAATAGCACCAGGGCAGTGATTGTCTCCCAGTACTCGGCCCTGGTGAGGGCTGAGTACAGTTCTGGACCCTTCACTATGGGAAAGACACTGAGGTGCTGCAGTGTGTCCAGTGAAAGGCAATGCAATTGGTGAAGATACTAGAGAACAAACCTTATGAGAAGCTGCTGAGGAAATTGGGGTTGTTTGCCAGAAAGAAAAGGAGGCTCAGAGGGACCTTATCACTCTCGGCAACCACCCGAGAAGAGGCTGTAGCAAGGTGTGGGTTGGTCTCTTCTGCCGAGCAACAAGCAGTAGAACAAGAGGGAATGGCCTCATGTTACACCAGGGGAGGTTTAGATTCCATGTCAGGAAAAAATTCTTCACTGACAAGGCTGCAAAGCACTGGAACAGGCTGCCCAGGGAAGTGGCTGAATCCCCATGCCAGGAAGTATTGAACAGAAGTGTAGATGTGGCATTTGGAAACATGGTTTATTTGTGTCAGTGGGATGTTTACACTTGGACTCAATGATCTTAAGGGTCATTTCCAATCTAATTCCAATCCATGCATTTCCAACTTATGATTATATGCTATCCAGGTCATTTAATGAAACACTGGCATAATTTTCTTTTGTAATTTTATTTTCTTCCACGCAAATAATAGAAGTGACTTATAAAAGAAATTTAAATATTTTCCTATTCTCACATTGCATTTCTTCAAAACAATGCTGATGCCAAAATCTCTGCATTTTAAATCCCAGAGAAAAAGAAAAAACTCAGCTTTAAAGAACTACAGTAAAAGAAACATGCAGACATTTATCCTCTTTCAGGATAAATGAGTTTCTGATACTGCTGAACTTCCATATACAGACTAGCTATAGTTATAAAAGACTGTAATTTCTTTGTTTGTTTGGGGTTTTGTTTTTTTTTTTTTGCTTTTTTTTAATATTTGTTGTTTTAGGTTTTTTAATATAAAGCATGTGGAATTTTCAGAAAGCATTAGACCATCAATGGGACAAGTCATACAAGGAAGCCAATATGTATTTTTCTACTAAAACACTAACACTGGAAAAAATTTCAAATGAAGACCTAGTAACACATCATCAAAGAACCATTTGCATTGTGCATTTATCCACCATAGTTACATGGCTGCTGAAAATATTTATCAAAGCAGATACCCATGCAATAAAATCTCCTGCAAATGCAGTTGCATACGTTGTGATAATAGCTTTATACTGTGCAAAAGTAAAGCCATCTACACCAGAATCAAGAAAAATACTTCTTGATAACCTGAAACGTCACAGAATTTGCTGAATTATTTCAAGTCACATAAAGTTCTGAGTCTCTGGCAAATTTCATAAACCATGCAAACATAATTTCAGTTCTTATCATCACTCAATCTTTCCTTCCACAACCCAGCTATCTGAATACAATTTTATTGAGATATTTCACTAAATTTAATAGGGCAATTCATTGCAATATTTTCTTGGGAAAAAACATGAATTTTCTGTAATAGTTACACTTGAACAGCTAAGTCACCATTTGCTGGATTTTTTTTCAATTTCTTTAAAGATTTTACAAAAGAAATTTGTCAAATAAATACAATTCTGTCATGTCAATGATTTTCTTTTCATTAACTAGAGGTAAAATTTCTAAGAGGACCTTTCCTGGGGAAAAAAAATTAATTTTTAAATGGAAATGTGGCACCAGTGTAGACCATAACACTCTAGACCTACCTACAAATATAGTACTTCCATTCCCAGTAAGAGACCTCAGGCTTTTCATTAACTCTGCATGGACATGGGACTAGGATTTGTGAGGCTTGCTTTGTATGGACAAGTCTTGATCTGCCAGGAACTTTTGTTTTAGGTTAGCTAACAGCAACAGTACCACAGACAGATGACTGTTAAATTATTCATTTTAGTTGTTGTTTAGCTTTGTTCAGTTTTGTTGTTAAACCATTATCACCATAACTTTCACTAATAGTACTAACCAGTAGCCATTCAGTGCAGAACGACCTATGACTGTAGAGTATAAAACATGAGAGCTGTCTTTACAATGCAGGCACAGGATGAAGCTGGAAAATCCAGGGCTTCATGCAGGTCATGGATCACCAGTTATTTGCCATCAAAGGAAAGCAACTTAAAGTGATGGGTTAAGAGGTTATGGGGATGAAAAAGAGAAAAAACAGATCATGTATGAAGAAAGAGCAAGGCATACTGTGTATTAGAAAATGTCTTAAAGTAGTCCTCAGTGAATTCTAGGGGAAGCAGGTAGAATTCTCAATCATTAGTACTCTATGTCCCTTGGCAAAGAATTTGTCATACTGAAAATTTGCTGCAACCTTTCTAACACCCAGCTTCTTAAGGACTCAGAGCACCTCAACAAGGGTAAAATAGCAGAAATAGGGATATAAACTGGAAAGCTTGCGCATGAAAATTCAAATTATCATTATTGGGAAATAGCACTGATAGAATAGTGGAGACGGCATGTGTTAGTATTGTGACAACTTTATTCCTAATGACATGGTCAGATTCTTAATGTTTTATTTTCACTATCAACAAATTATTGTGTGTACATATTAGCTGTTTCCTTATCCCAGGTAAGCTGCTTGGGGCTTTGCTTTGGTATCTGGCTTTTGGGACTTAGTTGTGAATTGAATTCAATCAGGGAAGGTCCAAATGGCTTTATCATGATCCACAGAGTTGTCCCATATATTTTAGTACACTTATTCAGATTCTCTGAGAGTGGTAAATTTTTGAGCATGTGCAAGGAGGAAATACTAGCATTAAGGTCAGATGAAATGTTAGTTCAGGGTTCTTGTGCATATGCTCTATAATATAGTCCTTAACTATATGATCACACTCTTTATTCCAGGATTGCCATAAAAAAGGGAGAAGGAAAGAAAGAAGTCACATTTTATTCACCTTGTCTATGTAACTTGCTGCTTAGATTCATTAGTCAGAATTTTCATTCGGCCTTCTTAATATCTATTAAGTAACAGAGTAGTGATGGTGTCACACTTTATTGATGGAATCTAGATTCAAAGAGCAGATTAAAATTTTATACTTACATACCTGCATAGGATTTAAGTAGTAGGATCCAATTTCCTAAACATTGTCCATCAATGCAACTAAAATTACACACCAACAATCCTTGTCTTTGTATATGTTTTAAATTGATGTTCCAGCTAACTTAAATAGTCACATGTTTGAAGGATGTCCTTGCAAATTCTACTTTTTGAGAGAACATATAGGAAATAATTATAAGTGTTTACATTTTCCTTCTGATTTACATAGAGAATGCTAGATATCATCCTATACTGAAATTGTTTTTCCTTTCATGCATTTTCTGTTAATGTGAATTCCTTTACATTAACCTCTGTAAGAGCAAAATCTATCAACATATCTATGTTTTTTTCGAAGAATTGCCTTTTTGTGCCTTTATTTTTTTTTTTTGTGGTTTGGATGAGGTTTATAGTAGTTATAGTTTTTGAGGTTTTAGGGGGTTTGAGAGAGAGAAAAAAAAGTGCAGAACAATTGTCATGACAAGTGTATTAAAAAATCAATAGAGAAAACTGTAAATAATAGAAATAATTACAAATATTTCAGGTTGGATGGACACCAAAGAGAAGACCTAATTCTGTATGTCCCGCAGGAACTCGCTATGTATATTCTGAGTAAAAGAAACAGCATGTTCTGAATTATGGGGAAGTGAGATATTTTGAACACCGTATTATGACAGACCTCACACTGAGTGCTGACACCAAACTGGAGCAGAGCATTATGAGACCAATTCTGAACGCTTCAATTAGACACAGTTATCTTTCATTATTAAATCAAACATCTTTATTGATTGCAATTTAAAAAAATTAAGATAAATATATGCTTCCATGTCTCATATGTGTTGAAGCTTGTCAGTGGTGTTCCTTGAACAGACAAATGTCTCATAGACTCTTTGTTTAGACACATTCACATTGTCTGAGAAATTAGGACAATTGTTCTGTCTTTGGGTCCAGCCTGGCTTAGTTTTCCATGGTAATATGCTGAGCCAAGGCTACAGCATCTCAAAAAGCATCTAGTAAAAGTAGAATCAGCCAACCCTTAAGTTATTACAACAGTGGGCTATGTCAAAAACCTGTGACATAGACAAAAATGAATTTTTTTTGTCATGGAAATTAAGGACATATAGTCCCAGCTGTTTATTCTCAATCTTTATGTGAGTTTCTAACAGGTATCAGCTGGCATTCCATTCAGTGTCTAAAAGAAAAATTCAGTTCTGATCTTTTGTTAAACTCTTCTGTCTAAATTTTTCCTCTTTCATGTGAACAGAACAGATTCACAGGGCCACTCTGATCTTTCTGCATGTGTAGAAACACCAATGCCAGCAATAAGAGTTCTCTGCAAGGAAGAACAGATAATAAGTGCTCTATTGTGCAGACAGGAGAGGAGAATTTAGTTTTAATGATCCCATTACTTTCTCCTAGACTGCTAAAAATTGCTGCACTGAATAAACCAGTAGATGTTGCTTTTTGTCAAATAACTGGAATGTCTTTCATAAGACTTAATTTTTTTACAGACACTTTGTAGGGCAATTAGGGCAGCTTAGTAAATTCCTTATTTCCCACTGGACATTGTAATTCACAACAAACTAATTAATATTTTATCTGCAAATGCTACATACTTTCATTGTTGTTTATTTTTAATTAAAATTAAGTTCCTGAAACACTCAATGACAATTACGAATACATGCAAGGCATTAAATATGACAATTTGAATTTTTAATTATTAATTATCACATTGACATGCTAATTATTTCATGCAGAAACACCAGATACTTTGCTGAAACTCTAATATAACCACACTACCCATTTTAAGTACTGAGCAAAATTTTGTAGTGCCTTTACAGAATTTTAAACCTTAGACAAAACAATAGTACAGGGTCTTTTGGAAGATCAAAATGTTCATCATGAGTAAATCTTGTATTTGAGTAGTGGAAGACAGTAATGCACTTACACTGTAACAATGAAAATAACAGAAGACAAGTTTTAAAAGCTTTTCAGGAAGCAATCCAACTATGTGTTTAAATATTAAAAAATGCACCATTGCATAAAATAGAACAAACACAATGGGCATCTAAATGTATCCCTAGTGGAAACTAATTTTTACAACAAGATGTGTTCTATAACTCTCTTAACATCAGTTGCAACATGTAGCTGTCTCAAAACCATAATAAATTTACTGGAAAGCCCAAGGGTTTTTGGTTTTTTTTTTTTTTTTTTATTAAGACATCAAATTGAACATCACTGTTTCTTTCCCCATTGCTTTAGCAACACAATCTGAAGTCTAGTTAACATTTTGGGCTTCAGAATCGTGAAAGAAGCAAATTAAAATGTGAAACATTCTGTAATCGGATTGTTCCTGAGTTTAGTTTCTTTCCTCATAGAATGTAAAGAAATAGCTGCTTGGGGAAAAAAAATTTTGAAGGCTTGTTCTGACACAAATAAAATGAGTGCAAGAAAATACAGTTATTTTGTGTTCCTCATGAGCATGAGAGTCATTGCATCCTATGAGAGATATATCCTAAATAAGAAAGACAACAGAAAAATTCTGCAGTTACTTAGTTGTGACTTCACAATTCTGCTTATATAGTTTAATACATGTTACTGTCTGGGACACAGGTTTGGCTTTTTTTCATGGATGGCAGCATAAGGTCAATCAAATTTATAGCCATTTCTCAGGACCCTTTTCAAGTCAAACTGTGCATTGGTACCATTACTTGGGACTGCAGGTAATCATGTTTTAAAACATACTTTCCACAAATTTTGCAATCAGTTCTATCAGAGTATATTAGAATTTTTTTAATAAATGCTCTCTTGGATTCAGTTTTATGTCCTGGCAAAGATGCCAAAGAATTTTCAAAGTTGTACCAATTTTGTTTCATATGTTCATGATAATTTATTATTTCCCCCCATGTTGATTAAAACAGAGATAGAAATTCTCACATGTTCATGAAATACACCCATAGATTTTATAAACTTTTAAACTATAAAATTATTAAACAAATTATTTTGGTGATTAAAATTATTATATTGGCAGTTTCTGTATTCTTTACAGGAAACATTTTCTTCTGTGAACTCCATTGTTTTAACGGGTTGCAATACCTTGGACATATAATCTGGAGAATATCAATAATCTAAAATTTATGCTCTGTGCTTTGTGCAAATTCTGCTGTTGGAGCAGTCAATGGGGACAAAATTTTATGGTGTATAAGCTTACTGATAGTGAACTAAATACTGAAATACATTGCAAAAGAGTGTAGCTTGATTTATTGAGCATTACTGTTTTCAGAGCAAATACTATTTCTTGGCTGAGCTCAAACAGAAAAGTATATAAAAATGCATCAACTGCAGATTGTCTTGATAAATGTCCTTAGCACTTGTAACATTCTGCTTTGGCTGAACTGAAAATGGAGACGGACCATGATGTTAAGAATTTCTACAAACTGTTTTTTCACACAGACTTATGGTTATTCCTACCAAGATCAGCTGTTTGGTTCTGCAGAAAGGAAGTAAGGATGGGATAGTCGGATGTACAGCCAAAGGGAGGGAGGGAGTGCAGGAGGAAGGCAGGGAGGGACATAGGGACAGAAGGAGGTGGGGAGAAAATGAAATTCAGACTGTCTGCTAGATAAAATTTTAGTATTTACTTAAATGACAGATGAGTAAGGTCCAGTTCAAGTATAATTTAGATTGTGGGTAAATCTTTATTTATGTGGAACTGTATTTTGCAGAAAGTAAATAATTTCTTTCTTTCATTCTTTGAGAATTGAAACTTGTCTTAAGAATTTCAGAAAAGAAAACTACTTCCCATAAGATTTTGTGTAAGATATAGAATCAAACCCAATGTTCTCAGCATTAAAAGAGAAACGGAACAATAATGCAGAATAACAAGAAGAATTTTCAAACTTTAAAAATGGGTAATTAATTCCTATCTTAAAAGCATTTTTTCATGTAAGAGGCATTTTCCAGGAATGAAAAATACACTTTTGATTACAAGTTTTCAGAAAATCCTGAATCAATCTTTGTAGACATTAAAAAAAAAAAAAAATACTGAAACTCTAGAAGATACAATCATGAAAACTAGAATTAGATTTAGGTAACATGGTGCTTTTGTCTGAAGTACACAGAGAAGATTAATTTGGATAGTATGTATGTCAATGTTTTTTTCTTGAGACCCTTCATTCAATGTGCCAATCTTTAGTCAGAAATAGGACATTTTCAAATAAAATCTTGAGTATAATATTTCTATTTTTGCCCTATATGAAGGAAGTAAATTTAAACCATTTCTGTTTAGAGAAACCGCCTGAAACTCTTTTGGTGTAAAACCTAAAATTTCATATCTCTTGCTTTCATCACCACAGTCAGACTCCTAGCCTGTTCAGCAAGTATCCTCCTCTAACACTCTGCAGAGGTCTTCAGATCATAATAATGCCTGGGATATTTCCAGTTCTTGGCCTGTACCTTTCTTCTTGAACATAAAAACATAAGGTCAAAAGTACTGGGTTAGATTAACAACTTATTTCTGACAGCAGCCAAATGTCAATCTATCCTAAAGGGCATAAGGAAAGGGAAAGCACATATTTCCCTCTAATAATCTTCATCCTTCAAAAAATTGTAATTTGTCTGATTAAGTACCTATGTAAGTCAAAACTGTTTTCATTTTCATAAGCCGAACATCATTCTTTCGAATTATGTAAATTTTTGTGAAAACGTTTCCCGGTCTAACTACTAGTAGCGTGTGTGCAGGGAAAAAAACAGTGGTTTTTGTCCCTCCTTATGCCTTCTCCTAATGTTTCCTGACTACTGTGTTTAAACACAGAGAATAATTCCTGTGAACAAACAATTCTTGTCAACCTTGTTCTATGTTTTCTACTGATATGACCATGAAATGGTTTTTGTGCTAAATCATCTTCAAAAGAGAAAGAGTATTAATCTCTTGTGGTTTGGTAATATTCAGAATACGTTAAGGCTATGACCTCAAAAATAGGGTCAGTGTTGAAGTCCTGTTTGAACTGATAAGTCTTATGTATGCAAATATAGTGTAGAACATTGAATGTTGTCTGCAGATTCATCACAGGATAGATTATGGGAGTAAAAAATCTTTGTGGCTCACAGACCCTCTGGCAGACAAATCCAAGGAAATCCCATCAATACTGGGAATAAAATTCTGTAACTCTTTACTTGATAGCATTTTTAAAGTTGCACAGGTTATTTTATGTTTTACAGACTCCGTATCTGCATTGTGTGATGTGTGTTTCCAGTGGAAAAAGAAAAGAAAGACATTCAATAATTCAAGTGCAATTTTTGTTGAGACATGTCTTTAAGAAGAGATTTAATCTAATGACAATGGTTAAGAACTGATTTAATCTAGTGGCAATGAAATGTCAATGAAATCAACTTAGGAGAATACTAACGTTTTATTTTGATTGTAACTAGTTTTAGTTTGTGCTAATCTATGAAATTGTATATAACTGGGGTAGTAGTAGGATAATATTGTAAAATCTATTGGTTTAGAAAACAAGTTGTCAAACAACTATTTCAAAGATTTTTGGTTTTTTAACTTATAGTGTTGTGCAAGAATGGGATTCAAACATTTTTTTAACAAATTAATCTTTTTTTTAAACAAGAATTTTCTAAGACATACTTAAAGCGAGAGAGAGAGTTAATAGGGAAAGGGGGGTGCAGGAGAAAAAGGGATAAAGAGCTCCCAGAGACAGAGATCAGTCCTCATGGAGGAGATCAATGCTCTCTTTATTTCAAATTGGAGGGTACATTTATACAGTACTACTGGATTCAGCAGCATGAGAAACATAAAGCTAACATATCTCTGGCCACATAGTATACTTTGGCAAAAGTGTTAGTAGAACATCTTGCTCTATCTCTTCCTAAGAACATCCTGCAACCCTTTTTCCCTGGGTACATCTTGGCAAACTTCTTCACATTGTATGTCCAAGGGCAGCACATCTGCTTGCAGCATGCTTCCCAGGATCATGCAAGGGGTTGCGCAGGTTGTGCAGCTAGTGCTTTTAGTGTTTGCTTAAAAATGCTCTCTACACATACTATCTGCCTTTAATTCTGTGGTATTTTTGTTACCACCATTTTGCTAAAAGCAAGTGCTTTTGGAATGTCAAACTGTAACAGTGAAATGATTCAAAAAATATTATGCTCTGTGTAGTGGGCGGACTCTGCCTGGGTGCTCAGCATCCACCAAAGCCACTCACTCACTCATCTCTACAAATGTACTGGGGATAGAAAATGTAACAAAGGGTTCATGGGTTGAGATAAGGACAGGGACAGATCACTCACCAAGTATGGTGAGTGGACAAAGCAGACTTAAATTGGAGATATTAATTGAATTAATTACTAACAAAATTAGAGCAGGACAATGAGAAGCAAAATAAGTCTTAAAAACACCTTTCCTTTGCCTCTTCCTCCCTCTACCTCACACGTTTTCGTGCTGGTCCCCAGGGACAAGACTCATTCCCCTGCTCCAGCATGGGGTCCATCCCACAGGAGACAGTCCTCCACAAACCCATTCAATGTGAGTCCATCCCACAGCCAACAGTTTTCCATGAACTGCTCCAACGTGCATCACTCTTTCCTGAGGTGCAGTTCTTCAAGAACAGCCTGCTCCAGCATGGGTCTCCTACAAGGTTACAAGTTCTACCAGGAAGCCTGCTCCAGCAAGAGATTCTCTCTCCACAGATCTGCAGGTCCCTGCCAGGAACCTGCTCCAGCATGGGCTATCCATGGGTTCACAGCCTTGTTTCAGGAATCCACCTGCCCCGGCATGGCAATTTTGGGGAGACCATATTCTCAACTGATAAGGCAGACAGTTTAGGAACTTAAGGATTGCTTTGCAACTTAATCTGTCTCTATGTAGTAGAAGCACTGTACTCCAGATCTCAAGGGAGAAGTCTATACTGCAGTGAAGTCAATGATTTTATGATNAATCCACTTGCACCGGCATGGCAATTTTGGGGAGACCATATTCTCAACTGATAAGGCAGACAGTTTAGGAACTTAAGGATTGCTTTGCAACTTAATCTGTCTCTATGTAGTAGAAGCACTGTACTCCAGATCTCAAGGGAGAAGTCTATACTGCAGTGAAGTCAATGATTTTATGATCTGTTATGTTTTTTCACATTTCTGTACAATCAGTCCTCATTTCTTTACCACTTTTGCATGCCTTCAGTGAATAATCCTTATACAGATTATTTATGTGGACATAAATGGAGTAATACTTTTCTGCCCAATGAAGCCTTTAGAGATAAAATTAATCTCAGCTATCTTGTTACCTGTGTAAAGCTAAATTACGGATGTTCTGTAGAATCAGAATGGATACTTAAACTGTACATTCTAAAGGTCCCTTATTTGTATGAATTAGGAATTCAGATTAAATTGACCAGATGGAATGTAATGAAATAGACTGTAGATATTAAGTTTGTATGAGAAGAATTCTCAACCTAGGAGCTGCTAAACTGCTATCAATGGGTATTAGGTGAAGTATCCAATGTTTAACCTTACATAAGCTCAACTTTACTGATCTAAATCCCTGCCTCTGGCTGAACATGACACGGCCTCAACCAACACCCCAAAACCACCACGTCCCTTTGTATATGTCAGACATAAGACTGATATGTCTGACCCTTCTCTTTCTTTTCCTTTCCCTGTATACGCCTGCATCTCATGAAATTATGATATGGTGCACCATGCCCCCCTTTTTTATGGTAGGCTGTGTTAGATGCAGTAATTTGAGATGATCTATTTTCTGCAAATAAACAGTGCCTGGAGATATTGGAGGCTGAAAATGTCATGCTACCGGTTTATTGCATCTCTCACAATTAGGGATCTTACAATCAAAGAAGACCCTGTCCTTTACTGAGATCTTATTTACCAATGAGCTGAGTATCCACTATCTCACCAGTCAAACTCTAGAAGCCTAGAAAAAGTGTAAGTTCTAAAAACTACATTTTGATTCTAATTCCCTGTTTTAAATGGGTATTCAAGGCATGCATATGCTAAGCAGCCCAAATGTCTTCTTTATAGAATACTGTTGAGGTCTTTACATTCTCTGAATATTTATTGATTCTGTGCCACTCTTTCATTCCTCAGTAGCAGATAACTTCAATGAGATTTTTTGGAATCCAAAATAATCAAATGCAGTATATTTCCTTGAAAATTCACCATAAAATGTTAAATTTTATTTTTGTCAGTATTGCAGGGAACTTCTCACATGCCTTACTTTTCTGGCATTTAAATATTCTTGAACATAATGTGGAATTCTTCAGAAAATTATCCAACTATAATGTTCTAAAAATGTTATGCATAATATTGTGCTGGATTAAGAGTTCCTATTCAAATGAATAAGATTTGTGCTTTATAATTAATTTTGACAGAAATAGAAGTACCAATGCTAGGCATTTGAAAATTCAGAAATCAATAAATCATTATATTTGGTTGTAGGAGTTTATGTTTCTGACATATTGTGAGTGCCTGCTGAACTGCTGTTCTGATGTAGAACTGAAGGCTACTACCATTGCCTTCAGTAAGGATTAGTGGATTAGTTCATCGCTGTATTAAAATTTAAAATGAAACAATCAACAGTTGTCATGTAATCTAAGAAAACAAGTTTTACATTATCATCCAAAATGAGAGAAAATCCCTTTTGCACTTTTTTATAAAAAAGATTATTAAATTACAAAAATTGCAAGAAAAAAGTTTCCCCTTCCCCTCCCCAAGTTCAGTGGGAAAAGCAGAAGATAACAAAAAATTCTGCATAACATAAGTTTATAATAATATATAAAACGTTAATGAAATGTATATTAATAAAAACACATATCTGGGAAACATTGCTCTGTTAGCTTAGGAAAGATTGTGTGTACATGGCAGAAGGAAGGGGAGAAAAGTAAGAGATTTCCTAAGAAGTCTTTAAGCAAAAAAAATTGTGAAGCTCTCGTTTGTCATGCACTATCAGTTAGAAACAGAAGCAAGGCAAAGGTTGTCTCTTGCATAAATGTTAAGCAAGAATGATCACTGAACAATAGGCACCTACTAGGAGAAGCAAACTTTTTGAGAGCTCTCAGCAGAGAGTTTAAACGCTGAAGAAGAAAATAAAAATGAAAATGAGGGTAGTTTGGTTTTGATTTTCGTATAAAAATGACTGGCCATATGAGGAATCCAAGAAGGCCTATAATGCATCTGATATCATGGTCATTAAAAAAAAAGGGGTGGGGGTTTTGTGTGTTTTTGGGTTTTTTCCCCCTAAAATAAAATGCTCTAATATGAACAGGTATCAAACAAAAAAATACAATAAGTTGTGCTTCACTTGGGACCTGAATAGCTGAATGGCACATTGTGCTCCTGTGTCATTGCTTGCAAAACTAAGTAACCTTTATTTTGTGACTTTGTGTAAATGGCAATAAGAATTTCTTTAAAATATGATGCAAAAATAGTACTGATACTAATTAATTAATTGTGATATCACAAAAATGTGTCTAGGGTGGCTGGAGACTGTGAACTAATGAGTAACCACTCAGAATCAAATTTAGTAGATATAAAGTCTTATTGGTTCATTTAATGATATAACTATTCTGTCAAACCAAACTAAAAGTCTAGCAGCTCCTTTAAAGAACTCCCATTTACTTTGTAATACAAGAACATTTAGCACCATGCTGACATTTAAATGTCCAGGCATGAAGAAATGGCTGAAATATTTTTCATATAAAAAAAGGCAAATTTAATTTGGTACATTGATCCCTGAAGACTTCACAGTCCAAGTGATTTTCTATAGACAAAGGATTCTTAAACTTTTTTAGAAAGAGATCACAGTTATGGTCTGGCTGCAATTCTTCCCACTTCCAGGTTTCTCTGATTATACTTCTCAAATGTCAGTCTTTTTGCCTTTATCTCTTCTCAAGTGGAATCATACAGTTCTCCCACTGTTACACTGAACTTTTAACAACAGTGCCCTGTATATCAGCTGTACTAATGTGCCAAATCCTGAGGGCTTCACTGTCTGAGGGATTTGACTTCTTGGAACTATGGACAATGATGAATATGCCCAAGTACTTTCCTCAATGTAAAACATTTTTTACTTTCAAAAAGGTAAAAAAAAAATTACACAGAAAGATTTTTAAGTTTTTAAAGTCTATACATTTCTCACCTAGGCCATTCTGTCCTTCATAATGAGTTACATAAAGTTAATATTCTGATGGCAAACTTCATAAGAGAGAACCAAGCACTAACACCCACTAAACGAGATAATTTTTCTCCATTTATTAGTAAAAACTACAGGCTTTGCACTACATAATCTCAGGAAATGTTTGGGCTTTCACAGTTCAGCTGGGAACCTCAGAGAGCTGAGCAGACTGTAACCACTGAGTGCATAAATACAAGCCCACATGTACCTAAGATTAAGGGACAGAGACCTTCCCTACATTCTCCCCATTGAGCAAACCAAGTTGCTGAGGACTCAGTGACAATCACCAGCTCTCTGCTTACAAGAGACTGTCTCCATTAAATTTAGCACTCAAAATGACCTAGGAAGGAGAAGCATACACAAAAGAATTTGAGTTGATGCTTGAAAGACTTTCTATATAATAATTTTGACCCTGATAATAATGAGCCTTTTGTCCATTAATCTGTATGGTAAGTGTCAGTACTGTTGTTAACAGGTAAAATGGCAAGTGTAGAATTCTGACAAGACTAGTTTGTTTAGATTTTACTTTATCCACTTGTGCCATTTTGTACAATTTCATGACCTATTCTCATTACATAGCTAACTTCCTAACTCCTTGCTGGACTAAGCCTCACACCTTATCACCACAATCTAACTTGTCTTTGTAATAAATTCTAATTCTGGCTATCATCTACAGGCATGACCTCTCCATTTTCAGCCTCATATATGAACTACTAGAGAATTCAGTCACTCAAGCCAACAGCCAACAGATAGAATAAGAGAGCAGAGTGGCCAGGGAGTTTGAAGGTTTAAATGCCAGCTACCAGAGGAGAGTAAGGTCTAGATCCAGCTACTGGAAACAATGAGTGACTGAAGCCAGCTACAGGGGAGTATGACTGTCTTTCACATCTGCAAGAAACCATTAGTGAACTTCAGCCTAAGTTAGGTGATGAGAAGTTCAGCACCTGAAAAACAACCAGGTTCCAGGTATTGATATTGGATGAAGTAAAAGTCCACACTAAAATTTTTATCTCTTTGGCAAAGTTAAACCAAGACCTCTAGATCATTATTATAATAGATTTTAGTTTTAGGAAGAAAATTACTTCTGGGATTCTTATAAGACTCGGTCTCTGGATACAGAAAACAATATACTAGAAATGTACTTTGATAAGACAAAAGCTGCTTAAGCATTCAAAGACCTATTACCTCAGATGTAATAGTTCAAGTTAATAAGCTCCTTTCTCCCTTTTATAACACTGTGCACAATAAACACTTTCATTTTAATTAACAGCATTTACTGAATTGAAAACCATGTGCTTTAAAAAGACCATCTTGTATTGTAGGTGACACTAATTTTATTCTTAGAATCATGAACAAGATAAACCACCTATATGCTCATCACTAATTTTCACGCCGTGTTTACTCTGTAGTTCTGACAACTTAGTCTCACTTCAATAAAATCTTGAACACCAGATTTAGGGTCTAGAATTAGGTACATCATGATAGCTCAGTGATTTTAAACCATTTCATGTAGTTTGGTCTGCCTGGGTAGCAATAAGAATTTATCTCTTTCTCCAGAGGAAAGTAATGGAATTGTAAAACTCTGTTACATATTGTATAAATCAGTGATGATTATACAATATGTATGACTTGTTAACAGGTAATACAGGAAATCCTAAAATAAGCATTATGTTTGCTATACTCATAACATTTTCATAATTATCTCCTGTGGACATAAAATAACCACAAAAAAGATGTTTTATTGTTCATGTGCCAAGATAAGGAAGAATCTGTCTATAAAGTTTTAAAGGACTAGTTAAGAAGCCTTAAATTAATGTCATGAAAAGGTGCTAGATTAGGCAACAAAATATTGACTCATTCAATTATTAATGATGCAAGTAAATAGTTAATAATGTACTCACTCATCAATAATAGTGAAAATAGGAAAAAGTACAATGGAAAAATACAGAAGGAGAAAAGTAGAAAGGAGCAGCAATACACAAAAAGTAAATATTAATAGACTATTTTTTATGCAAATACTGCTTAATCTATTAAAAATTACCTTAAATTTATGGGTTTGGAGGTAATACAAAGTATACAGTACAAAAATTATTTGAAGCAAACAGGTGAGAACCATTTGTTAGAGTCCAACAGGTTAAGGATGCAATTCATCTTTACCTCTTTCAGGCATACAAATGCAGCCATTTAATTCCAGATTTCCAGTCAGTAGAGAAGAGTTGAACCTGCAGAGGGTATTTTACCTCTTCTTAGGTAACTGAGTAACAACCTTAGGGTGAAGCAGCCTTTCAAAGATTTAATTTTCCACTGACTGTGGAAGAAGTTTAGATTATTTTCTCTAGCCTATATGTCTAAATATTTATTCAGCTTTATTAATAAAGATGAAGTTTGACTGAATTGCAGACAATATACCGAAATAGCTGGAGAGGTAGAGTGACATATTGTGGTTCACCAAAAAATAAATGCTAGGGATCATTAAAATATGTGAGCACATCAGAGTACTTATTCATAGTTATTAACAGAAGTAATTTAATCTCTTACTAGGATAATTTTTCTTTTGTTAGAAACTGTTGTGTTAGAAACATTGTACATTTGAGATCATTTGAACATTGTACAGTTCAGATCTTTTAAATCATATTAACACTCTTTTGATTACATGAGGCTAAGAGCAATTTCCTAGAAAATATCGGCAACAAGAGCAGTGAAAAGAAACCTCTGGATGTCCTCTTTTTCTTCTCCTTCTTGTATTTTTTTAAACTACCTTCTATAGGGTGATTAAACTAAGAAAAGATAAGAATTCTAGATAGAAATAAATATCGTATCTAGTAAGTTTTCTTCCCTATATTGAAATTCTAGTTAAGAAAATCTTTAGCTGAAGATTCTGGTGTTTTATTCCACAGACACTTCATATAAGTACTTATTCCAAAACAGCAAATTAAAGCTATTCATCTATTTTTAAAAATATTTTCTTCAGTAATTTCAAATGTGCAAGTAGTCATTTAAGTAATGCACACAACTTGGGGAGTTTCACTTTGTTTATGAGCCTTTCCCACAACTCTGTTCCTGTCTCCTTCCTCAAGAACAAAAGAAGTCAAAATAAAGAAGAGTCATATTTTTGTGATATGTGACAGCATGGAAGAGGAGAAAATTAGGATGTTATATATTTTGGAAATTGTTTTACATGTATTTCTTGCATTTACTCCTTGAGTGCTTGAGTATTATATGTTTTAAAGCAGTCTCCTGTGGATAAATTTAATATTTCCAACCAAAATGTACTTCTATAGCATTTATAATTTCCTACTTTATTATTTGAGCCATAGTTATTACTTGAGCCATTATCAGTTACAAATATATACTTATGTATATACATATATATCTGTATACACAAAGACATATTTTAAGACATTTTCTTATGATTCTGTTGCATACCAAAAGATTTCATTTTTTGTAGATGTTTCTTGAGAAATTCCTTAATTTTTGAGCCTATTTATATTACACTGAATGCCAAAATTTTCATTTGATGCTTATGTCTTTTAGTCCTCCAAGTTCCTTGGCAAATACTACCTTCATAATCAAATATAGTTATCGAGGATAAATTACTCAACATCTATAACAAATAAATAAAGTCACAGGGTAACAAGACTTGACCAGAGCTTACTTTTCAGCACAAAGAAGTCTGTTTGCATGTGTTGGATTGTGACATTTAGACCCTTTCCATCTGCCACTCTGTAGGTTCTCAGGTGACATGCAGTACTAATTTCTTTTATTCACCTTCCATGATGAATGATGACATGCCCAGTCAACAAAATATTTTTTTCTGCTTCCTTCAAACTTAAAACTGCCTGAATAATTTGGAATAACACACAGATTAAAAACAACTAACATATCCTTTATTAAAAAACTACTTTTCTGCTAGATCCCTGCATGGCAATTATCTAACCAGGGGGTTAGAATCATAGAATGGCTAAGCAGCCATTATGGTTATAGTTTATTGAGTATTTGTATAATCATGTGTTCCTCTGGTTCTGTAAAGTACATTTATTGTGTACATAACTGTGTTCAGCTGCAAAGAAATTTAAGAATCTCTCACTATGGAAGAAATTGTATTACTCCCTTTGCAAGAATCTCTTACTGTTAGAGCAGCCACCTGGGAAATCAGAGGCTTGTAATCAGTATGTGCTTCTGTCTCAGAGACAAAGGTGTAAAGGCATTTAATGTGCCTAACTTTCAATACCTTTCCTATCAATCATGTAGACACACAGAAGACAGAAGTCATAGCTGGGAGGCCTATATTATCTTAATCTGATTTGTCTAGAGCTCAAGTTCTGTGGTGAGCTAGAGACAGACAGCAGAGTAGTGCACCAAATGCAACCACAGTACTCCCCAGAGTGATTAAAGAATTTATTAACTGACTCAAGTAGCCCATGCAAAGTGTACATGAATTGGTAAAGGTCAAGTTGTATATGAATTTTCTGTCCAGCTCCCAAAAACAGTTTTAAGATAACAGTAATTTGACATATCCCAGAGGGAGTCACAACTTTCCTACCTTTTTAAAAGGTAGGAAAGGACTCATGAAAGACTGCCAAGGAAAGCTAAATACCATTTGATCACAGTTGCTACCACAAATTGTGTTAACAGACCACCAAAATACTTAAAATTGATTATTGGGGCTTATCACTCAATGCCCTTCTCAATTTGTTATGGTAGCTTGTCTTTGAGTTACTATCATACATTCTGCTTTATTTTTTTCTTTTTAATCCCTCATAGAACTTATAGTGTATTCATTATAAAATATGTAGTTAAGGGAATAATTTCAACATAATGATTTCCATTTATCTCAATGAATCTGAACTAGCATTTTTGGAGTACTGTGTAAAAGGAAAGATCTGCTGAATGCAGGTAACAAACCAGTTATGATAGCTAAAGCATGGCTGCACTCTGCAAATTTAAATAGATGCCACTTCAACACAGGAACAATTCATCAAAATTTGCAACTTTTTATTATTACCAGTATTAATCAGGGAGATTTCTAGACTTCATTATTTAATGGAACCTAAAATATTTGGCTTTTAGTACTCCACAATGTTATCATGAAACAACATGCAAAATAAATTACTGCTACTATTTAAAAGTTATTTATAATTGCCTGACTATTAAAATCTGTGCTGAATATTGTACACAGAAACAAACAAAAGGATATGTTCCAAGTAATGGGATTGTCTGTGACTTTAGTACTGTATTTGCACTCTGCTCCTATTTTTCATTTGTAGTATCATTCACTCCTGAATTTCTGAAAAGGTATTTCAAGTAACTGTTCAGAAGTTTATTACAAATATGCTCTATGACAGCAAACTAACTCTTGATTAACACAATACATAATAAACACTCTAGAGAAATATGAGTTTTCCTACCTGTAAGAAGTGATCATTTGAGGAACGAAGTTCCACAATGACTGACTGAGGAAAATATTTTATATAATATTTTAATGATCTTGGTACTTAACCACAAGTGTATATGTAAAATGTGCTGATGACAAGACAGGGAAACTTTGAATGGGAGTCTCAGAGAAACAAACTCCATAGGTGTGAGCACAGAAACAATAGATATTAATTTCAACAATACAAAAGTCAAAGATTCATAGAATCATATAATATCTTAAACTGGAAGGTATCAACGGGAATCATCAAACCCAACTCCCTGCTCCTTGCAGGAGTACCTAAAGTAAACCCAAACTTCCAGATCTGCTTCCAGAGGGATTCTTTCCAAGCTCTCATCCCCCATTTATATGTACAAGGATTACACAATTTTAGGTGTAGCATCTAGCACTTGTTCTTATTCAATTTCATAAAGTTCTGTAGTCTATCCAGATTTCTCTGAAAGGCCTTTACCCTTGAGTGAGTCCATGGCACCTTCTAATTTTATATTGCTGACAAAACTAATGTTCAATTCCTGCATCCAGAATATTTATAAAAATATTAAAGAGGACAGGGCTTATAAATTGAACATTGCAGCACCCCACTGATGACTGCCACCATCCCAATGTAAGAGCCAAATGCATTAGCCAATTGCTCATCAAACGTATTACGAATTTGTCTAGCTGTATGTTGGACATTAGTCCTGAAGAGAGCATGAGAGACAGTATCAAAAGCTTTGCTAAAATTTAAAATTAAAAAAAAAATCCACATCTTCTGGCTTGCCTTGGTCAACTAGTTGAAGGATCTTATTGCAAAAGGGAATTAAGTTGGTTAAGCAGAACCAACTTAATGGTTAACCCTTGTGAATCCATGCTGGCTATGACCAATGACAGCAGTATCTCTCAAGTGGTTTTCATTAACTACCAAAGCAACCTTTTCCAGAATTTTACCAGAGACTGAAGTGAGACTGACAGGACTGTTAGTAATCAGGGTCTTCCTTCTTACTCATCTTGAACACTGTGACAAGCCATACCATAAAGGAGTAATTATAACAGGAATCTCTGAGTTAAGTTAGAGTGCACATAGAATTAAAAGAGCTAAAAAATCCAGGTTCTGGTGGTCAATTGTAAGGATGATGTAAAGCAAATGATAAATACAATACCTTTTTAGGACAGGTCAAGATATGTATGTTCAACAGAGCCAAAACCTTTACTTCCATAGTACAAGCACAGTGCCTCATTTCAAAGAGTATTGGTATTAAGTCATGTATAACAGGAAGGTATATTCAAATTAATAATCACAGAAACCAGTAGATATTCTTGAGGGTAGCACTGTCATTATGAGCATAATAGAAAACTGGGGGTATGAGCTGACAAGGACACAGTGAAATTCAACAAGGACTAAAGCAAAGCCCTGACCTTGGTATATAAAATCCGCTGATCAGGGATACAAATTGAGAAATGACAGCTGGGGACTAGACAAAAGCAGAACATCAGCCAGTGGTATGCCTAGACAGCAAAGATGGCCAGCAGAATCCTGGGATGTATTTATGGGGACACAATCAGTAGATCAAGGGAAGTGATTATGCCCCTTTACTCAGCACTCCTCGTCTAGCTCCTATTTTCACTTTGGGGCTCATAATAAAAAACAAGACATCAAAAAATAGGAAAATTCAGCAAATGGTCGGCAAGATGGTATGGACATTGGATAATGAGCCTGAGACTAAAACCAGAGACGTTCAGACTGGCTACAAGGAGAAAAGCATTACCCCCTTTAGGACAGTGGACCAGGTTGCCCTGATAAGTTGTGTAGTCTATCTAGATCTTTAGAGGGTTTGAAGATCAGGGTGGACAAAGTCTTGAGCATTTTGGTCTGACCTCACAAATGGCCATGCTTGGAGCAAGTGACTGTACTCTAAAGTCCTCATGTCCCAGTCTGAATTATCCTTTGATCCTAATATAAATAAAAAATAAAGTAATTATTATCCACACACAAAGCCCAATTTTTACAACAGTGAGTTCTCAAAGTTTTTATTCATTAGACAAGAAATAGCAAAAAGGTAGGGTTTTTTAAGGGAAGCATTGGATTTTGAGTGTTTTTTCCAAAATTTTAATCAGTTAATGAATAAGTTTGCATAACTTTTGTGACTGAAATACTAAGATACAGTATTATTTCTATATTCATTTGCCTTTTTCAACAAAAATCTGACTGAATTTTCTGCAAGTGTTTGAAAGAATTTTTTATCAGAACAACCATTGATATATTCAGGTGTGAAACCCACCCAAAAGAAGCACTCAGGTATGTAAGATCTTGACCACCTCTGCCCAACTCTGTCTCAATAGATGAATATTGTATGCTCTGGGAAAACAATCCAAGCACACATAACTCTTATGTGGGAAACTTACTGAAAACTCAGACAAAGCAAAGAAATTAGCTCTTTCTGGCAAAGAAAAAAGAGAAAGATATGTGATCTCATAAGAGCTTTATGTCCTTACAAGGCATTTAAGACAGGAGGCCAGAAGGTGATAATGACCCAAGCAGTGATCACTAACTGACCTTAGATGTAGAGAAGGTCAGACAGTTTGGCTTTGCTCAACTCATCAAAGAGGCCTGTGGCAGCTTATCTAGAGCATCTTGCTTTGAAAGCAGTAAGTGGAAAATTGAAAGCAATACAAAGAAAAGTTATTTGAAAGCAATTTTGTTTGTTGCAATAGTTGCTTGAAAGCAATAAATGGAAAATTGAAACAGAAAACAATAATCCTACAGAGGTTAAAAGAAACATAACTGTAACACTGTACCAAAGGCTGAGGACTGAGCCCAAGGTAGAATCATTACACATTAAGCCAGTCTGGAAGCTAGGACTTGGACACCTAGACCAGTTGGACAAGTGAGTGTCCTAGTCCTCTGAGTCATTCTGCTAGGAACAGCTGGATTGGATGGTGTGGGGATTTTTTTTTTTACCCAGAACAGGCATGAGCACAGGAATGTGTTTGTTTTGAACAGAGCTTGCTACCCCCAACAGTCATCCTGATCACTAAAAAATGTTTAATTTTATGTCACTGAGTGATTTGGTTGTGATGTTGTTGGATGCTTGAAGATATGGGAATTATTATTAACAGTTCAATTTAGTGGCATCTGCTACTCTGAACGCAAAGAAAAAAAAAATCAATTCTCTAGTGTTGTGCAGAACCATGAAAGTATTACTGCATAATCAAAAATTTGTTTGTCATAGGTGAAAAGCAAAAGGAAAATTTCCTTAAAGTCTGTAACTGTCAGTCATTTTTTGAAATCTTCAGTTCATATCAGGAGACAATATGTACTATAATTTTTAGCTTTTCAGAGAAAAATTTAATACAGTAGATAGTGCAGACATTCCACCAAGTGTTTAAAATAAAGATTATCTTATTGCCATATATTTAAAAAAATTTGCAAGGCATATACTTGTACCAGACATAATAGAAGTTAATGTAAATGAAAAATTATATACCAACTTTTATTGATCCTGCTGGATAATTTTGTTAATTGAATGCAACATGGTTTTGACTACAGAAAACATTTCTGGCTTTATAAAATTAAAATAGGAAACACTTCATATTTAGAGACAAGGTATTGTCCAAGTTGTTGACTGTTGTTGGTCTTACAATGTATGAAATTTTCTTTGCCAAAGTGCATTTTATTTACCCTTTCTTCAGCAGTAAGAAGTACAAATCAGATATAATCTCCTAAAATCTCAAATATAATATTTTCTGAGTTCAAATTGATGTGAATATCTGATTTTTATCAAATAACTGCAGAAAATCATGAAACACCACAATTACTCATGGAGGTAGAATTTCTCAAAAAATGTTTCTATTCTTTATTAAGATGATTCCAACTCTCCAGTGGGAGCTCCATCATTGATTTGTGTAGGTGTGAAACCAACCACATGGAGGGAAATATAGGTAGCTGAAATGCCCTAGTAATGGATAATAAAACTGGAAATAAAAAAAATACTTAGAACTTAATCCCTGTCTATTCTTCAGAACTCCAGTAAACTACCCACTGGTGAGTTTTTGTTCATTCTCTGAGATATACATTCAAAGTTTTTTTTAAAAAATCTTGATCCAGAGCTACCAAAAAATTGTCATTTTGTGGCTTGACAAGATATCATAATACCATGAACACAGAAACCAATTCCATCCTCAGCAGTTTAAATTATTTCCTTCTTCTTTCTCTTTTATATGTACACTAACCATTTGTATGCATAGAATTAAGCACTAGACTATTAACATTAAACTTAATTGATGTAGAGAAAAAACACCATAATTTCTGAATAGGTATTATTAGCTCTATATCATGTAGTCTTCTAATTTCTTATTATAAAAACATTCCACCAGCATTTGGTACACTTCTCAAAATGAAGCTATGAAATTCAGGTAAAAAAACAGACATGTTAATCCCCTCATTGTCTCTTCAGCACATTATTGAAGTTGCTTTAAAATTACATTTCACTTTTTGTGCCTAGTGGGTCCTGAATTAACCATTTACCTCAAACTATGGTTTGGTTGACATAAATTGCATTCACATTAGCAGGTTAGCTCATTTCAGAAATACATTTTTAAATTAATCTCCTATTTGTGCCCTCCCACTATGCTGTGATTTATAGAGCAAAGTTGACAAAATGTCTCTCATATAAAACTGAAGTGGAAGACATGTTACAGGAGTATAAATTAGAGAATCTTCAATGAGTACAGCCCACTGTCTTACTGGAGGTAGCCCTAAGGAGTTCTTTGCCTTTACTCCAGAAGGAAGATGGTGTGGGTGTTGGATGTCCAACTCCCACCTACTTCTACTGAGCAATACTGCTAGATAATGTAAAAATAGCTTTTCCTTTGACTGTCAGAGGAGACAGTAAAAACATCATAGTGGAATATGGCTAAATTTTACTTTCTATACATGAATGTTGGGAAGATTGATTTTTTAAAATAAGATATTCTAGTATTGAAGGCTGATCATGACACTTGATCCAGCAAGAAAAATTGACTCTCTACTATACAGCCCAGAAGCTGCCTTTGTGTTTGAGGGATGCACCTGCTCATAATTTTGTGTCTAAGAGATCTGAAGAGCAGACACACTTTCTCTTGAGCAGAGTAGAAGGGAAGACATTTCTGAAACTATACAAACACCAGAACTGCAGGGTCAACAGCAACACCATTCCTAAAAGAAGTTAATCCAGATTTTTCCTGCCTTTTGCTAATGTCTCATCCCATACCTTGAAGTTTGTAGCTACTGGCCTTGTCACCTGTTCTGGGAGGCAAATTCATGAGCTTTTCAAAGCAACATCAGCAACAGAAAGGTTGGCAACATCAGCAGCAGAAAGGTTCAGATGAAAAAAACTTGCCTGTTCTTCCAGTTCTTTATTTTTCTAGAGAATTTTAAATAAATGTCTTTTAATATTTGCGTGTGAGAGTTTGGCATATACAACAACTGAACTAGTCTAAAGAAAACATTACACCTTTTACGCAAAACAGAAAGTGCAATAACAAATTAGGAGGATCTTGGGAATTTCAGTCATATAAAGGAAAAGAGAAATAGCAGTTTCTTTAAAGATTTAATAATCAATGTCTTCAATACTTAATGTAAAAACACAGTTTGTTTCAATTTTTTTTATACATATGCATCTGCAGCTAGAAAATCAACTTTCCATTAACAGATTTTCCTCCAATTATATATAATGGAACATATCATGTCAAAAAATGTTGTCTTTTCTCTTCTCAAGGGAACTGTGAAGTAGAGGGAAACCAGGCATGTTTAGTTTCTACCTTCTTCCACTTAATATATTGGTAGAGTCTCCTTTTGCTTTTTGGCAGTTGAGATTCATATTGCAAGTTACACAGTTGTGCTGGTTTGAAAATCAACCAGCAGGAGGAATTAACCTCATGCAAATTCTTTGTGAGAGATTTCAAGTCAGAGTTAAAATTTAATAGGAAAATTACAATAAAGGCAATCTGACAATCTCAAGGTACAACCTGATACCTGGTGGTTGCAGTCCCGTTGAAGTGATGGTTGTGATCTTGTCGAAAGTGGTGGTCTTGTGAAAAGACCTGGTTCTTCTCTGGATGTCCAGTGGTAGTGGTCAGATTCAGGTGGTACCTCCACCAGGGTAGAGAGTTCCATGATGGAATGATAGAATCCTTTGAGTTATACAATATTTTTGGAATCTCTCATAGTCATAGCTGCCTACTTATGCAGTTCATGATGGCTCATTTGTCCCTCAGGATGGGTGTAACTGTGCTGGTGCTCTCCTGGAGGGAGTTACCATGGCTGGGTCTTTGTGAAACATTGCCTTGCAGGGTCTGGGTGTGCAATGAGTGGCTGTTTCAAATGAACCACCAGTAACAGTTTGCCAGGAATAATGTAGATGGGTGTAGAATACACCGTTTGGTTACACATATATTGGCACACTTTCTCATGCAACTAAGGAAAGAGTATAGAATATGACTTCTGGAAACAGAAAGTTCTTAAAATGTTCTCATATATGTTTTTGCTTTTGAAGCAATATTCAAATTATTATAGTGCAGAAAATAATACTTGTAAAATGTATGATGAAGGTAGGTTTTCTAATGTTTCAATTAACATCAATTTACTAAAAATTCCACTAAAAAATTAAACCATATCCTAGTTCATTGAACATTGTGGCAACAATATAGTTAGATTCCTGTAAAAAAAAAAACAAACCAGACCTCATGAATACCTTTTTTTTGTCTGTCTGTTTCTTTTACTGTAGTTCTTTAAAGCTGAGTTTTTTCTTTTTCTCTGGGATTTAAAATGCAGAGATTTTGGCATCAGCATTGTTTTGAAGAAATGCACTGTGAGAATAGGAAAAATATTTAAATGTCTTTTATAAGTCACTTCTATTATTTGCGTGGAAGAAAATAAAATTACAAAAGAAAATTATGCCAGTGTTTCATTAAATGACCTGGATAGCATATAATCATAAGTTGGAAATGAATGGATTGGAATTAGATTGGAAATGACCCTTAAGATCATTGAGTCCAAGTGTAAACATCCCACTGACACAAATAAACCATGTTTCCAAGTGCCACATCCACACTTCTGTTCAATACTTCCTGGCATGGGGATTCAGCCACTTCCCTGGGCAGCCTGTTCCAGTGCTTTGCAGCCTTGTCAGTGAAGAATTTTTTCCTGACATGGAATCTAAACCTCCCCTGGTGTAACATGAGGCCATTCCCTCTTGTTCTACTGCTTGTTGCTCGGCAGAAGAGACCAACCCACACCTTGCTACAGCCTCTTCTCGGGTGGTTGCCGAGAGTGATAAGGTCCCTCTGAGCCTCCTTTTCTTCGTGGCAAACAACCCCAATTTCCTCAGCACCTTCTCATAAGGTTTGTTCTCTAGTATCTTCACCAATTGCATTGCCTTTCACTGGACACACTGCAGCACCTCAGTGTCTTTCCCATAGTGAAGGGTCCAGAACTGTACTCAGCCCTCACCAGGGCCGAGTACAGGGAGACAATCACTGCCCTGGTGCTATTGGGTAGTCTCTTCCTGCTACATGAGAAGCTCCATTTTTATATGCTAACAAGTGACCTCTTTTAAGTGTTAAATGTCATACTAAATGTTTTATAATTCACCAATAAAACTACCTGATATCACAATGAAGAGATATCAGCAGAAAAGCTATTTGATTTACAGGTAATTATTCCCATATATTATTGCAACTTTCTGCTGGAAGAGTCAAAGGATGGGGACAGAAAGACATGAAACTGTCCTGAGGGGAACTGGGAAGGAAAAGAAGAAAGAAAGAAATAAACAAAAACCTCTGTACAATTCCTTTTGTAAGGGCATTCTTCTGCATATTATTTTTCCAGGATAGAAACAGAAGCTCTGCACATGGAAAGCTATATCCAGATAACAACCTGATGATATTGGATTTTGGACTTTTTCCAATTAGATAGTGTTGTGAGTTTGTTTGGCTTTTTCCCCAAGTATGTGCAAAACCTAATAACACACTTGTGATTAAAAGATGGAAATAAGATGAAAGACTATCCAGCTTAATAGGAAAAATGCAACAAAACATTCAAGCAGCAGTACCAGAACAACTGCTCTGTTGTAGTGACCTACAAATTAGTCTCTCCTGGCTTGAATTTTTAAGTCTAAACCAGTGTGTGTGTGTGTATATATATATACATACATATAATATATAGAGAACATTAAATATATATAAATATACAACTATAAGTAATAATTAGTAACAGGTAAGAAATACAGGTATGTTAAAGGGTTGCTTTCAATTAGAATAGAGCATCTGAAGCTATTTCTACACAGTATTTACTATCTTCAAATAAAAACTGATGCAAATTATTGCAGGAACAACATTGTAACAGAAAGGGAAAAGGAATCTCAGTTAATAGAAGCAAGGTGAAGTGAGAAATACTTTGGTCAGCCTTGATTCTCCTCCTAAGTACAGAAGATAATACCTTGCCCTTTGAATGGGCAGGAAGAAAAGGCCAATACTCATTTCTTTCTGCTGCAATTGGCTCAAAGCTAGGAAAGGGGAAAGGAAAAATTGATTGTTTCCCTTCATTTCTTCATAGACTTTGAAGGGTTTTTTGAAAGCAAGTACTAACTGTCTGCTATTGTACCTTACCTGGTGAGTAAATTGAATGGTGAGTGAATTACAATCCTAAAATGTGATGGTTTTGACTGATTGCTAGCTTGAAAATCAGAGTGGAACCCTTCCTTGTCCAAAAACAATATGGTGCCATCTTGTTTGCTTTTCCTTCTCATTGTCTCATTGTCACATCCACTTTAGACTTATTCATATATTTCATAGAATATAGCTCTGGGTTTTGCAAAAATTTGATGGCAGTGAGATGATGAAACAGTTAAAGAAATGCATAGCTCCAAACCCCAACCCTAAGCCTAACCCTAGATCCAAGATCCAAATCAACAAGTTCAACCTTAATATGAGAACTTCAGAGTTATTCAAGACATCCACACACAGGGAGTAGACATGGTAAATGCCTTCCAGGACCCATAATTCATTCTGTATGGTAAATAAAAAAAAACCAAAAAAGGCCTAAAAAGGGACTCAGAAACTTACTGTTTTCTGATGTTGAGGTTTCAGTAAAAAATTGTGAGTTTGGAAAGCTATATGTGGGCAAATTGTAATTTGCCAATCTAGAATTCCAGATAATAATTATACCTTAGGTGATAACATGTCTTCCCCAAATAATGTGCTTTTTGCTTAAGATGATGGCATGCATCCTTTTAAGAACAGATGACACAGGATTATTCTTCTCAACATCCCACAGAGAAAAAATTATTTTTTAAGACCTTAAACTAATAGTTAGAAGTATGCAGAACATATTGTTAATGTGTTCTAGATATGCTGATAAACCCTCACACAAATATATATTTTAATCTCTGTAAGATATTCTCAGCAGATTGTGTATTTCAATATTACCATCCATCAAATTGGCCTATCTTGGTTAAAAGTAGCAGAAAGTAAAATGTCAAACCTACCTGATCAAGCCTTTGTTTTGGAGGAGAGGCAAGTGCTAAATAACCCAGAACTGCACTTAGGAGAAGCCAGTAGAACAAGGACAAAAAAAAAAAAAAAATCAAAGGTGAATGTAGAAATGAACCCACTGTTCTTCTGGGTTTCTCTTAAGGGATATGTTTATCCTGTAATGATCTGCTTAGTTGCTCTTTAAAGAACAATTTTGCTGTCTTTACTTTTATTCTTCATACTTAGCAGTTCCAGTATATCTGAAATACTTAGTTGCCATCATACCACTTCTGTTAAGAACAAGAGGTAACACTTTCCCCTCAGCCACACTTTCTGTAGAAACCCCTATGTTATCCCTCATTCAGCAAAATGCAATGACTCTGGGGAGCCACTAAGCTGTGACAATAAAACACAGCTAAAGGGGATATTAAGCAGAATACTTTTTGCCTTGGAGATCAAAATCCTCTCATAATCTGAACAGAAACCAATGCCATAGACCAGGGACATATAAATGCATTATATACATCTGCCTGGAGACCAACCCTTTGTACCTGGTATGTTTCTTTCTTTTATAGGTACCTCTTTAGCAGAAAGATAATCAATAGTTGGAAAGAGTTCAGAAGGTGTGTGAAGAACTGACACATGGGCATAAGTCTTAAATAAATGAGGTATATAATGCTTGTCTTGAAAATAAAATTTTTTAAAAAAGTTACAATATTGGTACTGAAAACAGAGAACATGTCTTAACCCTGTGAAAAGAAATTAAAAATAAATAAATAGATAAATTTTAAAAGAAGTTGTTACATAAAAGATTTTCGTAGTGAAATATAAATTGGCTTTGCAAGGGAACTAGAGAAAATTTCTAGTACCTTGCACACTTTAAATAACAAAATAAAGATAATATGTTCAAGCATCCAACAAATACAGCATTTATCCATAAAAACTTTTTTTAAAGCTGTAGTCCCATTTGCACTCCCATTTAAAATAGCTCTAGCACTAGATTCAGCTGTACATCTATTTTTC
>VZRH01006834.1:134245-149208 GCA_013397555.1 Urocynchramus pylzowi
TATATATATATATATATATATATATATACACATATATAGATTTCCTCGGTTTCAGAAACTGCAAAGTACTTTGTGAGCTGTAGTTTGTCAGTTTTTACAGTGGATACTTTACACACACTTCAGATAAAATTTTAAGTGCTTGGGTGTATGTGGTTGCAATGGACAAAATTCAGTGACAAGATGACACCTTACTTTATTTCAAAATACTTTTTGACAAAATCATTATTCTTCTTTTTCAGTGCAACAGTTCTGCAAGCTTTTACCAAATACTCTTTGTCTGGACCACTCTAAGACTTTTTTTTGTTAGGTTTCTCTTCTCTTAATGTTCCCTCCAATCCACCTTCCATCACCTACTTGTCCCTATCTATGCAAAAATCTCTTATTCCATTTATTTAAATCTTTCCAATTAAAAAAACCCCAAAACATATAAGCCTGTCATTGCTTCATTTTGTATTTTCACACATAGGTACTGGAGATACTAGCTTTGTCACATTTGTGTAAATATTGTTCCTTTTACATCTTCTTTGATAGCTTTCAATCAGGTTTCCAACCTACCTTTTATGAACACTTCTCACTTCCTATATATAATATAGTTTTCCTTTTGATTGCCATACTTTTTCTTAATATTCTTTGTTGTTGTTTTTTGTTTGTTTTTTTTTTTCCCATTACACATAATTTTATTTGTGACACAAATTCCAGAACATACGTGTTGCTGGTTTTCTTGCCTGTTTCTGCTTGTCTGTTAAGCTATCTCTATGTACACACAGCCATATCATTGCCTGTGTTTCCATAGTTCGACTTTAGGACCAAGTTTCTTGAGCAAGGCTGTACAACACCCAGAAGTTTTTCCTAGTCTAGTTATCAAGTCAGCTGTGCGGAAACCACACTCCCAACATGGTCAAGGGATGGACCAGAGGGAAAAGTAACTTACAAAGTATCTCAGAACACCATGTTTTTCTGAGAAGTATGCTGAACTGTCAAGTGACATCAGGAAAAAAACATATTTTACCTTGGAGCATCTCTTGGAGGAGAGTCAAATCCAGCCACCTGAGTCAAGACTGACACAGCTCCATGTTCCCTGGACCAAGAATAAGGAACTCAAGCTTATATTCACAGTTAAGCACAGAAACTCCCATCTACAATACATATGCACAAATAAACACCTTCAGCCACACAGATCACACAAAACACTCACATGAACACAGTATCAATGGCCTCATCCTGTGCCTACCTTCTATCACACATCCATTAATGAAAGATTTATCCGTATGCACAGTACGGATTGCCTCCACAAACTGGATGCAGACAGTCTCTGTGACTTTCACCTGGACACATGAGAGCACCTGACACCATCGTGCCACTCTGACGAAGCCTGCTGGAACTTGGGCTAGCTCTGTACACCCCACAGCAGCCACAACGGGAGTGGGGAACAGNAAGTTGTTACATAAAAGATTTTCGTAGTGAAATATAAATTGGCTTTGCAAGGGAACTAGAGAAAATTTCTAGTACCTTGCACACTTTAAATAACAAAATAAAGATAATATGTTCAAGCATCCAACAAATACAGCATTTATCCATAAAAACTTTTTTTAAAGCTGTAGTCCCATTTGCACTCCCATTTAAAATAGCTCTAGCACTAGATTCAGCTGTACATCTATTTTTCAAATGTTTTCTTATACTACATGTATATTTCATGGTTCTGCTTATCACTTACAGCAGATGGGGAAGATTTTTCTCTAGCCTTCATATACAATGTTTAAGGTTTTTTCACTTTCATATCAAACATTAAATGGTGATCACAGAAAAAGATAGAATGCACACCAGAATGTATAAGTTTTTCACTGCTGTTCAGATCTGAAACTTTCCTTATTGATATCTTGCTCAAGTACTCAGTGTTTATGCAACTTTGGCACAGGAAGAAATCCTCAACACATTAATTTTTGATAAACTGCTAGGGATTGTTATTCTTTCCCCTTTGGCATGGAGATCATCAAATTTCATATTGATGAAAGTAGAATACTTGCAGCACACTTGATGTTTCTTGCTCCCTTTTCCTAGAACTTCACAGCTGTGAGTGTTAGTCTTTCTTCAAGTATATATATATATATATATATATATATATACACATATATAGATTTCCTCGGTTTCAGAAACTGCAAAGTACTTTGTGAGCTGTAGTTTGTCAGTTTTTACAGTGGATACTTTACACACACTTCAGATAAAATTTTAAGTGCTTGGGTGTATGTGGTTGCAATGGACAAAATTCAGTGACAAGATGACACCTTACTTTATTTCAAAATACTTTTTGACAAAATCATTATTCTTCTTTTTCAGTGCAACAGTTCTGCAAGCTTTTACCAAATACTCTTTGTCTGGACCACTCTAAGACTTTTTTTTGTTAGGTTTCTCTTCTCTTAATGTTCCCTCCAATCCACCTTCCATCACCTACTTGTCCCTATCTATGCAAAAATCTCTTATTCCATTTATTTAAATCTTTCCAATTAAAAAAACCCCAAAACATATAAGCCTGTCATTGCTTCATTTTGTATTTTCACACATAGGTACTGGAGATACTAGCTTTGTCACATTTGTGTAAATATTGTTCCTTTTACATCTTCTTTGATAGCTTTCAATCAGGTTTCCAACCTACCTTTTATGAACACTTCTCACTTCCTATATATAATATAGTTTTCCTTTTGATTGCCATACTTTTTCTTAATATTCTTTGTTGTTGTTTTTTGTTTGTTTTTTTTTTTCCCATTACACATAATTTTATTTGTGACACAAATTCCAGAACATACGTGTTGCTGGTTTTCTTGCCTGTTTCTGCTTGTCTGTTAAGCTATCTCTATGTACACACAGCCATATCATTGCCTGTGTTTCCATAGTTCGACTTTAGGACCAAGTTTCTTGAGCAAGGCTGTACAACACCCAGAAGTTTTTCCTAGTCTAGTTATCAAGTCAGCTGTGCGGAAACCACACTCCCAACATGGTCAAGGGATGGACCAGAGGGAAAAGTAACTTACAAAGTATCTCAGAACACCATGTTTTTCTGAGAAGTATGCTGAACTGTCAAGTGACATCAGGAAAAAAACATATTTTACCTTGGAGCATCTCTTGGAGGAGAGTCAAATCCAGCCACCTGAGTCAAGACTGACACAGCTCCATGTTCCCTGGACCAAGAATAAGGAACTCAAGCTTATATTCACAGTTAAGCACAGAAACTCCCATCTACAATACATATGCACAAATAAACACCTTCAGCCACACAGATCACACAAAACACTCACATGAACACAGTATCAATGGCCTCATCCTGTGCCTACCTTCTATCACACATCCATTAATGAAAGATTTATCCGTATGCACAGTACGGATTGCCTCCACAAACTGGATGCAGACAGTCTCTGTGACTTTCACCTGGACACATGAGAGCACCTGACACCATCGTGCCACTCTGACGAAGCCTGCTGGAACTTGGGCTAGCTCTGTACACCCCACAGCAGCCACAACGGGAGTGGGGAACAGCTGGGGACTGGGTTTGCCCACAGCTGAACCAGAAGAGCTGCAAGCTCTACAGTGCACACTGTTACAGCCACGGCACAAACCACACAAACAAGAAGAAGGGCAGAAGACCCCCAGGCACCTCAGTGCAAGGGGTGAAACAGCTCTATAAACCAGGGGGTGGATACAGAACATCAACCAACAGGGGGACTTCAAGAGTGGAGTAAGGGGGCTACATCGACACTATGGGATACAGGGAGGAGAGGGAAAGGACACATGGGCCACTGGGGTGGCATGGGATTAGGGGATTTCCAAGTGGGTGCTTCAATCAGGGATTGACCCAGGGGGTGAGTGGCAGGGAACATTCATGATAAAGGGGCAGGGTTGCCTTGACAGGCAGGGAAGGACTAGAACAAGGGGAAGGGAATAGCTTCAGGGACAGCTTTAACGGAGGGCACAACTTAGGGAAAAAACAATTTGGGCAAAACGTGGGGGGATAACAGAATGAACCATTTAACAATAACTTAATGAAATAAACACGAACCGCAACACCACTCTAGATCCCCTTTGCCAACACACCTGTGCACTGGGAACCTACAAACACACACATCCCCACACTGACACACCAGAGATTCCTCAAGAGTTGTCCTTGAACTCATGGTCCATACAGCAGGTGGTTCCAGATCCTTATCCTCCCCATGTGCCTCCCCCTAGATGCAAACATGCACAGATTCCCAGCAGCTGGTTTTGGTCCCACAGATGGCCAGTTCCTCCTGTGGTCCTGGTAGTAGAAACATCTCTCCATCTCCTAGGCCACTTCACCAGCTAGCCAGGTAGTCTAGTTTGATCTAGCCAGTGATCACACTGTTGTCAAATCTTTAAACATCAATCTCTTTCAGTTTTCTGAAAGAGAATTCAGGGAAGAGAAGAGATCTCATCATATAGGTATGATGACTGACAGTTTTTAACATTACAGCTCTCAGCACTTTAGGTTTATGAGGTCAGTTCCTGTCATTTTCCACATTGAAAGGAGTTTCCATTTCTCTATCTTTTTTATTTCTTTCTTGAAAGTGTTTCAGAAATGGGACATAAAAAGTAGATATGGGATTCTAAGGCAAAAAATGAGACTAAAGATTTAGATATATACATAAGAACTAATCTAACATTCACCAAATAAATAAATATTAATAAAAAAATAAAAACACATTGCAAAAGACCCTCTAACACCATGCATTTTATTTCTACGTCTTTTCCTAGTTCTTTTGTTTTCTTCTTTACTAACATGAAAAGAAGTAATTTGTAGGCCTTTACTTCACCAAAGCCATATCCAGAATACAGTACTTTAGATGTTATGAAGAATATCTAAACATTCTTTTTATGTTGTGAGTTTTAAACTGCATAAATTTCCTCAGACCATAGTAGTGAATTCATTCTATGTAAATTAAATAAAGTCAGATGTGTAAGAATAGTATTTTAAACCCTACTTCTGATATATTAAGGCTTAAGTAAACTGATAAGAATTATAAATAAGAACTTCTGGAAAATAAAAGCTACTCCTTAGACTTTGCAGAATACTTTCATGGCTCAAACAATGGAAGCCATATCAAGCTAAGACAATTAAATTTCTGCAATTTTTGCAGCTGTAAAAATAAATTAATACATGAGAAGTATGTGCCATATTTTAACCAGCTTCTGGAGCCTTTATGTTCATTTCCTGGTTACCAAGTATAAGAGAGAAAACAGAAGAAATCTTGGAATAGACATTCACCCTACGGGAATGAATACTGGTAAAAGGGAAGGGGGGGAAGGAGGAGGGGAGTGCAAGTTTATCTATTTTCACTGATACTGTAAAATTTGAAGTCTAATCTACAACTTTACAGGAGATTAAAATCTGCACAACTGGCACATTTTCCTATAAATCTAGCTTTAGTTATAGTGCTAAAGAAAGTTTCTGTAAAGTTTTTTTATTTAGGCTTTTCTCACAAGTCAGCATATTACACAAGTAATATGTGTTTAAATGTGAATAAAAGGTAAAAAATTATGCTCCAGCAGCATTAATTCCTTTATCCTAAGACAATAAAGACAAAAAATAATAGGGTATTTTTTTCACCATAGATTTTTTTACTCATTCTAGAAAACTTGTGCTTATATTTCTAATTTTTCCTTATAAAAAGTAGAACTTAATTCATATGAGGTTTGTATCTGCAACTATCAGCTTCTACATGTTAGTTTTATTTTTCATGTTTCTTTTTATTATTGAACTTCAGAAAATCAGAAAGGGTTTTGAATTAGAAGGGACCCACAAACATAATCAAAATCCAACTCCTGGCTCTGCACAGCAACATCCCCAAGAATCACACCATTTGCCTGTGAGAATTGTTCAAATTCTTCATGAACTCTGTCAGGCTTGTGCTGTGACCACTTCCCTGGGGAACCTGTTCCAGTCCCCAGACACCCTCTGAGTAAAAAACCTTTTCCTAATATCCTCCCTAAACCTCCCTGACACAGCTTAAGGGTATTCCCACAGGTCCTGTCACAGGGCACCAGAGAGAAGAGATCAGTGCCTGCCGAGATCAGTGCTCTCCCCTCCTCTTCCTCTCATGAGGANATATATATATATATATATATATATATAGGCACCCAAAACTGACCCCAGCGCTCGAGATGAGGCTGCCCCAGCTCAGAGCAGAGCAGGACAATCCCCTCCCTTACCCAGCTGGCCATGCTGTGCCTGATGCCCCCCAGGACAGGGTTGGCCCTCCTGGCTGCCAGGGCACTGCTGACTCACATTCAACTTGCTACCAACCAGGACTCCCAGGTCCCTTTCCAAGGCACTCCTCTCCAGCATATTGTAATATGGACTGATATGAAATGTATGAAACTGGGAGGTCTTAGAAAAGTGATAATGGCAGAAGATTGCCATTAGAGGTTGGAAATATGTAAACATAATCATAATTTATAAACATGATCATAGCCTAAGATGTTTGGGCATTGGAGGAAGACCCAGACACAGGAGTTGTAAATCTGTAGCATAGTGATTTCATATTCCATTCAATACTGTAACAGAAGATATAAAGACAAACATTATTTATATAAAGAAGACAAAGCTATGTTTATTTCCTCCAATTTTATATGATTTTTAAAACTCACTTATACTTTGTCTTTAATAAGATTTATATAAACTCCTACCAAACTCTTCTGTTAACTGATTTTGGGGAATCTTTCCTTGGAATGATGAAGTGATTCTTCAAGTTTAGTAAATGAAAAAAATACTCAAACATTGACATAAAAGGCATTGACATGTTACGGGGGAAAAAAAGGATTTGTGCGATTTGCTATGCACTGAGAACTGAGAAGTTCAAAAATATTTTCTTCTCATGCAAATTCTTTCTTTATATTTCTGAAGCAATATGTGTTTTTGGAAGATACCTTTTTGCACATTATGTTGATGCATAAATGTATAAAACCTCTACAAATAAAAGTTCTCTTTCTGATGCAATCTCATCTGAAATTCTTTGAGATGACATAGCAGCACTAGTTTGAACCCATAGAAATAGCAAACAGCTTCCAGCAAGTGCAAAGCAGTAAGCTGATTATTATAATCATGTCTTAAGGTTTCAGGAGAAGCTATGCAGTCTATGTTTTCTGATATGATGTCTTTTGAAACTCTAGCTATTTAGACCAGCCCATCAACATAACATGTGAACAACTATGACTGTCCATCACATCACATTATTAACTATTGTGTTCTATTAGTACTGTTCAATCACATCAAATTATCGTTGCATTACACCATGATGATATTAAGGCTTTTAACATACTGCTATGAAAGAAAAGCTTTTAAATAATAAAACACAGCAGAGAAATGTTTCTTGAGCTTGCCATAAGAGCCAGTACTGGTAATATGTCCACATCTTTTTCTTTTCTTTCTTTCTTTTTTTTTTCTTTTTTCCTTTACTTTATTGTACATGTAAGCAGGATCTGAATTCTTTTGGCATTAGAATATTTTCTTAAAGAAATGGCAAGTAGATAAATATTTCCTGTAACCTCATAGATTGTGGAAGACTTACTGAGGCACACTGCAGCAGAATCAGTTCCCTCCCACTGAAAAGGATGGAATAGTGGCAGCAAAATATGCTATGAATGAATCAATGAGATGTGTTTTGAGAAAAGTCCATTGCAAAGATAAATAGTAATAAGATTTTTTACCTAAGCATTAGGTGGAAAAAAAAAAAAAAAAAAACCAAAACAAACCCAGACATTAAAAGAGTACAATAGATACAACATTCAAGGAATGAAGTATCCATGGAAATATGCAGATATGGACAGAAAAAAATGCCCCCCCCCAAACAAAAGTGAAAACAAAACCAGGACAAAACAAACCCCAAATGCTGTCAAGAACTAATCTAGGAAATTGATACAGAATCAGCATTCATTAAGAACTGAGGTATCTCTTATTTTTCAAAAATAAATTGAGGAAAAGTCTGAAATTTAAAAGAGAAATTTCTACACATATTTGATCATCTTACTTATATGATAGAGAAGGGTATTTTCCTACAATGACAAAGTCTATTAAAAAATACAGTGCTCTCCATTAAATTTGGAATTTTTTCTAGAGTAATTTTTTCAGAACTGTTGTCAACTCCAATAAATCCTCTGGCTTCTATGAAAGTGTGTAAAATTTTTCATTGAAGTTTTGTTCATGGATTTGTCAGACAGTTTTTGGTATCACTGAAATACTTTGCATTTTGCAAATGTTGACTCATGGATTAGGCTTGGCAGAAGAACTCACACAAAATGCACAGTGAATTTAGATATAAGGAAAAGTCACATTTGATCAAGATTCAATGGAAAATTGGCCTAGTCCCTATTTTCAATCATTTTGTCATTCTGTCTTCCACAAGTTCCACTTGCAGACAGATGAGAGAAATGAAGTGCATTCATCATACAGGTAATTCTTTCACTACTTTGCTGTTCACAGATGTGAAGAATTTAATTCAAAGCACTGCATCCTTCACAGAAACAGAAAAGAAACACTGTTTTCCATATTTCCCCTTAGTTATACCTTGCTCGCAGATTTCCCATGTGATTTTTAATAAAGGTTATGGTGCACCTTAATTAACATAAAAAAAAAAAAAAAGAAAAACTAAAACTAAGAAAGAAACAAACACAAGAAAATCAAAAAAGCAAAACTACCTTGCTTCTCTTTAGTTAAACTGAAAATTTATTTTGATTTCAGATTCAGTTAAAAAGATATTTTAGATGAAATTAATAATCACTTTCAGTCTTTGAAAGAAAACAAGTTCCTTTATAAGACAGAAAATTTTTGTATGACATAATGGACTTAAAATATGATGTAATTACAGGTTTCTTATTCTTTATGAGAACCACTCTCAATCCTGTTCTCAAGGGAGCAAGAAAAACAACACCAGTAAATTTAAACACTTCTTGGTTGTTTTTTGCATCCCAATAACAGAGCCATATTTTAGAAAATACCCACTAATTACATACTGCTGATCAATAGTTTTTGAAAGTTTTTTGTTATTTTCTTCTTTCCTTTAATCATTTTGGCTGCATTGGACTGGTCATGATTCATGTTTTACCTAGAGAAAGCCAAAAGAATATAGAGTAGAAATTCTGTCTAGAGAAAACTAGTAAAGGATAGCATTTATCTCACCCAACTTCAAGTCTCTCAGTCCCATTCTGGAAAGACAGTTCCAGTGGGTTCCAACAGACCCATCCTGGGACACAGCTGAACCCCTTGGCTGAGATGGTGGCACCTCTGGAAAAACATATTTGAGAAAACGCTACCCCAGGAGGGAGAAGTAAGTAGAAAATTTAAACTCAAACAAACAAAAAGAAACCAACAAACAATCTGAAAATAAATAGCTCTTCAGACATCAAAGTGAGAGGTGAAGTAAGGGAAGGAGGTGCTACATGGAGAGGACCACATCAGCATGGATGTCCACACTGCAGACCATGAATGTTCCCACACCAAAGTGGGTGGACACTTCCTAGAGGAATTGCGGATCAAGAAGACACCTGCTTGGGCAGGGAAAAAGCATTAGGAGGAAGGAGAGGTACAGTTGAAATGTTGTGAACTGACCACAACATTTCTCATCACCCCTGTGCTGCTCAGACTTAGGGTAGGTAGAAAAGTCAGGAGTGAAGGATTAAAACTGAGCTGGAGGAAAAAGGGATGGGTTTGGGAAAGGTGTTAAAATTCTTTTCTTTGTTTCTCACTATCCAACTCTATTTTATTTGGCAATAAATTGAATTTATTTTCCCCAAGTCAACTGTTTTTCCTATTACAGTAATTGGTAAGTGATCTCACTGTCTCTGTCTTGACCCTTAGGATTTTCCCTTTTTTTTTTTTTTTTTCTCTCTCTGTCCTGTTGTGGAGAGAAGATGAGAAAGCAATTGGGTGGCAGTATCAAGCCAAGGTCAACCCACCACTGTTATTCAAAGGATTTGTTGATCATAGCTTTTCATAAAAGAAGCTTAAAATATTGGTATCTTACAGAGAGCTGGTTTTAGATAAAAGTTTTATGTTTTAATTAAAGAATAATAAATAAATGTCCTTCAAACATCTTTGAAGAGTTGATGGCACAATAAATCAATATTCTCTTAATTAACCTTTTTATTGATAATCTCATTTCTCAGTTCTATCTAGTTTTTATGTCTTTTATATAGACTATTGCTGTGATTTTGGGGGGAGATGGGTGTTTCTTTGATTGTTTATTTTGTTTAGGTCTTGGTGTGTTTTGTTTATTTGTTTGTTTTCTCCTGTCACCTCTCTTCACATGTAGACTTCTATAACCCTACACTCAAAGTTATCTTCCTGAAAATTATATTAATTCCTCATCAAACCAATTTTCCACAGTATCTAGTTACTACAGCTGCTTTAGTTTAGTTTTGGTTTTTACTGTTTTTGCTGGTTTTGGCTGGGGTAGGTAGATTTGGTTTTTTTCACAGCAGCTAGCATAAGGCTATGTTATGGATTTGTGCTGAAAACAGTGTTAATAATGCAAAGATGTTTTTGTTAGTGCTGAGCAGCACTTACACAGAGACAAGGCATTTTCTGTGTCTCATACTGCCTTGCCAGTGAGGAGGCTGGGGGTGCACAAGAAACTGGGAGGCAACACAGCTGGGAAAGCTGACCCCCAACAGACCAAAGGGATATTTCACACTATATGGCATCATGCCCAGCATATAAAGCTAGAGAAAAAGAAGAAAAGGGCAAAAGAAAAGAGGAGATCTTTGGAGTGATGGTGTTTGTCTTCCCAGGCAACTGTTACATGTTATGCATCCCTGATTTTCTGGAGATAGCTAAATACCTGCCTGCCCATGCTGATAAAATAAAAGACAATTAGCTGAAAACTGTAGATCATTTTCACTGTGAGAGAAGGATGATCTGTCTAAAGTTGGTATCAGCTTTGAACTTTGAAGTGTTAGTCACAAGGCAGAGCCAGACCATGGTCAGAGTTGAAATAAATTTTATCTCTAAAACATACTTTGTAAAATCCTGGTAGAACTGAAACTATTTACCACAGAAATAAGTCTCAAAGAACATATGTGTGAAGTTAAAACAATCTGAGAAGTTATGACCTGGAGAGTCATTGGTATACAGTAGGGACCTTATTGTTCTGCAGAAATAATTACTAATTCCGTCACAATTCCTACATTTCCAATACCATCTATATATCATTTATCAGTGAACAACTATGCAGTGTTTACTGGTGCTGATTATTTTCTATTTTGTTTGTTGATTGTTATTTCTTTATTTTTATGTTTTCACTGTAATTGCATACCTCTTACTTAAAGCACTTAAAAAGAACAAGCACTTAAAAATCCCAAATCTGTAATATATGGATTCCTAGTGGTAGAAAGCATATTAATAAAGGTGTTACTAGATGTCAAGCTAAAGTAGAATGGTTAATCATGCTAATTGTTCATTTACCTAATTTCTACAAAAATACATCTAACATGAATATCACTCATGACTTTGTGCACATTTCTGGCAGAAGTTCAGGTAGTCCTGAATTTCCATATTAAACTTATGAACCTATGCCAGACTCCCCTCCACTTTTTTTTTTCTAACACAGAAAGAGCAAAAGGATGATAAATTGACAATTATGTTCTTCACCTTGCTGTTATCCTAATTCCTCTCCTGTTGTTTCCAGCAACCCTGTAATTCTCTTGCAAGTATAAACTATTGCTGAATGAATATGGATTTACTCAAATAAACCTATACTGATTTTGTTTAAGGTACTACTATAAAAAAACTGCAGTTGTGAAATGCTAGGAATAACTGATGTTAATAAATAGGAATCGAAGGACAGTTTACATATTTTTATGCTTCTACAATTTCATTACATATATCTTTATCCATGTGTTCCCTTAAATTCTAATCATACTTTTGCAGAGATAACCTTTATATTATTTTGTAATAAAGATTGATTTTTACATGAAATTTAATGTGGGATTTCTGTTGGTATTTGTTGTTACTGTCTCTAGTACAGCATGTTGACCTTGGTAGAAGTGAATGAACAGGGATATGAACAAAAGAATTATAAATGAATCCTGGCACTGTACAGCACTGATGTGGAAAGTGGCAAAAATTAAATAAAATGTCTGCTCTCAACTCTTACTTCTGCTAGAGATGCCTGATGTGCTATAAAGTTCTGTGATTTACATGGAATCTCATTTTGGTCAATGTCATTAAGCTTATATTCAGTAGCCCACGGCAGAAGGCCATGAGGTAGGAAGAACTCAGATTTGGATTGGTTGAATAAAGGTCCATGATTATTGGAATTTAATTTTCTTTCCATTAGAAAAACCCTGAGAATAAAATACTGTTATTCCTTTCACTTTATTAATAATAATAACAAAAGACTAGTATTTCTGGTCTTGTCTCATTCATGGCTAGAAATTCTACAATAAAAGTCTTTCTGTTAGTAGTTTATCATTTCTGGATCTGGGTTGCAGATATAATCCTTAACAGGAAATTAAAAGCAAAGGCAAAGAATTAGGAATCTCCAGATTGCCCAGTGACTCAGAATTAACTTAAACCTTGGTTCAATCTTAATTTACCCTGTCTCTTTCTATTATATCCATATAATATTTAAAAGAATGTTTGTAACATCCTTTCAATATTTAAATATTACAGTAGAGTCACTCAGGAAAGGATTAATTTATTTTATCTTGAGTAGCCTCAGATGCAGACATCTTGATTCTGTCTTCAGTCAATGGAAAAAGCTAGAAACCAAGAAGATATTGATCTTATTCTGTGTTCTGAGTAACTCTCTAATCTAACTTATGATTGATAAATTATATGAGCTGAATCTTGGATCCATTAACATATTTAGCTATATGTAAGTCTGCAATCTCAGACTTTGAAAACGAATTGCTTAAATTCTTTCTTATGCATCTGCATTCAAAAACATTTTTTGGGTGTTCAACATTCTGGAATCTGTCCTAAGATTTTCTAGGGTTTTGAATAAAATTGTACTCTAGTTCATAAATAGGCAACTACACCTGAAAGTCTTTCCTCTAAAGCTCTGACTTGAAAGCTTTCTATGATGTTGGTATAACACAACAGTTAAGGGTTGTGTGCTCATTGAGCTACACATGCCCCATAAAAAGACAACAGATACCTCTTAAAGTAAATAATTTTTAAGAAAGCTTAAGGACAATCATTACAAATGCTGAATGTCTGCAACATTGTAAAACTCGAAGGAAATAGTTCTTCAAAGTAACAACATGGGAATAACAAATAGGGCAAGCTGACCTGCAAAAAAACCCCACTTTTTTCACAGCAAGTATTAAAATGACACCAGTCCTGCAAAAGAATTTATGTCAGTCTTAGCAGCTGCCAAGCAATGTACTTGTCCTGAGGGGAGTTAGGTACTCTTGGGGCTCTGTAGTCTTCTCTACAATGTTTCCTTTATCTCACATGGGTATTTGCAGTTGCATCACAGACATGAAACATGCAGTTGCATGTTTCTGAAAGTGACAAGGATTTGGGTTCTAAAGGCTATACATAGTTTCTGGACATAAAAAGGGAAATTCTGTAGGAAGATGAAGTTGGAAGCATCTCACACAATTTTTATTGTGTAAACAGATAAGTCATTAGTCTAAGCCAGGTATAGCTGTATCTGATGAGGAGAGATAGGCACTTTTAAAAGCCATGGATAGTCATTTGAGATAAATGGGGTAACTATCTTCCACTAAGTCACTAGGTCTTCCTGTTCACAGTGGAACTTTTTCTTTACGTACATTTAAAAGTACAATGTTTTATTAAGGTACCTCTTTTCAAATATCATTATACAATTACCACTTGGAAACACACAGGAATATCTATGGTAGTGGTGGTATTATGTGTTGCCAAAAAAAAAAAAAAATCTTACTTACCAAGGCAGCATATATGTACAGTGAATACTGTTCTGTGGAAATCCTGACTCCTGTGAGAGGAAGGTCTTTGATTTGCTCCTGGGCCCAGTTGGTTTGATATAAAGGGAAAGTAGTATACTCTTTTTATGGGTATAATCCTGAACCCTGACTGTTCAAAATGGGGAACTCTGATTAAGTTTTCTTTCCATAAGAACCATAAGACATGAAGGAACGTTCTGTACCTAAGTCTTGTCCCAACACAGATTCAAGCTAGAGTCATAGTATCTGTCTATCTAGATGTGGGATATGAACAGCCACCAGGATTTCTCTGAGGCCTTGAAAGTATACATTAAGATTTTGATATTTCAGTGGCAAGTACTTAAATTTTACAACTTTGACTATTTAAATTACCTAAGAGACATTGCAGTTAAAAGTGTTGGGCATTAACTGCATGTACACATCATCACTAAAACAGAATCAAATTAATTAAAAAGCAAAAAGTATTGGAAATATTTTTCTATTGTAATTTGGAATCCAAAGGCATTCTAATTCCTTGCTAATAGGTTCCATAAATAAGACTAGTGCTTTATCATTTCAGGGTTAAAATTGCCTAGAAAAGGACACTATGGACACAAAATTAAAATGGCCTGATTGAATTCAAATATAATGCAAGAGAGAGCCCTGCTGGCCAAGCTTAATAAATACAATCCCTATTTTAGCAGCCTAAATAAATAATTTACTTTAAAATAAATAGGTGAAAAGCACATTCTGGAATATTTACCTTCAATTTAAATGGTTCATTGAGAAATCCAAAAACATATTCATGCAGTGTAGCTGCTTCATTATCCCATTGCCCTTGGTAGTGGTGCTATTATGTAACAGCCTCCTCAGTGGAATAAATGGACTATGAAATATTTTACCACAAGAAAGCAGGGAAGCCCCCTCACTCCCTGCTTCTGGGTGCTCTAAAAATGTGAGAATAAATACATACTTTAAGTTGCTAATCACTCTGTATTGCATACCCAGGAACTTTTAGTTAAGAGAAGCGAGAATTATGCACCCAAAAA
>VZRH01006834.1:149263-188481 GCA_013397555.1 Urocynchramus pylzowi
AAAAAAAAAAAAAAAGAAAAAGAAATAGAAGTCTGAAAAGGAAATCCTTTGCTGCTTCATATGGGCAGCAAGGAGTGTAAAAATATTTATGCAGCTTGACTAAACATCTAAACTATAGCTTTCTGAAATATACTTCTGTCATGTGTGGGTGGTGGTGGGGGTTGCGGGTGTTTCAGCAGATTTTACACGTACTTAAATTTGTTCTCCTGTATATAAGCAAGAAAAATTCCAAGAACAGTTGTATTTGAATAAAGCTGTATTCAGCAGACCAGCATCAGCTCTAAATGAAAGTCAGCATAAGCAGGATACCATGCATACAGGAAAGACTTAATTACTGGAAGAAAATAAGAAACAAAAAAAAATTTCTTGCCTCAATCTACTTTGTAGCTTAGTAGATATATTAATCTCAGTCATCAGTTTATGAAACAATCACTACAAGAGGAAAAAATTGAGACTGGAGTAGAAGCAAAAAGATCTCTCTATGCTGTGCATTTTTTAGAGAAGATTTTTCTTAATCTTCCATTCAAAGCATCGGTGGTATCCCAGTGAAAAGCAGGTGCAGCACTAATTTTTTCATATGGAATATTAATTTCCTAAACTAATTCATCCAGTAGTTCAAACTAAGCATCTAGTGCAATACAAGGCACAGTAAGAAATCCACAGTACCTGGATGTGGTTGGCAGACTTGACACAGAACCTACAGCAGACCCACAGCCATCTGGAGCACCAGGTGGAGGTCACATAAAATATGTTATAGCCTCCCAAGGTGCACTAAAAGTCTTTGATTAAGGCATAAGATACTTGTGCACAAAGGTGTCTAAGTTCTTGTTACAATTCAGGGGAGAGCTAAGGGAAGAATCTGTTACTTCAATGTAAACAACCCCATGAAAGGGGGGTTGCCTCAGGGAAACCTGTCTGGCCTGTGAGTGCTGGTTTGTTGGATGAGGATCTCCCGGGATCATACCTCTTTGCCTTCTGTAGATATCTCAGACAGCCTAAACACCTCAAATATCACTAGAAGTCTACACTTTGGCAAGAGGGCCAAGCTCCCTCTCAGTACTGGCAGTAAAGACTTGAGAGAAATCCAGCTCTTCAGGCAAGAGACATTTACATCTCAATTGGAGAACAGCCCTCAGAATCAACAATTGTATTGGCTGAATTGCCCCTAATTATAATAGGACTTTAGATGAATTAGAGCTTTTTGCTCTTTGTTCATAAGGAAAAAAAATATTAAAAGTTCATACTGATTGCAGTTTTCTCCTGGGACAATATAAGGCAAGAAGCATACAAGGTAATTTTTGAAATGTTCATTTTGGGAAAAGATTAAATAAGACAGACATAATAAAAATAAAAATATTAGTTAAATTAATTTCACTTATGATTTCCAGATGCAGACCTGTGGTTGTTTTTAATGGAAGGAGTTGGGTCATGCCAAGATTATACATCCACATTTTTGATGTATATGACTTTGTGCATAAAATGAGGAATCTAGAGTGTGAATATAGATGAATACCTACTTGAGGGCAAAACAGGAAGAATGGTCTGTACAGCCAGTCTATACATCTTGTACCACAAACCCAAATATCAGGTTTTGTGATGTTATGCCAAGAATTTAAATAGGAGATTAGCTGTGGTCCTAAACAATATATACAGGAACTAAAAAATATCATTAGCATTTACAAATACACTCACCAGAATTATATTTAACCACCTTCTGTATTTTAGCAAGCTGTCATTGGATGCAATCCAGTTACTTCCTGCACAGATGCTGTGCAGGTACACAGTGCCCCCATGACAACTGCTTTCCCATTGTTGTTGCTGACAGGCTGTGTATCCATAAATTCACAGGAAAAATGCTGGCATTTTCATCTCTTCTTTTCATCCTTCTTAGTTTCTGTATCTTGAAATAATGTAACCAAAAGAAGAGAAGAGCAAATGGATTATGTATTTTTTATGTACAACAATTGCATTATGATGTTCTTACTAGCAATTCCCAGTGTCCAGTTCCTTTTTTGATTTTCATTATGCAATAAGCTAATATTTTTGCAAAAGTATCCATGGTAAATTCAAGGTCTTTCTTTTCAGTTACAGTGGTCAGTTCTGAGCCCACTGTTACTTTATAAGAGATATAAATAAAGTAACAGGAAATTTAAAACCTAGGTCAGATCATGTCACTAATACAAAGCTTATTTCTACATATGAATGAGCACCTGTGGAGGACCCAACTCAAAGTTTCTCATCTGTGTTAGCAAAAGTGAATTTACAATAGGCTGGATGGATGAGGAGTGTTACATGACATTTGAGTTATGGTAAGGTATACATGAGAAGTATCCATCCCTGCAACCACTTCAGGATGGGGAGTCTAATTCTCACTGGAGAGTCTAATTCTCATCCTTCTGCTGTGCAGGCAAGAGAATACTGACAGCTATCAGAGTCCAATGTACTGGTTTTCCTCACCTGGAAATACTACTATAGCTTAGTAGCAGAAACTTCCATCTGCTTCTGCCTTTTTTGTCTGCTTTTTTCTCACAGTCTCTTCCAACTGCTTCAAGCAACTCCAGCCAGCACCAGCTGAGCATGCCTTCTGTGCAGGAACAGCATGACTGCACACCAAATGAAGAGTATGGCCAGGGACCTACAGGGCTGGCTGGCTGAGGGAGTACTTCGAGCTCACTCACCGGTGGATCCTTACAGGTGGTGGGAAAGGAATTTGTGCAGCAGGACAAGAAGGTATTGAAGCTTGCCATATAATTTCAAGATACAAATGAAGTGCACTGTAATGCCCAAGGTGGGACTTAGAAGCTATATGGGATAGAGCAGATCAATCACACATCTACTACAAATAAGTAAATCCATGGTTAAGTGAGGCTTAATCAGATGTTGTGCAAATGCTTTGGGAAATCCAGGCTTTACTCCAGTTCTCAGCCTTTAGTGCTGTTCTTTGGTTATGTCAGACCAAGAAATTATTTTTTGTTTGCTTGTTTTGTGTGCTTTTCCTCACATTCCTAAATCATCAGTCACTTCTTATAGAATCCTTCATGTTATACAACGCTGAATTCTTCTACACATTTTGAGCATACCCAGCACAGTCAGCCATCACATCACACTCCCCAGACCATGCTGCAGCTTACAAAATTATAGCTGACCATTAAAATAGATTCTGTGTTTCTTGCTTGTCATGTTTTTTGACCAGGTCAATCCTAATGCCGCTTTTGTGATCCAAATGATAACATTTCCCACTGACTTCAGTTCATTGGTTATTTAACACATGATCTTAAAACTTCTTGGAAAGAAGTTTAACTGCGTCAGCACCGTCTTCTAACTAGATATGTGGAATATTTTTTTTTAAGATGAGGATAGTGAAACACTGGATCAGGTTTTCCACAGAAGTGGTAGATGCCCCATCCCTGGAAACATTCAAGGTCAGGTTGGACAGGGCTCTCAGAAAGCTATTCTAGGTACAAATGGCTCTGCTCATTGCAGGGTGGGGGGAGAACTAGATGATCTTTAAAGGTCACTTCCAACTCAATCTATTATGGTACTGGGTTGCCTTGTGTTAGAGAAGAGTCCTCCATGGCCTGAGTGTACCGCATCATCATGGCTTTGTACAAGATAAAATACTTTCTTTTCATTTAGACATCTTACTGGAAGATCTCAAATGAAAAATTAATTCCTTTCTGTCTACCTAGTGTAGCTCATTAATCAATATGTCAGGGGCATTTAGTTTAAATGGAACTTCTGAAGAAGACCCAAAGGTATGTTGTGCTAATTAAATGAGTTGCTCAAAGCTTCCCTCCAAGAACAATCTCATGTGATTTAGTGGGAAAGGTGTGGAAAATGTAAAGGTATGCCCACATATTGTGCAAAAAGAAATTTTTGGTAGGAAAGGATGGAAGTTTTGTGGATTTTGCTATCTTCTAGTCCAACTAAACATAGTATCTGTTTCAGGTTACCCCAATCTTTGAAGAATTTTTCATTTCAACTGAAATCTATAGAAGCAAGGAACTCAACAGTGTGACAGATTGTTTCTAGTTCATTAAAAATTTTGATAAAATATTCTTGTATTTTCTAGTTCCCATCAACGCACTGTTATACAGGCATGATTTGTTTAAGAAGATTGAGGAAATCACTGAAAAAAACAAAAAGCACAGTAAACAAAGGGAAAATGCATATCTATTCTGAATATCTACCCCATCTTGCAGTCAGTCAGGTATCTATTGAGCACTTATGAGATAACATTCAATGTTATTTCACTGTTAGTGCACATGAAGGTGTTATTTCTTAACAATTGCATGTCCCTTACTCTTTCTTTTTTTTTTTTTTTTCATTCAGGAGTAATTTTTCTGCTTCAGGAATTTGTGCCTGAATTACCTGCAAAATTGTACGAAAACTTGCTTCTTAGATTTGTTATTTGCTCGTTTCTGTTCAGGTTTGATGTTTCTTTTCATCATACATGCCTGTGCATTTTAGTGGGGCAGTCAAGTGTGCTGACACTGATGAATAATTTAAAATTCTCAATATACCTCTCCTGCATATTTCTGAAGCCTGCTTTTTGCATCACCCTACAGCCTTCCCCTCTGTTTCTGTCATACTTGTTTGCTGCATGAAATACAAAGTGTGGCGCAGAAATTTCAGCCCCATGAATCTGACTTTTTGCCATACAGCCCCAGGCATTGTGGGGGCTCTGCCCTCTACGCCCTGTCTTCCCCCATGGGGCCCCCAGGAGGACAAAGGTAAGTGTGGGGGGAGAGGTGCAACCCCAGAACCCCATCCAAGGCCCCATCTGAGGAGTCATGGGCATGCTGCTCTTCTGGGACCTGCAAGCACCACAGGTCAGCCGTGACTCAGATCCCTGCATGGGTAATGCTGTAAAGCAAACTAATGGTTATTAAAGAGACACAGATTTCATAAATACTTGCTGGAAAGCCTAACTGTTCTTTTAGATAAGTAGAGATGTCTGTCTACTATGAAAAACAGACAGTTTTAGCATCAGAAAGGAGATATAGGCAGTAGAGAACAGGAAAAAGGGCTTTACCTTAAAAAAAAAAAAAGCTAAACAAAAATTTAAGCTATAGCTATAGATCCAATGCTCTCAATTCTTACAGAAAAAAAAAATTAAAAAGGAAGCCTCAAACTGGTCTCATATCATTGCAAACAAATCCATGTGTCAACAAAAGTCAACAAAAACTATGAAAACATACAGACACAGAGCTTGGGACCATGCTGTTATGTGGCATAGGAGTGAAAACTGGGAATTAAATATTTCAAATGTAGAACTTCTGTGTTGTTCCCTGCATACATTTCAGTGAGCCTTAAAGGAGCATTCCAGCTGACCAGGAATAGTCACTCTGTGCTATGTGGGAACCTATAGAACTTGAGTTACCTACTCAGGGCTGGATAGTATTGTGTGGGATCTTGAGACCAAGACTTAGAGCATCACAAACAGCACTGGGCACCTGTGAAAGGAGAAAGTGCACCTGGGGTGCTTAAAAATGAAGGACAGTATTCATATTTTCTACTCTAGATCATCTGAATGTCAGCCTTCTTGTTTAAATCTATTACCAAATAGATGTAGATAAGATGTTCCAGAAGTAATTAATCTTATTTTTCTTAGAAACTTGCTATAGGACAGAAAATTGAAGATAATCTGTCTCATTTCTTTGACCTAGAGGGAACATAGTTTATAGATGTGCATATATATGTCCACATTAGCTACCATTCACCATAAAAATGGCATTTTTCTATGATGGACTGTCTCATGGAATCACAGAAACCATAGTTTTGGTTGGAGGGGACATTTAAAGGCCACCTAGTCCAACCCCTCTGCAACAAGCAAGAATATATCCATCCTAATCCAGGTTGCTTAGATATCTGTCCAACAAGACCTTGAAGGTTTCCAGGGATGGGACATCTCCCACCTCTCAAAGCAATCTGTTCCAGTATTTTACCACCCTCAGTGCAAAAAGTTTCTTTCTTATTTCTGGTCTGAATCCATCCTTTTCTAGTTTAAATCCATTACTTCTGTAAAAGGTCCCTCTCTGGCTTTCTTTTAGATCCCCTTTAGATACTGGAATGTTGTTTGAGGGTCTCTATAGTCTTCTCTTCTTCAGTCTGAACTACCCTCCTAACCTGTCTTCATAAGAGAAGATCTCTCTGATCTTCTCTTATGATCATCCTCACGGTCCACTTCTGGATTCACTTGAGTAGGTCCATGTTTTTCTTGTGCCGGAAGCACCAGATCTGGATGGAGAATTCCAGGTGGGGTCTCAGACGATCAGAGTAGGGGGAGAATCATCTCTCTGAACCTTCTGGCCATGCTGCTTTTGACTCATCCCAGGACACAATTATTTTTCCAGGCTGCAAGTGCACATCATTGGGCCACATTTTTCATTGGCCGTTTCTCCCAAGTATTTCCACTCAGCGTTTCTCTCAATCTGTTCAACCCCCATCCCATATTGAGAACAGAGTTAGCCCACCCCAGGTACACTTGGCCCCATTGAATTTCATAAGGTTGCCATGGGCCCAATTCTTGAGATTGTCCAAGTCCCTCTGGAAGACACCACGTCTCTCAGGTTATCAACAGCACCATTCAACTTGTGCCATCTGGTGGTACACTCAATCCCACTCTGTCCATCCTGCTCCTAGTTTAGGTATTCACACAAAACCTTTGCCTTACAAGAGTGTGATTCCACAGGCAATAATACTGGAGTTAAGTTCAGGACTGGGTACACAACCCTTCAAGATGACAGTGCTTTTGCATACCATGCACTTGCTATCTGATGTCTGATAATTGTACCTTGGCCAGCATAGCCCATTTTGCACTGTGTAGTCATCCTTGTGTCATTACAAGTGTACACATAGGAACTTGCCTGCAACAGGAGCAGAACCTCTGGTTTTCATTTAAACAAATACATTCAGAAATGGTTCGATGAGAAGTACCTTAATAGCACAAAACTGATACCACCTCTCACATTACTTCTGCCTCTTGCCTGACCCACAGATGCAGAATGGTTTTGTGACTCGCAGTGGTGGTATAACATGGCAGTAAGTGAAGTTGTAACACAGTTACATCTTATTTTATCACTTTAGAGAATGTGCTTAATTTATGAAATTGATTGTTCATAAATTTTCAGCTTAACTGTAGTTATGACCAACACTATTAAGTTGTGTGGATTATTCAGATTCTCTCAGCTGCTCACCTTTCATTTTCTTAAGATCTTGAGCATCCACTCCATTGTAAGTCTGTATCTCAGCTATGTTCAGCAAATGTTTCTTTACTGTCAGTGTATTTAAATCATCAGAGTCCAATAAACCTTCACTGCCACTAAAATTACTTTTTAATCCAAATAAGCACAGATCAAGCTGCCTCTTATCTAGTGAAACCTTGTTCGGAATTTTGCCCTTTTAAATGGTAGTAGCACTTCAATTTTTCAAGTCAGTGTACTGCTCTTGATTTGGAACACTGTATTTGATCTCTTTACAGCCAATGAGAACCATCTAGCAGCTTCCATCCAGTTGCCATTCAGAGAAGTGTTCTGTTTTTTTGGTCTTAAACTCAATGAGCCAAATTTTTCATGCTATAACTCTAGAAACATTTGCTACAGACTGACTTTTGCTGAGCACACAGCGATGTAAAAGATGCTTAATGTCATGTTTTATAGCTGGTGCCTTTATAGCCTCTGCTTTTTTATAATATGCAACGTTTACTGTTGCAGTTTTTGACATCAATATCCAGCAAAGAAATTAACTGAAAATATTACAGACGTACCATAGTTGATGAGAACAATAAAGCAGTGAACTGTGTAAGTAATGTCTGAGCTGTGAAGAGATAATTTCAGCTGTAACTTTTGAAAGTTTTGTTTGCTTGTTTGCCTCTTTTAAATTGAAGAACCATTAGTATACCCAGACAGAACATCTTTGTTGATCATTAAAATAAATAAAAAAATTTTAAAACACATTTTACAACTAATATTCTCTATGCAAAAACCTCACATGGGATTGTATATATCATGTAATCAGGCTTTTCTGACATTTCTGTGCTTCTGTTTCTATTCTTTTCTGCCATTCTGCCTCATTCACAGAAGGGAAAAACTACAACACATAACAAGACAGCTGCTTAAAGGAAATTTTCTTTCTAATATTGGATATAAGACTGAAGTACTTGACGACCATAAAACAGGGAACTATTATGGCTCAGCTGTATTTTTCATTTAATGAAAAATTTTCTTCAGTGCTCTCTTGCTTCTCATTTTTGAGGCAACCCTCCAGAAAAGGATCTATAAGTACATCCTCATATGCAGCTTTCCTTTAAGAGTCCTCTGACACTAACAAAAAAATCTTTGCATAATCCCATAAATGCCCACAGGTGATTGCATGACTATAATCTCCTTTGACTGTAATCTCCTTTCACATTAATACTTGCTTGAGTATATTCTTGTCTTACATTAACAAACTGTGTGTGCAAACAAATTATCTGCTTGCAAAGAAGTGATTGCCAAATTTTGTTTAATGTGATGATTACTATTTTCCTCTCTGTGGATATTATTACTGTTTCTCCACAATCAGGCTCACTTGTGTCTTTTGTGATTATTGACATTTTAAACACACACAATAAAAGTCTTTTTGTTTAGTTGATTTTATGTATCAAATTTGTATTGGAGCATTTGATACATAAAAAAAAAAAGAAAAAAAAAGAAAAAAAAAAGTGAGTTGTTAAACAGAGATGCTCCAGAAATGCAGAAATGTTATCAGTATTAGGCTAGTAATTTCCATATGAATATGTGTAGATAAGGGATCTTCTCTCTACATCTACCTGACAGTCTTACATTTTTAATCCAAGAATTTTCTTTGCTCTTTTAGTTATAGTATCACATAATGATCTATTAACTGACATAAATCAATAGCTCTACTTGGAAGAACTGCTTTTTTTTTATGGAAAGGTGCAAGTGACATCATAGTGACATTTCTAGATGACTAACATATATAATGGTCCATAGTTCTACAGATTTTGGAGGACTTTCTTTTAAATAAATATAAAGACATCCACGTTTAAAACCAGGCTTTCTTCACACAACAAGAGTAGCCAGAAGATATATTTTCATACATAGGCAATTATGAGATTTTAGTTGATCTTAAATAAAATTAGTTCAGGTAACTGGTTTATTTAAAATGTTATTAATTGCGTATCACTTGTAATGACATTACACAAGGCACAAAAATGAGACTTCTTGTTTTTACTGGCTTCCTTAAAATTGAGTAAAATAAAGTATTTTTTTTTTTAAATCCCTAAATAAATGAAGCTTTGATTATTTATCTATCTGCCCATCTGTTTATCATCTGTTTCACTTTTTTTTTTAATTATTAATAATTTCTGTAACATTTGAGATGAGTGAAATGCTCAAAGACTATTTGTTTTGTGTTTCATCAGCCAGGTGTCTGGAAAGGAAAGCCTGGCCTGTATATTTGCAGTCTGAGAAAGGCTTAAGCTCATCAACTTTCTTCGCCCTTTGCCCTGTTAGCAGCTAAAAAATAACAAATGGATCAAGATGTAACCCCTTCTTATGTAACAGGTAATTAATGAGTGAATGAGTGAGTCTGAGTGATCCTGGGAAGCATGTGCAAGGTCAGAGAGAAAAAATGTAGGGAAGCGTGGGAAAAAAAAGTACTTCAAGGGAAAATAGAGATACAGGACATATGTCAGGGGATCTGAATTTGTTCTGTCATTGAAGCATAGTTCAGAAAGCTATAGGAAATCAAGCTGCACCTTTTTCACTCCTTAGAAAACAATTTCATCACTCTTGTTAGAAATGAATGCTAGAGAAAATGCTCATCCTGTTGCTTGTCTGATTTGCCAGTCTACAGATGACCTCTGCCAAAGTACCATTGTGTTCCTTGTTTCATACTGTATTTATATCGATTTCCACTCACAGCACCCCTGCTCATTTCTATGTTCTCTATAAAGCCCATGTCCCCTTCTTAAATTTCCAGACAAGGGTAACTGAAGGCATGCATTCCTATGGAATAAAGAATAACTGAATTACACTTTGTCCTGGAAAATAAGAGGCATTTTGATTTTGCTTCTTCCTTTCTTGATTGCAAGCTCTTATACCAAGGACATTCACTCATTTACTCTTTGTTTATATGACACTAAGTAATTAGATGCACAATATTTTTAAGTGACAACAACAGCCAGCTCTAGTTAAAAGAGAGTGACCATGAAAGCACTGTCATATGTTGCATTCAAAATTCTGTAAAATAGAACAATATTAAAAACAATTAATTTTGAAAATATGTGGCCATTGGCACTCTTTCATTACCCATTTAATACATTTATCATGTTTGTGAGTGGTCTTGCTTAACCAACAAGAGAACTGCTGTACAGGATTGTGAGCTTCACTATATCCCCATTGGGACATGCATGTTAAAGAAAGGAGTGATTTAAAGAAAAGAGGAATTTATCTAAAGAGATGGCAGAAAGTTAACAAGCTGTAGTTAAAAGATAAATGCCTGTTTCTGTATTAATATATTATAATACTACTAATTCCCATACTTCAGTGAATGAATGTTTTTTGTGATTTTTACTCTTCTCACTGTAACGAGTCCATTTTTTTTTCATTATTTCACCCTATAGACAACACTGCTGCAGGAGTACAGCAGTGAGTAGGAGGCTGCTGTAAATAGGTCACAGCAATTATTTCACAACTTTCCTTTCAATCTCCCATGACTTTAGGACATTCGGTGTAGACATGGTGATGAAAATATCTTTGTCCAGCTCAGCAACATGCTGTGAGAGGCAGTTTGTGGAATAAGATCCTGAAAAAGACAGCAGCATGAGAAAGTGTAAAAATATAACATGAGGGACAGAAAGAAAATGTCTTTGACATTAAAGCAGTATAAAAGGGTAAGACCTGATTCTCTTGGCAGTTTCTACTCTAAATCAAGTAAAATGGTATCAAAGCAGTAAAGTTAACATTAGTTTACTTGAGAAGATATGCAAAGCTTTAACTTTCAGAAATAGCTGCTCCTTTGTCTAGAAAAATAAAATATGAAAAGAAAACATGTGATGAGGCAAAGGGTAATTCTGGAAGCAAAGGCACAAAAATTAATTCTTCTTTAAGTTTTGACCTTATTGGTAATGCATTTAATAAGTTATTTGCTTGTGAAACTTGCAGGTCAGTGTACAGTGTGCACACTGAAATCAGTTATCTTTTATTGTTTTACTTACAAAAACAGAAACCAGTGAATTGTGGCGCATAAAAAGACATAATAGATGATTCCAGGCTAAAGCAGGATTACTTTTGGATTTTCTTCATAACTGTGATGAGAGGAAACACAGTTGACTAACTTGAGCTGAAAATTAGGAAATTTTTATGCACAGAAATAAGCATTGAGCAATTCAATCAACAACTGAGACTGATCAATCAACGCCGTTCCAGTGTCATCAATATATGAAACCTGTTAAGAATTCTGAAACCTCAGACATTACGTTTATGACACCTAAACCAGAAATCCATTAGAAACAGTTGGATCTCTTTCACTGATCCTAGAACAGTTTCTGTCTTGATATATGTCCAGTTTAACGCGCTTGGTTTTTTTTCTGATTTTTGTTTGTTTGAGGGGACTTTAATAGTTTGTTGTTTTTTGGTTTTTTTTTTTGTTTTCTTTTTTAGCAATATTGATGAAGGGATAAATATCTATCACAAAACTGAAGGATTTTTTGTGTGGCTCTCTATGATTTGCAGTGGATAATTTCACTATTTCCAAAAATATTTATAAAAGAAAATTGGTTAAAATAAAAAACCCAAAAACAAAATCAAGGGAAAGAATGAAGGCAAATGGTAGACCATATTATAATTAGTAGGAAACAAAAACCTCGGATTACTCTAAGGTTTCATATTTTTATTTTACATGCTTATTGTCAAACATTTTATTAACTTATTCCAGGCCCCTATAATCAATTTAAATATATGTATGATTTTTTTTTTTTTCAATACACTTTCTGAGAAAAGCCTTCTGGTCTGATTGGAAAAATCTGAGAATGCTTGTCTCAGTATGAACTGCCTCTTGTCTCACTATGAAAGAGTATAAATTCTAAAATTGTGGTCTTCTGCAATTTTTTTTTTTACTATTTTTCACCTGTTTGGAATGCTACCTCAAGTAGTGATTAGACATACTCTTGCTGAGCAAATGTAGCTGCAACAAATAAATGGAATAACTCTTCCATTAAAGCTGTTGTAATTTGCAAATTGAGTTTTAAGATCTAGTCTTTACTTCTTGGGTTGATTGGGGTTTTTTTGGGGTTTGGGCTTTTTGTTTTTTTTTAAAAAAAATTCAAAAAAGTTTGGTTATTCAAAATTATGACAGCCACGTAAAAGATATTCATGGCATCATTGGGAAGGCCTGGGGACTTTGGAGCTTGAAGTCTGTCTGCTATCTGCTAATTGCTCACTGAAGTACTGATTGAAAGTTTGCGATTGACTTGACTGATTGATCTATTGATTGATTTAAAAAAAACAAACAGGAAAATATAGATGAACAGGAGAGGGCTTATGCAAATTTAACAGCTGTACAGGCAGTATGAACAATCTAGACTCAAAACTAACAGTGTGGTGAGATGAATGAAGTCTAATGCCTTATCTAATAATGACTGTTCATATTTATATATGTTCTTTACACTGGATATGAGTGTGCAAAGCAAAGATTTCAGACAATAATATCCTTTTGGAACATACAACCAAAAAAAAGGCGTCTTTAGGTCATTATTCTTGTTTGTTTGGTTGGTTATCAGTTGCCCATAAGCTGAAACTGCTTTACATCTGCCTGTTTATTAAAGGAATTCTCATACTATAAGTAAAGAAGTAGAGCAGCAATGGGGATTAAATGCCTATTGCTTTGGACCACTATCTATTTACCTATGCATCTTGTATTCCTGTCTGATGTCAAGACCCCAAAACTTTAAAGAATTTAGAAACATAAAACACCAAAATGTCAATTTCCTTACTTCAAACATTTGATACCTTGAGTAATACCCTGTCAAGGATCTACAAACTGGGTTTTTAGGTATTTTGCCCCCTGTGGGCTGAATAACACCCCACATTTAAAGGCAAGGCATAAATATGTTAGAAGATCTAGGGCACAATAACGAGCATGAAGAGAAAAAAAAAAAAAAAAAGCACTATATTTCTCCCCATCTGGTGTTTTTTTGTTCTCCCCATCAGAGTTTTTTGTTATACCTAAGACACTTAAATAAGCTTTATGATTATTGTTCTATTGCAAGTTCAGTAACATTCTCTAGAAGAAGGCAAGAAAAAAATAGCCATGTAGTAACTTGTTTGTGGGTTTTGCTGTTGGTGAGTGGTAGCTGAGAGATATTATTCTGCTTTTATTGATCAGATATTGTAGTACTGACAGCCACACTTCTCTTGCTTTGACCAGATAGAGCCAAACTGCAGGATTCTTTAGACTTTCCGTTTTTAAACCCTTAAGCCTTGAAAGATTAACATTATTTTCATGATCAAGTTCAGTTTCGCCTCTGGCATGATGAGATTTGATAAGTCAGCACTTAGTGGGTGACTCGAATTAATGATTAACACTATATAAAATGCATTAATGCAGAATGTGTTAACTTTTCAGTTGTAATTGGAATTAATGAAAATTTAGTCCTATTTGCTATAAATCAAAATTACCATACAGAAAAACAACCATCTGGCTATTTTATTTGAGGGGTTAACTACAGTTTTATGGAAAACTGTTCCACAGGAGAAACATAACTGTTTAATGTGATAAGAAAGATTGTAAAATAGCATAGCAGTGACTTATAACAGTTTTCAAAATTACTTGTCCTTACCAAAGTCAAACCCATAATGTAATATACAGGATGCAATGAGAAATAGTATGATTTGCCTTAAAGCATTTTTATACCTTTAATTTAAAGTAATGTGTGTTATAGTCTTAATAAAATAATAAAAGTAGTCTCTTAAATGCAATAAAATGTTACCCTGTGTGTGCAAAAAGAAAACATTGATCAGCATAAGACTTGCAGAATTAAAAAAAAACAAAAAACAAGCAAGCAAAAGACAAAACCCCACAATAACAAATTACCTAAGATATTTTAAGTACAAAAACTATTAAAGTCAGTAAACTGAGATACTTGTAGGATTTTAATTTCCAGTTTTTCAAAATTACTGATTGTATAAATTCTACTTGTTTTTCTGATTGTTTCATATTTGTCACAATAAGCAAAGACTGAAAAGGTGGCCTCATCTTTGTGGTATGTCAAGCAAGGACACTACCATATAGACATGTCACAATGATGAATTAATTAAAAATTGAGAAGTGCGCATATTATGCTAATGAACTCTGCTGCCAAAGCTAAAAATAAATAATTTCAAAAATAGACATTTAAAAACCTTTAGAGTGGCAATTACTTAATTACAGGGCACCTTTAAAGAACTGAAAGATAACACAAGTGACTATAAGTATTTTTCCAGTTATTCAACTTCAAAACAGCAGCTAAAAAACAGCATTCAAAGTGTAGAGCCTCCAGTGACATAGACCAAGGCAGCTCCATGGAGTTAAGTTCAGTGACAACTGTTTGTGATAATTATGCATTAAGTTTTAATTGTTTAGTTGCTGTAACTGTCTTTTACTTTTGAGATGTCATTCAGCTTTCTGTTAAATTTAGCATTAAAAATATAATGAAGGTGTCATGGACTAAGCTCTTAATATGTTGTTACACATAAAAGCCCTGACTGTAGCTTCAGCAAGGTCCCAATAGGACTGAAAGAGTAAAATACATTAAATATGTATAATGCTCAGATATTATGATAATCTAGTCTTTATGGATTATTGATGATGTTTTACACTTTTAATTTCTGTTTGCTGCAGAAGGGACCAAAATGAAGACCCACAGTATCTTTAACTAATAGTATTTAGGCCAGACTAAAAGAAAAAACTTGAGTATATCTAACTGCTTCCATCCAGCTTTTGTGATTGAAGACACCTGGTAACCATCTACCTAAATTCAGTAGGTTCTCCCCTTTTTGATCTGATTTTTTTTTTTCTCCAGAGCTTTTGTAGCAGTAGATATAACTTCCCCTATCACAGTAGTCAGATTATTTACTCTTGAAACAAGACCCAGTGGAATTAGAAAATAGACTGACAAGATCTTAATGTCCTGCGGGACACAGCTGACAAGCAATGCTCTAAAACCACTCTGCATTTACAGGCTTCACTGAGATACCAAAAGCAAACCAAGAAAAAGACAGGAGTTTAAGTCTCTTTCATTTAAGAAATGGGAGGTAGAGATGCTCACTTTTTATATAATATTGTACCAAACAGCTTGGATAGATTTAGGCACACCTCATCCCAGAATGATTCAGACATATTTTCAGTGCTTAAGCACTTGACCCAGCCTTCTGACCTGGTCAGAAGCTAAAAGTGCTGCAGATGTTCTGTTCTAGTGAAATTGAGCTGCTGTGTAGCAGTAAATAGGAGACATGGCCAGAAGACAAAGAAGAAACCTTCATAAATGGTGCCTACGTTTCCACACTTATTGTGCTGCTTCTTGCACAACATTTGACTATGAGCATTACATAAAATTTAATTTGAGGGTTTTGCACTACAATACAGCAGTATTTTCCTCTATTACTGAGCTATAAAAGCCAAAGATGTCAAAAATAACAAGGCAGACAATAATATTCACAGGTTAAAGCTCAGACAACTGAGCCTTTTATGCAAATCCAAACAAACCAACACGTTTCTAGACAATGGAAATGCAGCAATTGTTCTTAATGTAAATAGGACCAAAACAAAGTGTATTGAAATTCTTGAAGTTGCTAGAAGAATCATTATAAATATTTAAATTACTTGAACTGATAGTAAATTTAAGGATTCCATTCTAGAGACTAAAGAGGATTTATATTTTAAACCTTTCAGTTGCTAAGATCTAGATAGTACTACAGGAGATTCCTGGTCTTCCAGTATCAAAAGAAAACTGAGTTAAACTGTCTGTGATAGAAACTAACAATCCCTGAGACTCATTAGGGAGCATCTGTAAAATAAATGTACTGAACTCAAAGCTTTTACTGCAGTTTTTAGAATGCATGTCAGAGAAGAACAGGGAAAGGGTATTTTGAGTGATAGGAAATTTTGAGTGTTGACATCCTGTCTTTTGGGGGTAACTGCATTTTCTTGGGGTCAGCAAGCAAACAGTGTAGAACTGATAATGTATGTACCTCTAAATTAAGGGTATTTTTTATTTTTAATAATTTCTAAAAAAATGTCTGATCATGAAACAGTAATTCAAGGTTTGCCACCTAGCTGGTGGACTCTTCTTTCAACCACACTACCCATATAGTTCATAGAGCATCATAAAAATGAGATCATCAATAGTATTAAATGTTTCCAGTACTATAGGAATGGGCTCAAGCTTATTTGCTGTCTTTTGGATATTTGTATTTTGCTTTGTATTTTTTCCCCATTGTCATCTCTTTTCAGCAGTCCAAAACTGCTAAAGAATCTCCAACATCTAGATTTATTTGTAATATCTACCATCATAAATATTAACATATCTGTTCCTAGCTAGAGACTGCTGTAAGATGTGAAAATATAACATCAAATTCTCATTAGCAAGTATAAAGACAAATTTATTAGCTTTGTGACCATTCTTTATCAGCAAATTTAGCCCAGCATTTTAATTGTTAGAAACCATGGATTATAGGACAGATTTCAATACTGACCCTAGTTTTTGTTTTACATTGATGTGTTAAAAATGTACAGTCACTATTTCTTCATTTTCCTTTTCTGAGTAAACCCACCAACTTCTGCTAAGAAAACACATGATATTCTTTTCTCTCATTCTAATCAGTGGTGTTTTATACTGCTGAGAGATATATCTCCTGCTTTCTTAATGTCTTATATGTCAGCAGTGCCATACTATACAATAGATGTCTTCTACCACGTCTCATGCAAACCTCATGCACATCTGTAAAACATGCCCTTTAATCTTTTCTTCTCCCATTGTGTTGTCACAGAGACAGAGACTACAGAGTTTCAGTTGACTGTAAAAGTTTTGTGCAAAATACATAGAACTGTGTCACAGCTGAATCCCAAGGTTTGTACTTATCACTAGTAGAATTTCAACAAAACTCCAACTGGTATACTTTTTAATTTAAAAATCTAAAATGAAATCTTCAGTCTAAACTAAGCTAATTAAAATCTAAAACAGGTCTCACTGAAAAAAATCTTGATGTGGACAATAATGTTAAGGTTCAGTATGCAGTAGCTTTCTATTCCTTGCAAACTAATTTCAGAATAGGGATTATTGGCTTCCCTATAATAGCATGTAAAATGTTAATTTTAACTGAATTTTCTGAGTTTTCTATGTCTATAAATGTTGAACTAAAAATAACACTTTTTCCATGAACCTAGACTCCTGAGCACTAACTTCAGATCTAAAAAATAATTTTGATGAAGTCTGTGATAAAAAAAGGACCAGTTTCATACAAGTTTGAGAATACTTTGAATGCTTTCTTTACAAACAGATGAAGGAAGGAAGGAAGGAAGGAAGGAAGGAAGGAAGGAAGGAAGGAAGGAAGGAAGAAGAAGAAAGAAAGAAAGAAAGAAAGAAAGAAAGAAAGAAAGAAAGAAAGAAAGAAAGAAAGAAAGAAAGAAAGAAAGAAAGAATAGGAGAAAAAAAGAGAAAGTATTTTCCAAAGACCTTTATTTGACTTACCTGCAACAAAAATGCTGAGGCTGACCCTGTCAGCATTCATAACTATCTGGTATTCCGCAGATTTGTAACTTTTCTGTTGCAAGCTAACTCAGCTTTAAATGGAAACTGAAATGAGTTTTGGGGAACACAATAATGGCATTGAAGTCTGAGGGTGTCTTAATCTATTGCCCAATATTTCATTCTTTATAGCAAAGAAATAAAGAGGGATATGGTGTCTTCTCTACTGTAGCCATGTCTGTATTCTTTAATCTGTATGTAAAGAGAGTAATATGTAGTTATTTTTGTGTGCTGTTTTATGGTAATAATAAAAATGTAATTAAAAAGAGAGTTAAAGTAATATGTCATTGTATTCATTAAATGCATGCTAATATCATAATCAGTTTCTTTCTATGTCATAAGGAAAAGTATCATTTTGCTTTGAATATAATAATTATTATTTGAAATAATAATTATTTTTCTTACTCCAAAAAGAGAAAAGTCTTTAAATAAACTGCAGATCTCAAAATGACCTTCACTTCAAATGGCAATTCAAACTAACTCTTCTGTTTCTTGTGCATCATCTATGACTAATGCACTTGCCATAAACACATATTTTTATTCTGAATATCAGATTAAGTGAACTCTTTGATCCTGGAAATTGAAGAAGAACCCTGTTTTGGTCTTACTGATTATGATGACAATTCAAGGGATTTTTTTTTTCACTTTTACTAGAAAAGAATCCTATGAAAATGGCTTAAGTATTTTTTTATTTTTTAATTTAGAAAAAAAATCTGAATTTTTCATGAAAACTAGTTCAATAAACACATATAAATTCAATTATTTGCTTTTCTTCAGCCTTACTGGGACAGCAATCCAAATAATTCTGCTTTCTAGAAATAATTAATATATCCTCCCTCATATTTAGAAATTCGTAGTATAGAAATGAAATAAGATTTAAAGAATTGGAAAGAAAAGACAATATATTGAACACAATGGACTGCAACCTGAAGGGGTGATGGAAAACTGTAAGACAGGGTAGACTCTTTGAGGGAAAAAAACTCTTGTAAACTGAAGACTCATTTCCCCATTTATATTCCCCAAAACCCTTTCAGTATCTTCGTCTTTCTCCTTCTCCTACTCCCAGAGTCTAAATACTATTTTGATGTTCCAAACACAATAACAAAATGTAACAATGCAACTCTGTTTTGTCTGTGTTCCTTAGAAGTCTTGAGTTCATTCTGCTTTCTATATTCACATACAATCTACTTTCATATTCAACTGTGTTTCATATGTGTCTCATAAAACCTCTCTTAAGCACATCAAATTTCAGTGAAGATGTGAATTGTCTTCTTGAAATAAAATAATTAAGATGGATAGGAAGCTCTCAGTATTTTCACTCAGTATTTTCACTTGGTGTATTCACTTCTTTTACTCTTTCTTCAGAAATCTTAAAGACTCCATAGCTCAAACAAGTGGGGAACTTTTTTTTAATTTCCTGATTTTATACTAACTGAAATACATTATGTTTAAATGATAATTTTGTGTCAGAACCACAGAATCCTACAGTGAATTCTGGCTCTCGCTGTACTGTATGTGCATTTTAGGGGCAAAAATAGAGTTTCATAGCTGCTTCTACCTCCATTCAGAACATTCTTTAGTGTCTTGGTCTGTGTGGTCTTGTATTTTCCCTAAAGACCTTGGACACTACAACTAGACATGAAAATACAGAAGGATCTCATCTCCTTTAGAACTGAATCATCAAAAAAAAAGAATAAACACAACCCCCCAGGATGATAAGAAATCTTTCCTGGCTTGAAAGAATTAAATTATCCTTTCAAAATCTTCTCATTTTCATTTTTATCCCACAATGTCTGATTTCTGTACAAATATAGGGGAAAAAATGGAATAAAATGTTAATAATATTTTTAGGAAAAGGTCCTAAAACAACCTTGTGTGGCTAATTAATTATACTCTCTATTAAAATCTGTAATGAATTTGTGCAACCTGAACAGAGAAATTGCAAAATTCAGGAATAAGCATATCTACCTAAATGAATTTGAGCCAAGGAAGTTCTTACTTCCTTGAACATTTGACAGTGTTGTGTGATTGTTTCTTAATTAGCAGCTCAGCCTTGATAGTGAAGATGCATAAGAAATTATATTGAAAGTCAAAAGCTGCCATTTATTCTGACTGTGTTAGTCATTGCAGTTTTCATTGTAAGTCTGTTTAGTCTAGTGGTTTTTTGTAACTGTTTTGTTGAAATAAACACTGCTGAAAAAAAATAATAATTGAAGCATGAAATAGCTGAAAGAACATTGATGACTAATGTTTCAAGGTCTCTCAAAATTAAGAGAAGCTAAGCAATATGCAGCACTGGAGATGGGCTTCTAAAGTGAAAGAAAATTCATATCCCAGTATGTATGAATGCTAGCCCTTTCTTTCCAGCCCTGCTGGAAAATCATCCTCCTTGCAGAAATATTTGCAAATGAATTCACTCTGTCTTTGAAAGATAGGCTTTACCAGCCCATGAATGCTGAACTAATTATTTGGTAGCTGAAATAAAAAAATGTCTCAAAAATAGCTGAAGACTCTACAAAGGTGTTGTTAAAATTAAAAAGAAGCAGTTTGCAAAAAATAAATTTTTGTAAAATAAAATAAAAACTAGTGTTTTAAATTCCTCCAACAGTCATGTCATTTATCTGAAATAAATCTGAGAAACATTGAGAGGCATTGAAGCCCTTTCAGGATTTAAACTGAGATTTTTCTGCTAATATCTATATGCCACAAATATAGATTTCAGATTATGCTTTCTTACTTTGGTTTAGAAGTCCACAAACGATCTTTTTGATTGTTTTCACAGAATTTTTAAGCCTTTCCTAGCATGAATATCTCTCACTATTTTTATCTCATAAGAATTTGTTCACGAATCATAAATTTATTTCAAGTTCAAGTAAAGTATCTGCACCTTATATTGTTTTCCAGATTTATAGATGTGAGACTTTGCTAACTAATAGCACTAGATGTAATGGAAAATTGTAAACTAACTCTTAAAGATGGTCAAACTTAACTTAAACCTAAAAGTGCTTGTGACTTTAAAGTTCCATATTACAGCCTCGTATTTCAGTTTGAAACAAATTTGTAACAGTCTGAACATTCAGGAATCTATTTAATTTAGTAACTTAACTCTATTTAATTGTTAGTCCATTATATTACCTCAAAAAAATTTGTACAAGATTTCCTCTGGTAAAAGAGATATGTTTAATGCAGTTAGGGTATATTTTTAGCTTGATTAACACATCTCATAATCCTTAAAACAAATTAGTCCACAGTACTTAAAGTTCTGCCTCTGGATATTCCCCATAAGCCTTCAATTGCTTTACATCTGGGGCAAGGTTGTTAAAAAGCTTTTATGTTTGAAGTGTAAATTAAGCAGAATTTCAGAGTCAATGTCCAAAGCAGTGTTAATGTTCTGCCTCCTGAAAATGTTGAAGTACTTGACAAACCTAAGTTTTTCACAGAAACATTAAGTCATGCACCTGGAATTTGATTTTGTACAAGGCTGCATATACTGGAATGTTGAGTGACCTTTGAAAGTGGTCTGCTACCTTATTTTTGAAGTTATTTGGGCATAAAAAAACCTGCTGTGATCTAAATTTAAGCTTCTTGCTCCTGAGGTTATTTATACATTTAATCATAGGATCATAAAAACAGGGCAGGATAGGATTACAGAAGGTCAGCCATTTTCTGTCAGGATCAACTCTAATAAAACCATTCTTGACAGGTATTTACTGAAGATGTATTTAAAAACCTTGAGTTATGTAAATTTATCAGCTACGTAGGCAATGTATAATTTGGAAATAGTTCTAATTTGTGCCAATGTACTAGAAATAGTGTCAGTGTACTTGAGCTTATGGTCCTCAGTTGATCTGCTCTGAGTTTCTGAGGTCTCTTCTGGAATGCAGTTCTTTCAGGAGAAGAGAAAACCAGGCCTCTCCCTATGAAGCCTGTATGACTATGGTTCACAAGTAATTTCCCTACAGAAACCTCTCTAGTGTATGCTGATCAAGCCAAGTCATCCTCTTCCAGGCCATAATTGTTTGCTGGCACTTTGGTATCTTGACTTGGAAGCATAAATATCATATATGTGAGACAACCAAAATAATATAATTAAGTTGGCCACATTATAAAGAATATAGTATTAAAAGAGCAATACTTCTAGTATTGCAAAGTGTTTCAGCTAAAAAAAGGCCCCAGAGGGCTAAGAGAGCAGAACATCTCTTGTAAAGTGTTTTGAGCTACTCCAAACTGAGTCTAGGGAGAAGGGATGAAGTAAAAACTATGTGATTCTTCCTATTTATCTAACAGGACATGGAAGGACAGCTTTCCACTGGGAGATTTCTTTGCCTCTTTAATCATTACACAAAATTAAACTCTCTCTTCCCACTTGGTGAAATCTTCTATAGTCATGCCATGACCAGGAACATGCAAGGGTGATGCACACCATGAATCTGATGGATCAATCTCTGAACAAATAGGGACAAACTACTTAGTGGTACCGAGATTATACACCAAGCAGTGTGTCATGGACAATACTAAGTGCTAGATATAAATACCTGGGTCTCTGTGGGTCTTCTAGAAGGCAAACAGGGACTTCTTCCTGAAGTAATTTATTAGAACAGCAATGTGTAATCACTATAATTTAATACTCATTATTCTATCAAGTTGGGTTTTTTTTAAATTTAAACCCAGTATTATTACACCTAGTTTATTATCATCTTCTATGGTTGAAAAATTAGAATGCATATTAAAACAGTTAACTTTTTTCTTTTTCACTTTGGTCACATTTTCCCTAAACTCTATTACTCCAGCTCTATCCAACTGTAAGTCCTGATAAGAGTTGTGTTATAAACCTTTCAGCTTAAAGAGAGTCATCACTGCAGTATAGACTGAAGAAAATTAGGTCCCCTGAGTCTTTGTCTCTTGATTATCCATAGGGCTTAATTTTTAATTTACCCACAAGCTCTCTTCTTACATACACTTCTAGTTCCCTCTAAGACAAACTTGGATGTAATTCTGCTGTATAGTTCACACCAGAGGCTACTTCCAAAAGCCAATTTCAGACTACATAATGCTGACTTTTGCCTGCAGTAGGTAATGCCACACTTAGTAAATTGAGCACCCTGTAATATCCCCATTAACACTCTCATGTCATACCATGGGACACACTATACAGACTTTGAGTTTAATTCTGTAAAGACACTATTTCATTTAACTAAATTACATTCCTCACATTGTTTGAGAAACTTTTTACTGAGTCAAAGTCCCATTGTGCACATGTAAGAAAAACAGTAATTAGGCCCTACAGCTAAAAGAGACACTGCATGGAGGCAAAAGTGGACCTAGACAAGTTCTAGGCAGTGCACATACCATCACTCTGCTGTTGAGGGTTGGTCTTTCCAGATAAATACAGGCATGATCCATCCTGCAGCACTAAACTTGAAATTTGCAATTCAAGCCTGATGCTGAAAGTCATATGCACACCAATAATCTTTATTTTGGGTGTTATCCATCAACTTGAACATCACTGGATACTGAAGCTTTAGTATTATTCATCTCAATAAAGATTAAGAAATCAGGTTTATGAACCTAAAGGTAAGTCACAGAAAATATCACTATCACTACTTCTTGGCCAGAGGTGCTTAGCCAGCTGCACCTGAAGATTTTTGGAAGTGTGATTCAGAACTGTGAGGCAGCTCCAAACACACTGAGATGTCTGTGATCTAGGTGTCTTGCTGAGCCAGATGCTTAAATCTCCACTGGAGATAATGGAAAACTAATCAGTAGGTGGATATAGTCATTCAAAGTTAGAGAACTACCCAGAAGACCAAATCCACTTATTTATTTCAGAATTAAATGAACAGCTTCCTAGTCTCCATTTGATTGTAGTTACAAACGAAATAAAATATGAAGAACAATATTGGTTTTAAGAGATGAGAGGACCCTAGTATATTTTCCTCAATGATCATGGAATGAAATAACATATCCTATTTCTACATGAATTTGACATTCTTCTTTTGTTGCCAATATTCATATCAAATATCTTCAGCACAACTGAAAAGTTTTTGCAAACAAATAACTCTTTGCTGCACTTATTATTTAGGAAAGCAACCAGACAGAAGTAAAATGTGTTCAACCTTGGATCTATGCTACACATCCAATATTAATCTTATTTAACTTTGAAAGTGTAATAAAGCAAAATGTCTATGAGTGTCTCTTCCAAGGGTAGTTAGCTATCCATCACTGTTTATCTTTTCTTATTTATCTAGACTGTGGTTACTTTGCATAACATTTTAATCTTTAGTGTGGTTTTGGGTAACTCTCACATTGTGCCAGCAAGGTCAGTGCAAATTCTTATTCTTTAGTACTCCATGTCACAGACCAGGTAATGTCTCAGGAGTTTCCTGCTCTTGCTGCATCAGGTCCTTCATCACTTAGTGCACATATGTTTCAGGAAACCCTTAGAGAGCATAAGAGTGAAGAACTAGAAGGCATCAAAAAAACTGCTAAAATGAAATTCTGCCTATTTCTATAAGAGAGGAACTTTCAATTAGAATAAAACTTTGAAGGTTGAATGTTATGAAAGGTGAAGGACTTCCTGGTCACTGGGTATTTCTGGCCTTAATCCTTTTTTTTAATGGGTACAATACAAGATAGGAAGACTAAAGGTAGTGGAATCCTAATGCTGCACTTAAGAGGGAAATTTTTTTTTGAAAGACTAAGTCAGTTTTGGCAACGGGAGATGGTCTTAAATGTACAGAAGACGTATTTTTTAAAGATGCTTTCCTGGAAAAAAAAAATACATTACTTAGAGATTATTGTGATTTCTATAGTGACAAATACTTGCATGGCTTGCTCTTTGATTTTTTTTTTCTTTTTTTCCCCCACAAACAGCAATGATTCATACTTACTTAGACAATTTCAAGGAAAAAAATGTCTGGTGTGCTATCATTTTTGTTGGTTTGGGGGGTTTTTGGTTGGCTGGTTGTTTTGTTTTGTTTTGTTTTGCTTTTGATTAAGTGGCTTTGTTATTTCCCCCCTCCCTCATCCCAGCATTTTGGTAATCATAGAGGAATATAATCATGCATGACGCAGTACTGAATGAACTCCTGTATAAAGGGAGCACATAATTTCTCTTCCTTAGCAAGGAGATACAGCTGTGGTGCTGATACAGGTAATTAGCTGCTTCTTACAGCTGGTATAAGGTGCATTCACTGATGCCTGGCTGCTCTGTGCTACATGAACAGACAGCTCCTATTTGAACAAGGCAGAAATATTAATATACAATATATACAGTCTAGAATTCTACCCACATTGAACAGTACAAATAGCTTTGTGTTTAAATGGTTATCATAAGATCTGAGAAGCTGGAAGTCTTTTTCAGAGTGGCTCATGTTGCATTTGTCACATAAGCAGGCACAACTGATGTCTTTTAAATTATTGAATAAAAATGGTTCAACATTTTTTTTTTAATCTGTAGAATGCAAATAAAAGCATTACTGGCAGTTAAATGTAGTGTTTGCATCATACTTTTTATGTGTTACAGCATCTGTGGAAGACCTGTGTGGTAAATGCTAGAAATCTGAAATTTGGCAGGGACATTCAGTGAACTGTGAAAACCTGTTTGCATTTGGTCAAGAGATTTTGAAGCAATCCTCTGTATATGTATTTTCATGGGTAACTGAAAAAGGACAAATGTAATGACCCATCAACATTTTATCTCCCTTATGCCACTGTACGAATACTCTTAGTAGAAGTTTTCAGTTTGTGATTTTCCTGCCCCTATCAAACTGGAGCAGGAAAAGAAAACCATGTTAATATAGAGGAATGTATAAGTTGTTTTCCAGATGGGAGAGAGACATGATGAAATGTTTCAAATGAGTGCTGTTATCCCAGAGTTAGCAGGGCATTTATTATGTAGTGACTGCCTTGATACAGCAATCATTTGATATGGCAATCAGTAGGTAATTTCTCATGCTGTGAAAGTGGTATGGAAAATGTAAGAACTTTCTCTGGTGAAAGAAGCAGACTTGTGTCAGGCAGGACTGGAAATCCATCTGCACATTTGATTGAGCAAATCGGGAGCACACAGGGATATATACAGAAGGATTTTTGCAGTCATAGCAGTGCCTATTGCAAAAGGATAATTAATAAATATATTGTACCATTTCAAAAGAGAAATAGCATGTCACTATCTTCTGCAGTACCTTCCATGAAAAAACATCAATCTGGTTTGATTTGTTGGTTTTGTTGGTTCTTTTTTTCCTAATTTAATTACATTCTATGAAATTAGCAAACAAGTAATATCAATCTATAAACTAAAGTACAGCATGCAAAGGAGAGAAGTAATTATACTGTGGATGTTGTTCTGCAATCATATTAAGTCTTTTAGTGGCCAGACAAAGTGCTCTGGGTGCATGTGCAAATGAACATATTTGCTGTTCTACTCCATACAATGGAATGTATTTTATTTCATAAAATATTGCCTGCAGTTTCTTCAAATAACAGTACAGTAGAAACATAGTAAAGTATAACAGAGAATTGGAAGTGCTGATAATAAAATACAATATCAATATCAAAGTCTAATATCAAAATTTTCCTATTAAAATAAAATTTTAAAAAAGGAAAGGGTTTCTTTGGTTTTCTTATTACAGGACTGGAATATATAATTTTGTGGTCTACGTACACTTTGTTCTGACTTGATTTTGTGCCTCTCAAATTACATTGTTGGTTATGGATAAAATTTCAGCTGCCTCCACAAAGTTCTTATTAAAAGCTGTGTCAATGAGAACTGCCATGTGTTTCATTCTACTTCATACTTCATATTTATATGATGATGAGAACACTTGAACAGAGCCTGCACAGGTGATTTCTAATCTCTAACTACCATTATGTACATCCCAGGCCAATTCACTAGACAGCCAATGAAATTTTTTTTCAGTAGAAAGGAGATTTTAATAATCTAATTGCATTCAGACTTATACCCTCTGCATTATCATTCAGTCAGGTATAGGACAAAAGGACAGAACATCCTGCTAACAAATGATATACCTTGCTCTGAGCAGTGGTATACTTGTATTTAAAAACTAAGCTTTCACAATTCTTGCAAGAAGAATATATTTCTACAGGATCATCAGCTTTTATTATGTCTTAATCTTTATGTCATTTTAGTACAGCTATTCTACATCCAGTCTTCAATTCTTATATTTCTATAAGACAAGTGTTGTCTGAAAAATGTTAGGAATATTTTAGAAGTGAACCCCAGTTCCAAATATCTTCAAAAAACATGTATTTGATTGTTGTATATGAATGTCCAGATATAATAAAGAAAGATACGTGGATAAAAAGAGGTATAAGATGTCCTTGATATCAACATGAGACTAAGAAGCTGGGATGCAGGAAGAATGTTGGAATGCAAGGAAAGCTCCAAGAAAGAACGCTTTTGAAGGCATGCTTCTTTTTGTTTCCCTTTCCATTTCTGTCTGTAGATTTTTGAGAACTGAGTTGCCTATGAGTGCTAAGTAAACAGTGAGGAAAGTAGGGCGAAGGAGGGCGAAGTTACTTAAGAATCCTAAATGCTGAGTTGATGTTTTCTAGATAAACAAGAAGGGTACTTTGTATAGAAGGGTACTTGAACTGGAATTGCTTTCTCAAAATGACACTGCTTGCATTTTATTTACAAGAATATTCAGAAATAGTCCCCTAAAAATACAAACTTCAAAGATGTTGTCATTTGTTTCAGTAGTACTACTACTGAGCTAAGAAAGGAAAATATTTTATCTAAGTGTGTGTCATGAGAGCACACTCTTCTTGTTTTATCACTTGCCCAAAGTTAGACTGGACTACAAATTCAGCAGCTTGTTTATAGGCAAAATCAGACAACATGAAGAAGACATGGGACCATCCTTTTGTAGAATAGTGAGGCTCACTCACTGTATGGAAATTTGCTGTAAGGGTTTAGCCTGAAACTGGAGATGGAATTGTGTACTGAGCTTTAACAGATAACATGTTATCCGATGTGGGCAATTGCCCAGTAGGCAGCAAACCACCAACTCATTTCCAGAAGAACCTGCATGCTCATTTTCAGCTGTTAATTAACATGAAGCTCATAGTGAGACTCCTGCATGTTGGATTTTCTGTCATATGTCCAAACTTCACTCTGATTCAGTCAAAATTTTTTAAAATCTTGTAATGTAATATCATTGCTGTATCATTGGATTATTGTACAGGCTGTCACATGTGGGTGACTGTCAATGAGCTGCATTTCATTACTTTATGCCTTTGATTTGCAGTGAGCCATTATGAGTCATTAAGTGATCAGAGTCATTTGTGCAGAACTGCAGCTTCTACACTTTTCATCTCACTCATCTCACTGTCTATTTTTGCACATGGGATATGTTTCCATATTTGTGTTAAATATATATATATATATATGTACACACACATATATAAACACTTCACAGTAACCTATTGTGAATATATTAATATAGATTAATTCTGACTTTGTAACTACAAGGAACTTCATTCCATGAGAAACAGGTGATAGTAAAAATTCTCTCTTGCTTTGCATGTGCAGCTGATGACAGGGAGTTGGTATTTTTGACGTGATTACCTGAACACTTTGCTTTACAGCTGATGCTAATGAATATAACATAACTCAGCCATCCATTTGGATTTTGCATAGTCCTCTAAGTGTCCTTGAGCATGGGAATAAATCCTAGCTCTGAGTGAAAGTCAGGGAAGGCAATCAATGTTGTAAATTCTCAGCACTTCATGCAAATCTCTGCAGAACTGACCCAAAAGTGAATATACCCCAGAATACTGACAATAATATTGCTTTGTTTCAAATGCACTTAGTCATGGCACCCTAAGAAGTAACAGATTCTTTTCCTCTAAACAGCCAAATGTGAATATATATAAATTCATAGATATTATGTTTGTAAACTTTTGTAAAGATGGTGTTTAGAACAGTGCTAAAACACATCTTTTGAAAAATCAGTACATGAAAAATACAAGAGTTCATATACTTTCATCAAATGGTACAGCTGAAAAAAATCCTTGAATTTAGACCTTGAAATGTTTGAATAATTTATATAAATTTTTTTCCTAAGTAAAATGAACTAAATTCATTATACTGTTGTTTTAATTACCAAATAACAAACATTTCAACAACTAGGTAAATTTTTTTTTTCTAGACATGATCTGTTCTATTTCACCCTGGCAAAAAAAAAAGACCAACCCTTTGCTAAGCTTGAGCACTCCATCTGAATCAACATTTACATCTTACATTTCAACAGAGACTGGAAAGCAGTGTTCTAGACTCACTAACACATTTCCCTGTCCTGTTTTTATGAGAAGGTCAGAGTCAAAACTGGAACAGGGCAAAGACAATATAAAGAGGAAGACGATCTCTTGCAATCTGTATAGTAGATGCTTTATTTGAAATATATAAGCCCTTAAGCACAGGATATAATGTTGAAATGTTGCTTCAAGGCTCATTCCTATTGACTATCCTTGCAGTCTAAGATATTTCCTTTTTTAAAAAATAAAGGAAATTTTATCTATCAAATTGAAGGTGACTGTTTACCAAGACACCTTTCTGGTTGCATTGTCAATGCATGAAGAAATAGGACCTGTGCTTGGGATCCAGGATCCATCCTGCTGGTAATATAAAGGCTTATCACCATAAGTGTGGGGCTGGGACACAAACAAATGAGGTTTATTTTGTCAGGCTGGCCTCTCCGTGTGTCTTGCACAAAGCTATTTTTTTTATCTCCTTCCATCAGCTCTTAATCTTAGCAAAGCACAGCAAAAAACCTTCATCAGCATTGGGGGAAGGTATTTTATGCATAAAGAAGTTAATCCCAAAACATCTAATCTAATACATTCTTCTGCCATCCTTATTCATTGTTGGAAATAGAGAAGCAATATACCATCAATAATAATTATTATGGTTAAGCTTTATTGGAATAGTACCAGAACTTCCAGATGATCTTTACTTTCTAAACAGCCCTACTGATTTCCCAGTGTACTGGAATAACATTTGTGCATGATTTATGTGCCAGATCTTCAGCTGGTCTAAAGCAGTGCAATTTTACTAAATCTAGTGGATGTATGTTGTTGTACAACAGGGGACATGAACAGTGTTCTGTTCTTCAAAAAGAACCCCAGTGGATTATTGAGTTTACATGAAATCAGTGGAACTGCTTGCAGAACAAGGTGAACTGTGGAGGGTATCAGCTGATCCATGAAACCAAAAAGCTCCTTAATAATTAATAAAAATATACTTGTCTTACAAACGCTCTACAGATTCTCAAGGCAAATATCTGTATGACTGCTTTTCTGTAGTATCTAGATTAATGGTTTTTTAAATGAGAGGAAGCTTTGAATGGCACTTGAGGATGCAATTTAAAAAATATTGCTGAGAGGAAAAATAAAAATGGCTCTTTTTCTGCACCAATTAGTCACTGAACCTGACTTACTTTAACCTAAGGTATTAATGCAAAAAAGATGAAAAATATTGGCCACAAAATAAAATTTAAAACTCCTTATTTAACAGCACTCTGCCATAAGTGAATATACTCCTAGAGCATAATATTAACCTCTCAAATATAATCATTAGTCACAGAATCATAAAATGGTTTGGGTTGGAAGTGACCTTAAAGATCATCTACTTCCAACCCCCTCTCCCATGCCATATGTGGGGACACCTTCCACTAAATCAGGTTGCTCAAACACCCATCCCACCTGGACTTGAACACTTCCAGGGATGAAGCATCCTCAGCTTCTCTGGGCAACCTGTCTCAGTGCCTCACTTCTCAGTAAAGATCTTCTTCTTAAAATGTAATCTAAAACTATTGCTTTCTATTTAAAGCCATTCCTACTTGTTGTATCTCTACATGCCTCCTCTCCTGCTTTCTTGTAGGCTCCCTCCAGGCACTGGCAGAGTGATGGTCTACCTGGAGTCTTTGCCATGCTGAACAACCTCACCCCTCTCAATCTCAATTCATAGGAGAGGTGGCTCAGCCCTCCATGTCCCTTCTCTGAATACAACCCAGCAGGTCCATCTGTGGCAGGGAGATGTGATCATCTCCATGTCCCTTCTCTGAATACAACCCAGCAGGTCCATCTGTGGCAGGGAGATGTGATCATCTCCATGTCCCTTCTCTGAATACAATCCAGCAGGTCCATCTTTCCTAAGCTGTGGTCCCTAGAGCTGGATGCAGCCCTCCAGGTGAGGTGTAGCAAGAACAGAGGGGGGAAATCACCTTCTTCCGCCTGCTGACTGTGCTTTGCACACTTTACAGACACAGACTGGAGAAAATCATCATAACGTACATGCAACAAATTTTGGGTTATGACACATATTTTAATTCCTAGTATTTTATTTATTTGAGTGTTTTCCTGTGGCTCATGAGAGTCAATGTCTGTTGACCTTGGTAAGAACATGAAAGTCAACAAGATAAGGCTATGTAAATCATTTTTGTTCTGACTTGGATCTAGAAAGCAAAGCTTTTGAAGCCACTGTATATTACTCATTGGTGTCATTTATCTGTAGGGTTTCATAGTTCAGAAGTATGACCATATGAATATTTCTATACCATTTCAATAAAAGCTAGTTGATAGATGAACAATAACTTTTTTATCTGCTACATCTGAATCTCTGAGAATACATTTGTCCAGCTCTTAAAGGTAAAAGATCATGAATCAAGCCTATGGTATTGAGTAAAGGAGGAAAGTCACCACCCTAAAGCCCACAGTGTTTTGAAAATCTGTAGAATAATACATTAAATTTTACCTTCAGTTGGCTATTAGTTCTAGTGTGGTTTATTGTCACTGAAGGTCAATACTCTAAATTTAAATTAATTAATTATAATTTCAACTCATCAAGAGTTATTACCTAATTATTCTTTGATTGTGTATTACTGTTACCTAGCTTAATAAGGCAGTTGAGCTGAAGCCTTAAAATAAAATTGAATTTAACTGGTTTTTAATGAATTTTGTTTTAAAATATTATGACAACAATAGCTAATGAATGGTAAGTAGAAAAGTGAGGTAAGATAGTCTTATGGGGAACCAAGCTGTGCCTGAAACTATTCTTTTGTATCCCAGGACAAAAGTTCTAATTCAGGCATTTAAAATACAGCTAAAGCATAAGCCTTTCATGGGTATGTAATAGTCAGATGAGAGCATCTCTGCAGAAAGCTAGAGGATGAAGGGGTACAGATGTGATTTCATCTGTACTACACCTTGTAGATTAGTGATAGAAAATTCAGGTATATACCAGCCTAAAATCCATGATCCATGTTAAACTTGTTTGGAGGTGGTTTTTTACCACACCTTACTCTATCTGTCAAGATTTAATTGGAGTTAAAATGCCATGGGGAAATAGACTCCTTCTTTTCAGAGGGTTGGTCTATTAGAGTTCTAATTTGTAATTTTCCTTTTGAGACTGTCAGAGGCCCTCTTTGCAACTCAAAAGTTTAATTACTACATTTGCAAGGGTCATCACTCAGTCACTGCAGGGAAGATGAATAGTGCAGCACTATTAAATAAAGGATACTTTCTAGAGCTATTTTTAAAAGCAGTTATGACAAAAGTACCACTGTTCTTTGGGATGATACCTTGATGTCTCATCTAAATTTCTACTGTCACTTAGAATAAAATGACCTGCTGTCTATTCCATGGACTTATCTTTTAAAATGTTCCATAGTTCACAGCTATTGCTAACGTCAGCTTTTCTGGTATCTGAAATTTTATAAAAATAAATTAAATTGGAAATTCCTCATTGGTTTTACTATATTCAGCTAATTGGAAGATAGAAATAGAATCTTCAAAGACTTTCATACATAGACCCAAATCAAACATGGTTTGCTGGGCAGGTTCAAAACCTTTTTCTGCTTTCCCTCTGTAGACATTGGGATGTTCAAATAGAACGAACACTAGTACACATACAAAGGACTGTATTTCACCTCAAATATTTATCATAAGTTCTCTTCTGGTGTTTTGCTTCACTTGTCTAACCAAAGAACAGCAACAGCAAAGAGTCATGTACTTTTGTAACTAACCCAAACTCTGTCAATTCTAACAATAGCTATGAACTCAAAGTTCTTATTTGTAAATTAGCTACAAAAGTCAAGAAATATTTATTTCTATATTGCTGTCACTTAGCTCGTATCTTTATTTAAAGTATTTATTTTGACAATTTATCGTATCACTTAAACAAAGCACCTACCTGGGAGATCAACCCATAGGAAACAAGTTTCTCTTTGTGTCAGGTGTTTCCTGGAAAATTCAGTCCTTACATTAGACTGAATGATGATGTGTTTGTTGCATGACCTCAATTCCATAAAACTTTGCCCCAACAGTGATACAAATCAGATATTCCATCCACATGCTATATATTTTAATACAATCCCTTCAATTAACCAAAATATCATGATTTTGTTAAAAGTAATATTTTTTTCATAGGGCATTTTTTCTTAATTTTCTCAACTTCAGTCATCAATTCATCACTTTTGGATTTTTGATATATAATGTTTACATTCTTTAAATTAATCATTTTTAATTTATAATTAGATAAGGACTAAGATGTGCATTACAAATCATAGAATATGATGGAAATTGTACTGTCACTGATTGTCATTTCTATCAATATTAGAAAAAAGTTACTTTTTCCTCCGAATTTACCTTCAAAGAAACTGATTAAAAATGTATTACATTTCCATAATTTATAGCTGGACATTTAAAAATATCTGCAAAATAATACATTATATTGATTATTTGATCAAATTATTTACCTTTTTAAAAAATTTCTCCTCCCTGACCCTTCTCCCTCCCACCCTCTGGTGATTCACTGTGATCACTCCTCTAGGTAGTCTGTGAGAAAGATAATTTTTAATTTTCATGTCTCTCACTCTCTCCCTCCTTCTTCTTAACACCATTTTATTTCTCAATATTTTCAAAGACCACTCTTGAATATTGATATAATCTGCATTTAATGAATATCACAGTGAACTCTTCTCTTCTTAGTGTAGGACTACTTTAATTAATGCAGTTGTACCATATTGGAGGTTTGCAGAAAAAAAATACCCCAACACTTAATCATATTGAAATCCAACTGGTCATTTTAATGATGGAAATAATCTTAAATTCTACCTGAACAATCACAGTTGAAGCATATATCTCTTAACTGTGATTTCATGATTCATGGTTTCAAGTATACTCTGACATAGCCAAGAGTGAGTGCTAATAGGTTTTTCTGTTTGATTATGTTTTCCCTGTGAATATCAGTGAAATTTTGTGGCTCAGTTTATCTTGATCCATAAGTTACTATAATCAAATGCATAACTTCATTACTAGTACAGTATCACAAAGTATAGACCATCATTTAAAGCTGAACATAGCATACATATTTGAAAATTTGATTAGTTAATTCGTTGCTTGCACTCTAGTATTTTTAACAAAAACACAGTATTTGTTACTGTGAAAACACAGTATTTGTCACTGAAATTTGTTTCAGCTTGCTGTACAAGGAGACTTCGCAAGAAATACAAAGAGTTTCTGTTCCAGTTAAATATATGGAAAAGAAACCAACAAAACAAACAAAAAGCAAACAAATTTAAACCCATTGAATGCATGATCCTTTTGTAATGAGGAAAGGCATAGACTAGAAGTCAATTGAAAGACCAAGGCTTTTTTAGGTATTTGATTAAATTCAGTGTTTCACAACCATTGGAGAGGGTATGTCAAGTAAAGGTAAAGATAAAAATACCTGTTGGTAATGTAGCTAATTTGGCATTTGTGTACAAGCCCGATGAGATGGAGATGTCTTAAAAAGAGGGAGTTGGAAAGATTGATCATTTTAGAGAGTCTCTTTGTTTACCTATTTTAGGCTCAAATCAATGATAGCCATTTTATACTTACTGTATCTCACTCTTACTGTATTCTCCTGTTCCAAAACTTAATTCTTCTGCAGATGGGAGCATGGGAAGAACTTAGTGATTTTTCATTGGCAGTAAGCAGAGAAAGAGCCACAAGAGACTATGCTGACATCCAAAATTATGTTTGGTTTGGTTTTTTTGTTTGTTTGGTTTAGGTTTTTTTACAAAGAATGAAAATAAAAGCAAGTAATTGAAATAAAATTGCTGCACCTGCTTTTATTTACCTTTGAGAGATACCTGGAGAAACTGTAGAGACCACTTAAGATTCTTTCTGTAAGTTATCACATTTCCTTAGCAATGCACTTGAAGAAGAATTGAAATTATAAACTTTTAAAGACCCCAGTTACAAATTTGTAGACGCAGAATTAGATACAGACAAGGGAATTATTCAGAGCATTTTGTGTCTTTAGTTGCTCCTGTGGAGATCTACATCGTCCTTCAGTCTGTCATCCCCTGCAAGACATTATCTCTCCAAATAATACATAATTTAGTGAAGTACTAAGTCAGAGGTGCTTTGTGATCCATCTTTGATATGAACACGGCAAGGGAGCCTTGGAATTCAGTTTGTATAACATCCTGCAATATTTGTAGTGAAAGATGCACATGATATGCGTCCTGTTGAGTTATAGGTCACACGTATCATCAAGAGCTAACATCTTCATATCTTCCTTCAGTTAAAATTTGGAGACATTTAAATCAATCAAATCAACAAAATAATAATACTAAACCAGGTTTTCTCCAAGCATTACCAAGGCTCATCATAATTAAACTGAAAGCAGGTGAGTTAAAAAAAATAGCTGCCATATGCTGTCTCAGGAACCAGTGAAAAACAGACGCTGAAGATTAGCTGCAATTAGATGCAAACAATAAAAGGGGAAACAAAGTTTGAGGTTAATAGTTTTATTTCAAGGGATCCACAGGACTAAATGAAAGAAAACCAGGGAAGTTCCATTGAATTCTGATCACCTACTTTATATCATTGCAAGCTGTTTGACTATTTCTGTCTATTCTAAATGACTCTTAAAAGCCATTATTTAGACATAGTTTAAGAGATGGTGGAGCCAAAATCCTTATCCAGAAGGCTACATCTAATACACTGTCAATACCACCCCATGCTGGCCTTCAAATATTTTTTAAAGGTACCCTGAAGCACTCCAAACCATTCTTACTAACATGCAACATACATCTGCAATTTCATGTTAAAAGAAACATTTTTTTGTTGGACGGAGTAAAAACCCCCTCTATTATTTCAGACTGTGAACACAAAAAAAAAAAAGCAGGGTTTGCAGAAGAGCACAGGGCTCAGAGGAGATTTGTGTGCTGCTCAACACAAATATTCTAGTATGCCTTAGCTTCAGTTCTACTTGTCCTGGAACTTGTGATAATTCATTATCTTTGTTTAAGTTAGCAAATTACAAATACAATACAAATACATAAATATAAAATACAATCAAAAATACAAATACAACAATAATAATAAAAAATCCCTCAGTAATACCTTGGGTTAGATATTTAGTGATTTCTCACTGGAAGTATGGTTTCATCTTTCTCCCTTTTGTATATCCTCTTCAAACATAAATAAGGCTTCTGACAAAAGAGGACATTTTAATAGCTAGGTTAGCAGATGAACACCCTTACAGCCTGGTTATTGATCACTCAGAGAGGTAGAATAGGTAGGATTGGCATTGCTTAGTGTCTGCCATCCTCACTAAGGCAAGTCCAATTTAAGGTGTCTGTAATGTGAATTCCTGCTTCTCACTTAACCATTCTGGGTTACAGAAACAGACATTTCCAAGGAACAATGGATCTGCCCTGTTCTGAGCATAGTCTTTAAAACAGGATGAAATGCTCATTACCTTCTGTCCATTAAAAGTAAAACCCAACTCAGACACTGTAAAGCCAAAGGCTGAACATCTGAATCACAGTATGGACATTGGTTGGAATAATGGTAAAAATCCGCTCAGATCAGTTTTATAATTTTAGGTACTCAGGAATTGGCACCCAGCAATTTTCCAGATAAAATTCTCCATTTAAAAAACCTCTAAACTAAGCTATGCAGGCTAGGGAAAGTCAGCAAAATACATTCAATTCCTCCCAAGCATTTTTAACAAAACCTTGTCATATATCTACATATGACAAGAAAAAAAGTAATAATCGGATAAGCCAATTCTCTTGTCATTTCTTTCAGCACCGCTGTAATATTTTCTTTCTTATCAAGTGAAATAATACTGAAAAGTAAATGGTTAAATTTATTAGAATCCTAGCAAATCTAAGAAATCTTGTCTGTCAACATTTACTGCATAAATACAAATTTACCCTATTTTCACTACATTGGAAGGATAAGTTATTATTAAGATAAATTTAAAAAAAATCTGAATATACTCAAGCTATGGTATAAAATCCACACAGTCTTCTATTCAGTTAATGAAAACTTTCCAGTGCAGCATGAGAACACTGTGGACATTATGTGTCTAATCTATCTGCCATTCCCACATCACTTGTGGTAGAAACATTAAAATGAATGAAGATTGTAGTTTGTTTAGATAAGTATTTTGAAGGTTTTCCTACTTATTTTTATTTTATTTTGTTATTGAGAGTAATGAAAATCAAAAATATCTCAGATTGTATTATGAAACAAATGTAATTTATCAGGAAAGTACAGCTTGTTTTTTTTTTTTTCCTTCTATTTGCCTATATATGACACAAGTGAAAATGAAGATNGAGTAATGAAAATCAAAAATATCTCAGATTGTATTATGAAACAAATGTAATTTATCAGGAAAGTACAGCTTGTTTTTTTTTTTTTTTCCTTCTATTTGCCTATATATGACACAAGTGAAAATGAAGATAAGAATAACTCTCACTTATTACAGGTATTGAAAACTTGAGTAAAAATGGCCAATATATAATTAATGGATATATGACAATGTTATTACACAGATGGCACAGGTTATATTTTACATATAGCTTATTGGGCTTTATTTGAAGATGTTATGTAAAGGATGCTGTTTAAACCTTTCTTAACTTTAACATTCACTAAACCATTCTGGAAATTGTCATCTTTGACAAAAGAACATGTCCTTTCAAGCTAAGTTTGAAATAAAAATTGTTTCACTGTTTGTTTGAATACTAAGCTACAGTCACACAGAATTTTATGAGAGCAATTGTGTGGGAAGGTACTATCCAGTAAATGTACAGCCTGAAAAGCTGGTTTTACAATTCATAGTTCTTTATCCCAGGTATATTTGGATAATAACCACAATCAACAAAAGGTGAATAACTGGAACTTTCCAGAGGATTATTGATGAGCATTTTCCATTAACTGATTATTTTCAAGTATCTTGCCCACCCTGCACTACATCAAGTGCATCAAGTATCATTCAGTGTCTCTATGGAGTACAGAAAATGAATTTTCTTGCTTTTCAGATCTTAAATACTATGGTAAGTATTTGAGTAACCAACACCATCTTCAGTTTCATCATACTAGTTTCAGCGCACAGCAGAATATGGGTGCCAAAGCATGATAAAGAAAAAATGCTTTTGTGATTTATAATGTTACCTCTACTTAGACTAATACATTTTTGAAACCAAATTCCTGAAGTGTAATAGCAGCATACACATTAGCTGTAACTATCATTCTACACATACCAGGGAAAAAAAAAAAAAAAAAAAAAGCTGTGTTTTTGGTGATTATACACATCTAACAAAAGGGATATAAACAATGATTTAAAAAACCTGCCAATCTCAAGCTTTTCTAAAACTTAAAGAAGAGCAAGTTTAAGAAAGAGGAAAAAGTTAAGTCACTGAGAAATGTTATGAATTCTTTTGAATTTGTCTCAATGTAAGAAGCTTCAGAGAAAAATGCTAATTAAAAAAGTTAAGGAAAGACACTCTTTTATTCATTAAGTGACAATCAAATATCTCTGTTTGTTAGCTATAAAGGCTTGTAACAGATTGCTTGCCATGCTGCTGTCCTCCTACTTCAAGGACAGTTGCATTACAGGATTCTACCTCAGACTGTATTTTATGGTTTGCCTCAAGCTGGGTAGCGTTAAAATTCAGGTATTGTCATACTGGATCGGGACATCTGGGCCCATTGTCCTAACCCTGACTGTAACAAGTTCATAGAATTCATACTCAAAAGTTTCTGAGGCAAACTTCTGATCTGCTGCTATACAGAGAGAAATGTTTCCTTTTTTTTTCTCTAGTTAGTGGTTGGTCTAAGATCTGAAGTTTGGGGGTTTTGATTCCCTCTGTGCATGTGCTCTCACAATACTGTATGTGTAGTTTGTGAATGTGTGTATATGAAGATGTGGTATGATGGGATAATTGGTACCTTATTACCCCTCTAAATAGACAGACAGTGATTTTTTTCATAAGATGGTAAGGCAATAGCTGAATACCTAAAAGAAGGAGGGAAGGGCAGAACTGCAATTTTTTTTTTTTTTTTCTCAAACTGTAGTCTTTTTAAAAGGGGAAAATGAGATGGCAAGTTGGTTTTTTAG
>VZRH01006834.1:188514-244939 GCA_013397555.1 Urocynchramus pylzowi
ATACCTAAAAGAAAGGGGGAAGGGGAAAACTGCAATTTTTTTTTTTTTTTTTCTCACACTGTAGTCCTTTTACAAGGGGAACATGAGATGGCAAGTTGGTTTTTTAGCTGTCTAGATAAGCCTGTCTTAAGAAGACCATCTGTGGAACCATTGATAGATACACGTGGCAGCAGTCAGAGCAAGTTATCTGGTACAGACAAATGATTTCTAGGTGCAACCTTAAAAAAAGAATAATTTGACTTGGTGTCAATAGTCTCAGCCTGTAGAAAAAGTTGTCATCCCCTTTGCAAGAATGTATTCTTTGTGGTCTTGGAATACACTAAATATGAGACATTAGTCAAAATACAGAGTGTACTTTGTTCTGTCAATGCCCAATGGTCACTGGAACAAAAGTGGAGCTCAAAAGTTCACTTGACACACAAGTTTGTTTCAAATGATATATTAGATTTATATTAGAAATATCAGCTAGATATTTAATTAAGACTTCATCTTGTCAGCTATTAAAGCAAAGACTATAGTTTGGATTTTTAAAAATTAAGGGAAAGTACGCGTACAAAAGCTAAACATTATAAAAATAGAAGTGCTGTCCAGAACCTTTTGAAAATACTTTTTTCTAGCAGAAAGCTTAGTAAATGTTTTGTGTCATAATAGATTTAGAAATTTTCACTTTCTTTTTTCTAACTGTATATCTTTCTTATCAAATAATTGCTGTTATCTATTAACATAGAAATAGATAATTTCTATTGTTTTCTTTTATTTATATAAATCTTCTTTCCTCTCATTCTCCATCTTTGTAACTGCTAAACTTTATATAGCTTTTACTGCACTTACTGCATCCCAGTATTTTATGGAAACAGTCTCACTGTGGTTGAGAAACCACAATTTCACTTTTTTCTGTTGGATATACTTCAGCTGAATCTTTTGACAGTCACATTTCTTTTCAAATCTGATTTCTATTGTGATTAATAATGTAGCCTACATATTCTCTTCTTTATTTGCCACAGATAAGTTGCCATCTTATAGCTGAAATCCATTTGATATTTGTCCTTGTCAGTGTATCCTTGCATGTTACCCTACTTCAGTATCTTCAAGATCAATTGTTGCTTCCTGTGATGTTCCAGTCCTTCCCCATGTTAACATTTCCTTCCAGCTTTGATGCTGTTTTTCATACAGATTTGTTTATTGACAATACTGGGAGCCTCCCCTCCTGCTGAATTCCCCTGCATGCTTAAAAAAAATCAAAATTGTCTGCAATGTAGGTATAAAACCTTATCTCATTATAAGTTAGAATGTTTATTTCTGAAATGCAAAGCATCTGACACATGTAATTAAAAATACTAAACATTTCAAAGCAGTCCTGATATATGACTAGTCAAAGAGCTTAGAAGTCTTGTAAATTAATTTTTCACTATGATCATCTACATTTTTTTTGAAGACGCTTCATTTTTAATCCCAGCAAGAAGTCTTAAATGTAATATACTTGAGATTCTCTTTGCAACTGTCTTTTCAAATGCAATAGCATCTGGACATGTCTTAACAAACATTTTTAAAGTCCTTGATTAAGCTTTCACTTGATAAGTTCAAAGACTTGTATCATACAAAAACAAAACTCCATGTAAATATTATTCAGTCAGCCATATTTTTCACTCCCCAGTGACAGCTATGAAATGAAATTCCTATTACATTTTTCAGCTGGGTTGTATACTGAGGAGTCCCAAAAGACTGAAGCAAACACATATTTTACAGTGTATGCATGATAAGCATTTTGCCTCCAGGATACCTGCCATTTGACTTCAAAATGTAATAGATTTGCATTCTGCATATCTAATAATTATTATAATGTTTCCTATCAATAAATTAAAATATAACAGTTCTGATAGTAAAGGAGTAAAATACCATTTCAGAGTAAATTTATTTTCATATTTCTCTTGCCAAGAAATACTCAGTAATAAGCCTTGAGGAAAAAAAAAAACCCTAAGTGCAAATAAATAAAACAAAGGATTGTGAGGGATTTTTGGATTTTGGGTTTTTTAAAATAAAATATGTACTTTGTGATATGCTTCCCCACCCTGTGATAGTTTCCCCTACTCAGAGCAGAAAAAAAAAATTAAAAAAATTGATGCTTGAATTATTGTATGCGCTACTGACACAGTTTCCACAAGAAAATGCACGTCTTTGCTAAATTCCTACCTGGACAATTCAATTTCTAGGCAATTTTATTTCAAGTACTCACTTCTTTTACTATTGACTGGAGTTTAACTTCCTTTTCTAAACAGTAAATTGTCTCGGATACCAAAGAGATGTTGTTGAGATTCAGTGATATGATAGAGATGTGTTGACATGTCATCCCACTGGAGAGAAACAAAATAAAAACATAACTCAAACTGTCACCAGGTTGTAAGCCAGTGACAATGACTCCTCCATTCTGTGCTCAGTGATACATTCTGGAGAATTAGTCTATCAAAATTTCAGCTACAGAAAAGAGTTCTGTTTAGAACTAACTGAGTATTACTCAGCTAGTTCTAAACAGAAACATTTAAAAATAAAGAATTTAATTGATCCTTTTTTAAATACATGAGTCCATTAAAATGCATTTGTTGATTTACAACCAAGCTGGAACAAAATATTTTTAAAATATTCAATTTGGCAATATTTTCAATATAAATATGCAAGTTTTTTGTACATATTACATCTGTTTTCTCTGCAGCACTGTACATTTTGAAATAAAAGTCTTCATAAATTATAGCAAAATGTTCATTTATGGAAAGTGGAAGATTTGACAAGAGATACTTTCTGACTGTACCCTTCCAGAAAGGAAATTCCATGTTATATATATGGAATTGTAAGGGAAATTAAATAGATGAAGCAAAATAACAAAGTTGAAGACAAAATATATTACTTGAATGCTTTCTGTGTTTTGTCTCATTGTGGACTCCACTCACACGATTCTGTCACATTGCTTAGCTTCTTCTCTGGGCATCCAGGTGGCTGGGGCCAAGCTGTCAATGTCTGTGCAAGCCAGCCCATGGCCCAGGGTCTGAGGCACCAGGTGGAGGAGCTGTGGGAGGAGGTGAGCAGGTTGTATAGCAACAGGAGCTTGACAGAGTCTTCACAGACACCCAAGAACTTGAACTGTTCACTGCAAGAGTGAGGACAGCAAGAGGCTATGGTTGAACAAGTGGAAGAATGATACTCCGAGGATGGAAGCTCTTGGAAGATTTTGATTTCTGGCATCAGGAGACAGGTGGAGGGGAAAATTCCAGACAGGACTGGATCCATCCTGTAAATAAACAGCTACTGGTACAGCTGGTGGTGCAGGTATTACTTCAGAATTTATGAGCATGGATCCCTCTTAGAAGCATAAGGAGTGCTAGTGAGAGACAAGATATATTTGTCACATTGAGGTAAAGGGATGAGGGCAAACTTTGAGCATATCAGGGATTAGAGTGAACAGTGATGATAACAGTCAGGGGAGCTTAACATAGAAAACCACTCAAGGCAAGGGACTATGGGCAGACTCATCTTAAAATAATTTGATGAAGTCTCTTTTGGGGATTGAAACCTCCTGCTAGGAAATCAGTAAAAACAAGACAACCCTGAATTGTCCTAAAACCAGCAAAGCAGCACAATTAGGCTGTTGTCTCCTACTGCAAAACCCACTAGGTTGATTCAGGAGAAAAAACCCTAAATTTCCAGGATGCCTTGTAAAGTAAGACAGTTTATGATCTAAATTGCTATAGATTTTATTGTGGCAAGCAGGGGAAAAAGAGTTCTGGCATGGAGCAGAGAGAATTTTTGGGACTGCGTAAAATTTACTATGGGGTGTTTTAAGGAACTATTTCAAATGGAAATTGAATTGTGAGATGTATGGACATGGAACAAAGTGGGGGAAAGAAAAGAATGATGATACATAGGGATGGAACGAGTATGGAAAAATGAAGGGGCAAACTGTTATACATTCATGTATTCTTATGTTTTCATTTTCATGCTTCATATCTCATTTGGGCTCTCCAGTGTTCCACAGTCACTCTAGCCATATTAGACAGACAGTCAAAATCATCCCTACTAGTAATCCATCCCTATGAAACCACTGGATTTGACTTTCAGTGTTTTTCTGCAATCCAAGCACTTTATTGTTAAGAACTGACATGCTTCTTTCTCCTCAATTCATTGTTTATTTATTGCTAAGGTTAGTTGCATTTTTCATAGATTTGAGGAGCACATATTAGTCTTCATGTAGCAGAATTCTCCTTTTTTAAAAACTGCATTCCTTGTTCAGCCAAACTATCAACAAAATTGTTGATTTTTTTAAGCTCATATTGAATTAGAATGAGACTTTTATTTTTGACATTATTAATTTCAAGATGTAGACAATATAAATCTTAGCAGAAAAAAAAAAATTGGAATATATTTACTGAAACAAAAGGGGAGAAATTACTCTTGATTTAGTCCTTTAGTGGGTGGAATTCTATACTCACTACAGACTATGAGGTTAATGCACTAAAATTTGATATCTTTAAGCAAACAAAAAGAACAACAACAAATAAATCCAAGCCAAAAAAATTCTTAGTTACTTTCATTTTAAAACAAATATGTGCATTAAACTAAGGAAGAAAATTAAAAGGACTATCTGAAAGATTAATGCTAGCTTGCAGACAAAATGAAGGTACTGTGAAGATTAAATATTAGAAGTTCAAAGTAGATGTATGGTACCTATCAAAAGCCATTCAAAAGCTGTTATGTTTCAACAGGAAGGAAAAGACAGCCATTCTAAGTAAGAAGTGAAAGTTTTAGCCAAACGAAAATTGGACAGGGACGTAAAATCTAGAGCTGGAAAATTGTTTAGAAAAGGAAAGTTGTTTAGAAGGACTGTAAACACATTCAAGTGATCTGCAGCTGACGGATTCAAAAACACATATTAATATATGCGCACTAATTGTTGCTTAGCCTTGAGTGATTGATAAGTAGAACATATAATCATAGAATAATTTGGTTTCGAAAAGACCTCTAAAGATCCTCTATTCCAACTCCCTGCAATGAGCAGCAATATCTAGATCAGGTTGTTCAGAGTCCAGTCCATCCTGACCTTGAATGTTTCCAGGGATGGATCATCTGCCACCTCTCTGAGCCACCAGTGTTTTACCAACCTCATTGAAAAAACTTCTTCCTTATATCTAATGTAAATTAACCCTCTTTTATAACTGTGTTTAGTTAACATAGGCTTGTGATAGACTTAGAGACACACTATTGAATATGGTTGCGACTCCTGTCCTACTGTGGGAAAGACCAAAACACAGTGGTGAATTACACCTGCCAAAATCCCTGAAACACAGCTGAAAACAGCAGATGTGGAGATCCTCTAGCATGGATCGAGCTCTGCTGTGCCTTTGATTTCACTTGTGTGCCTCTGCCTGAGCACTGCCTTGGGGATCCCCCAGCTGATGAGGAAATGAACATAAATTTTCTCACTGCATTTCATCTGTGGTTTCAAGGGTTTTTTTCCTGCAACCTGCCTATGCCAGCTCACATATCTAGGAAGTTAAATATAGAATCCTAGTAAGATATTTCAAGAAATATTTGAGCAAAAGTCTGCCAAAAGGGTAAGAAAAAACCACAAAAAACTGCCTAAGTGCTCCAAAATCAGGAAATTGTCCAATGAGTGTGTGCAGCCACTAGATGAATGTAATAGCAATATCCTAGGAAAGTAAATCAAAACCAAAATGATTACTTTTTTTTTTTTTTTCACAATATTGTCGACAGTGGAATATTCTCATACCGAAGCCATTATTTATATGGATGAACCAGGTGGATAAATCCAAATCAAATCTAGGTAGCAGAGGTTTGAGAACAGATTAATGGGATTAACAACTTGGCCAAATGCCATTTACCCAAGTAAGGCAATGAAGGGACTCAAATATGAATGTCAACAACCTAACTGTTTAAACCAGCCTCGGCAGAAAGTGAAAATTATTGTATTTAATAGCACATATTTGAAAAAGGACTTTATCAGTGAAGGAGAAACTACAGCAGGTCAACCTGCATTTGGTTAAATATAAAATTTATAGACATGTAACTATGTGCAGCGTACGGAGGTGAAAGGACTACAAATATTTTGTGTCAGAAATTCTTATCTCGAAAACCTATGGAATTTTTTTAAAGAAATCAAGCAGCATATCGGTCCATGCCATCTAGTCATAATCCAAATTTCAAAAATCTGACAATGGTCTTCATCTCCAAAGGCTTTTAAAGGAAAAAAAAATAAGGCAAACAGGAGGCTGTCTAAAAAGATGGTCACTTATTATTTGATAGGAAATAGAAGGTTTAAACAAAAGAGAAGTTTTCACTCTCAAGGAAATTTAACAATGTTGCTATTTGAGAACAGTGTGGCTCAGTATATTTGTAAATATTCTAGAAAAAAATTGATAATAAGACCACTAAGCTTTCTGGTAATGTTGAATTATTCAAGATATATGATTAGAGAGAACTTTAAACAAAAACCCCACTATATTGACACAGTGCACAGTGAAAATTAGATCCCATGTCAGTGAATACAAAAAGTAATGGAGGAAAATGTTTCAACTACACAGATAAAATATTGTCTGCCAAATGAATGAATATCACTTAAGAGAAGAGGCAAATATATTAATGGGTGTCTAAATAAAAAGAAAAAATGAAGGATGTGAAGGTCTATCTTCATTCTTTTGACATAATTAAATTGTGAAATTTGTCAGTGTGTATAAAGAGAAAAACTGTAATGGAATTCAAACAGGACCAGAAGCCACAGAGGACAGATTTATTAGTGGACTTCAAGAACAATAAGTCCAAGTGAAATCTGTATCTGAAAGAATCCTTAGAACAATAATTTCCAAATGTAATGAAGTAGAAATGCTATTCTTCACTTACTTTTATACTGATCATCCTAAGTATATGCTAATAACCTTTGGATTGATTTTATCAACTTTGCATTACAAGAGGAATGATCCATTTTAAGCTTTGAACAAGCTCATACATTGTCTGTATGAGCTAGCTTTAACAAAATAATCTTGACTGATATTTTTGTATTTTTATTAATGTACATAAAAGCATTTTTCCTTTCTGAGGTTATCTAAGATTTATTCAATCTCTTAATTGACTTGATGAGAAATACCAATTAAAACTAGTTTAAAAACGAAATTCAGAACTGTAATTTAGCATATTCTAGGCAATTTTTTTTAAAGATAAAAACTATTTTGCTGTGATTTTTCATTGTTTTTTTTCATTAAACAATAACAGAAAGCTAATTTTTAGTCTTGGTCTGAGACTACTCACTTTCCCAGTGTATCCCAGACTGTATGTTTGCACAAATTATGCTCATCTATGTATGATGGGAAAGAATTTGTTCTAATTAATATTTATGTTTTCCTGTTTTAAATTGAAGATATATGGACAAAACCACAACACCTAAAGACTCTGCACACTGAAATACTAAAAGTTATTTTTGCTCATGCTGCTCAGAATCCTCAGTTAACAGTTTATCTCTTTAAGTCAAGGAGCAAAAATTACAGCTTGTACCTAGAAGCAAAAAAAAACTGATTTGCATAATGCCCAATTTTAATGCAAAATGAATTTTAAGGTGAAGATTTTTTACACAGCTATTCAGAACCATTCAATCACCTGGGAACATCCAAAGGTATTATTGAGCTCAACTCATCTTTCCCTGTGAAATTCTGACTAAACTGTGTTTTATAGATCTCATTCTTTTTAGATTAAAACCAAATTATACCTCTTACAATGTTCATCATTATCTGCCTGTTCTGGAATGTAAGAATTTATTTCTGTAGACTTTTAATGTATTTTTCCAATAGGAACAAATGAATTCCGAAAGATCCAAACAGATGCATTTATAAATCTCACAATTACTCCATTTTATGGCATTCCATCCTATACTGCACATAATCAGATCCTTCCTGCTTCTGATTTATATTAAGGATTGGTTTGGGTTTGGTTTTTTTTTTTTTTTTTTGCAGCTGTGGCCGTAGCTCAGTGAGGAGTTCACTGCTCATCTATGCTGACTGTCTGATGAACTTGCTCAACTTTCTCTCCAATTCAGTTTTCCAATGGAAATTCCAAAAGCAAGCTGAATTTTACTCTCCTGAAATCCAGGGCTGTGGCTATGCTAATGATTTTTTTCACTGCTTCCAGGATTTTAATCTCCCTAATCTCATGGTTATACTGCTGCCAAGGCTGCCTGTAGTGGGATATTCTTTCTTTGTAACAGATCCAACAGAGTACCACAACTATTTGACCAATCAATCAACAGCACAAAGGAATCAATATTTTAGAGTAACATAAACCTGCCTGTTGACATTAACTTGGCTGTCCGTCTGATGAGGTTCTAACCCAATATATTCTTGTAGAACTTACTTTCTTAACATGATTTGATCACATGGTTATATCAATCACTGCTTTTAAGTCTTCTGCTAAAAGATCTATCTACACAAAAAAAAAAAATAGCTTTTTAACATTATTACCTTCCAAATCATGTGCAAATGCATTTTTGGGGACAAATCATGAGCTGGTTAACAGTGAATCTGAGACAGCTGAGTGATCCAGTTCACTGTAATGTCATATTTACTTCAAAAGCTTCTTTTAAGGTAAAATGGCAAATATTTTTAGTCTACAGGAAAAAATGTCCTAATAAACTAGTTCAGATCAAATAAATTTCCTTAACAATATTAAACTCATTTTTTCTTATTGTTTTACTGTTTTAAATTATTAAAAAGGCTACTCCACTTACTGACCTCTTCAAGGAAATTTAAAATCTCTCATTAAATTCTTCCCAGTGTTATCATTTTTATCACCTTGAACTAGCCTCTCACTAGTCTGTCACACAATCCCTTAAGGGCTATCTAATTTAAAGATTTAATAATCTTTCAGAATTTTAGTATTATTTATATTAACTACACTAAAGAAACTGTTGCTAAAATTATTCTCCATAAAAAATCTATGCTCATCTTTTGTAAAATTTGGGAGCTGGAGAATAGAATTGCAAAAGATCTCTTTTTCAGGACCTATCTCAGATGTGTATCCAACTAAGATACTGTTCTGCTCTGCAATTTATTTATTTATTTATTTATTTATTTATTAATTTATTTATTTATTTATTTGCTTTGACACTTATTTTACTCCATTGTAATTTACCTTATTCTTTTGTGGATGATTTGGTCTTCTTATTCCTGATAAGTCCCTAAAGAAATTATGCACACTCGTCTAGATTGTTTATCACTGCTTAAATGGAAAGAGAGACTGTTGGGATAAACAGGGTTTCCTTGCTTGAAAACTTAAAATATTAAAGCTAATACAAAGTCAATTGCTACTGCTGACAATGCTCATTTTCTTTTAAGAGTTACTTTGTTTGATGCAACTTTTTCAAGGGAAGGAAAAGAAATACAGATAGAAGAAAATAATTACAGAAGGAAAAAGAAGGACAAGAATTACACATTCTGTAACTTTGTTTCATGCTTAGCTGAGACTGAAATTGCCCTGTAAAAAAGAGGTTTGACATTGCAATTCTTTAAATGTGCTAATAAATGCAAATGTCTCCAAACCAAAAGAATAAAAATGCTAATGACCTTCAATATTTCTAATAGAGCATCAGTGATACATAAAATTAATAGATTTGTAATCTGACTGCTCTTTATATTTATATGTGCGGTGAGAATATATGAGATTTTACAGCAAAATTTTGCCTATGACAAAAAAACATTCTTATGTTCCTGGAATATTCATGTAAGATTGTACATAAACACATATTTTTCAAGTATAAAACTAAGCTTTGATATACTTGCATCCTTTGTTTTGAAAGAGGAACTCATATACTACTAAACCATTTTTAAGGCAATTATGATTGTCAGGAATAGTGCAAGCTGCTGAAGATTATCAATGCCTTTAACAGATGTGATGTGGTATATTCATGTGGGTGCATCATATTCAATAATGTAATTCTGAATTTTTCACTGATATCCTGATGTTGAAGAATTTTTTTTTTTTTTTTGTAATGGGGAAAAAATGCAGAAACATACACAAAAAAATGGACAGAAAAAATAAAACACATTCTGTTTCTTTCACTATAATAAATGGATCATTTTCACCCCTTCTCACAATCTCTTTCCACCTTTTATTTTTTGCTCTCTCAGAGGATTTAGGAGATGGCAAAAAAGTCATAGTAACGGAAACAGCTATTTTTTCAGCAACGTTTTTCTTTTTTTTCCATTTGTTTGCAATATTTTTAAATTATATCTTTATCAAATTTTAAGAAATTCAACCTTAGTATTTCTGAATTTTTGGTAAATAGCTCTTTTCTGGTTTTAGGAAGTTGAAGAAGGAACTGTTGGGTAGAGTAGGTTTGTTAGAAGCTAGTGTCTTTATTGTATTTAACTGCCCCATTTTGAATCACCTTCAGTTCTAATCTCAAATATCCATTTAGCTACACCATGTCTTTACCAAGAGACTCTTTTTAAGGAAAAACCTTGGAATATGACACCTCGAAAAAAAAATTATAAAAACTTAACTGTGGGAAATTATCTGGGGAAGCTTTAGTAGCAAGATGACAATGAATATACTTGCATAAAGCACAGATGGTAAGAATTTACACTGATGTCTTCATTGCCCACTCATTCACTTTGTTTCCTAATTGCAAATCAGAAGACAAAGCCCTGAGTTGCATTTTGAAGAGAATTTAGTGATTGTAAAAATAGTGTGACAGTTTTTATCTTTATGTTAACCATGTGCATCTTCTGTACCATTATTCCACTATGGCTTATTAACAGACAAAAAGTCAATATATGCATCGAATTCCTAGCTGAATTATTTTATAGAGAGATTTTATATAAAAATATGCAAGCATATAGAACGTCTATGCATTTCTCTATATATTTATATTAAATATGGATGTATATTCACACATCCACTCACACACATATCAGAGAGCCTTTTAAGAAGACTCATTTGAACTTTCACAATTTTTCACCCATCTAGACTTCAGCTTAAGGAATAGTACAAGGAATATTTTCCTGTGGTTTTGGCTGAGGTAGAGTTAATTTTCTTGACAGTGGCTTATGTGGGGTTGTGTTTTGGATTTGTGCTGGGAACAGTGTTGATCATGTAGAGATGTCTTCATCATTGCTGGGCAGGGCTTGCACAGAGCCAAGGACTTCTCTCTGTACTACTTCTTCTGTACTGCCATGCTGACAAGGATGCTGGGGAAACTGGGAGGAGACACAACCAGAACAGCTGACCCCAACTAACATATGTCATCGATATGACATCATGACCAGTATATAAAGCTGGGGGAAGAAGGAAAAATGGAGGTGGAGGGACATTTGGACTGATGCTGTTTGGCTTCCCAAGTCACTGTTACCCATGATGGGGCCCTGCTCTCCTGGAGATGGCTGAACACCTGCCTGCCCATGAGAGCCAATGAATTAATTCCTTGGTTTTGCTTTGCTGACATGTGTGGCTCTTGCTTTCCCTATTAAGCTGGTTTTATCTCCACCCATAAGTTCTCTTGCTTTTACCCTTCTGATTCTCTCTCTGAGCCCTTTGCAGGGGAGTGAGCCAGTGGCTGAGTGGAGCTTGGCTGCTGGCATGGCAGCCATGGCATGTCTTTAAAAAACTAAACTTACATATTCTACTCTTCCTGGAAGCTGTCAGTGCTAAGGGGAGATAGGGGAATCACTGCAAATAACTGAAAAAACACTGAAAATTCAGAGAAGCCATGCAAGCTTTTTTACAAAAAAACCTCCTGTCATTCATAGAAGAATTTGATGTTTATATGACACTGAAGCTTTCATGAACACAAGTGCACATACAAAAAATCATATTGTTTTAAGATATGGTCTTGGAAAGGATTTAAGAAAGAGACAACTAACATTTTTGATTGCTACACATGCTGGGTTAGGAATATTCTGAACGATGAATACTAGAGAAATCAAATTACTCTGTATTTCTCAGAAATAGTGATCAAGCTACTTCTCTTCTCTACTAATATTTGCCTTCCTTCCCAAGTAATAGGTGGATATGTAAAAAATATTACAAACCTATTGTTAAGAATGTTGTGTATTTTCTGAAAGGACTCCTGTATATTATTCATTCTTTATCTCAAGTCCTCAGACTCATACACAGAACAACAGACACATCGATGCATATGTACCTATGTACATTGTTTATTTGCCCTTAATCAATATAATCCATATGTACATAAAAATGTACCTATAATTTTTTTTTTTTAAATCTTATAAAATGGGTAATATAGACAGACTTCTTTCAGATTCTGGGATAGAATAAGGATCTGATTTTCTAAATTTATAGCTGATATTCATCTTAATTTGGCTATTTTCTCTGTAAAACTCTAGCTAAGTTACAAATGCAATGTGAACAAAGAGCTAGAAATACTTTTTTAAAAAGGAGCAGTTAGCCTTTATATCAATAACATATAGAAAATATTAATTTTCTGAAAGTATCTTACAAAGGAACTGGAGGTGATGGGATGACTAGCTTGGATGAAGACCCTTGCTCTGTAGATAAATTTACTGTGCCACATTAGTTTCAGCCCATTTCTCCTGAATACATAAATAGTATTTACAGAGGCAACTTAACTAGTGAGATTTGTAGCCTGATTCATAACAACTGTATGCAGAAAATCTTCTCTGAGTGCTGTATCTTAATGTAATATTACCCTGTCTTAAGTAACTGAAGTATTTCAAAGGAATTGCAAATAACAAATTATTTTCCACGTGGCCTAATATGTTCAAGAGAAAAGTGCATGCAATAAATTGTTATTTATTTACTTGATACACGTTGAAAAAAAGAATAACATGGATAACTACACCTTTACTGTGGAAAAGTTTTCTCTTTTTATCTAGTTGCCTTAATTTTTAATTTGTTTTTAAATTTGTTTGCTTGTTTTTATGGTTACCTAGCCATTTAAGTAACATTCCCTTCAGCTGATCAGAGAATAGAAGATGGCTGGTTGAAAGTTTATCAAGTCTGATGTGTAATGTGACAGCAGTATTAAAGTTATTTCTTGAGTTACTCTGTTAAATTACCATAATAAAACAAAATTGTTCATACTGAAAAAAAAAAAAAGTTTGGCTATATAGTCAGTATGATCTTAAGAAGAAAGATACATTGACCAGTAAATGAATTACAATACAATGTGTACACCCATTCTTAATTTTCCACAGTGACCTAGATTCATTCCATCCTCATTTTAAAGACTTCATTGAGGGTGGAAAGTGAATTTCTGTTATGCTCTCTCAGTTTAACAACCTTTGAATGCCAAAACTAGATGATTCCCCGATGAAACGATGCAGGAAAATGCGGTTTGGGAGAGCACCTGGTGTGTTGCAACCCCTATGCAGAATTTAGCCATAGGATCACTCTATAATCAGCATGCATCACAATGCCTAAAAATAGTATGGCTTGGGCTGCTGGTCCTCACACCAAATATTTCACTCTTTAGGTCCACTTTGGTGGTGCTGCACTATTTGCTACTGTACACACAGCTTCTCTTCAGAGTTTTGAGGACAAGTCTTGTCTTCCCACTGGAATCAGCTGGGAAGGGTGGCTACCTTTAAGGTTTTCTCCTGTCTGATAAGGTCTGTTACTCTTCAAGTGACTGCACTCATCATGGGCAGCTGGGCTAAGGTTCTGTGTCAGGTATAAGTGCTTCAAGTGATTTGTCTTGAAGACATGTCTGGTTTCTCCCTTAGACCTCCATCCTGCAAGAACTTTTCTTAAAATGAAATCACCTACTTGCATCCTTTGACTTTAAAGTTTCGCAAGCACATTCTGCAAGTTTCTGTAAACAACCCAATATTAAGAAAATTGGAATTAGTGGCAGAGAAATGTGCTCTTCTACCAAGTGGAAAACTCATATAGGCTGACCATCACAATTGTATTCTGCTAGCTAACCTAATTTTTATATTTCTTCAAGAATAAATAGTACCACATACCAAGAGTATAAGTATTTTTCTTTAATAGATTTATTGAAAGCTGAAGGAAAATCCTTGTCAAGAATTTGAAGTAATCTGAAATTAAAATGCTGCATAAATATAAAAAAAAAATTAAAATTATTAGTGATGTTAAAAAAATAGAATGAAAATTAAGGTAATCTCTCTGTGATATTAAACTTTAGCATAAACTAATAAAAATTATCAGAACTGAGCAATAATCAGCCTGCTTTGTTTAGTCAAGAGTTCATTTTCTGTGTTAATACTTTCTGAAATGCTTAAGGTACAAGTAACAAGAAATTAATGGATACAGGTTTTTGTTGGGTCATTTGGAATTTTTTGGCTTGGGTCATGTTTTTTGCAGTGTGTGTGTTTTGCTCTGAAAGGGGCTATTCTATTTTTTTAATGGCTCTAGATGAAGCTGTTAGAACAAAAAACTGGGTTGGAAAGTCATCCAGACCTTATACACATTGTATACAGTCCTTATATTAAAATATTAGATGCATAGTCAAAATATAATTTTTCTTAAGATGTACAATTCTCTGCACAAACATCACCTGAACATTATTTTTTCTCACTCATAATAGTTACTTATGCAAGTGAACTTTCATATATTATATATTCAGCTGGGAATGCCTCTGAAAGTACAATTCTCATAATCTCTCCAGCCAATACAATCTTTACTACTTTCCTTGGATTTCATTTTTATCTATAATTCATTAATTCGTGAAGGTCAAAAGTTCTTCAGCTAGTATGAAAAAACTCAAGAGTTTAAATTCCCACAGCAGAAAAAGTAAAAAAAGTACTTAAGTATCTTTAACTTTCCACTTCTTCTGCCTTTTAGGAGGTTGATCAGTCCCTATGTGACAGTAATAATAATGATGATTTCTTGAAGAGTAGATGTCCTCAATTATGCAGTATAAATTGAAGGTAAAAACAAAACTCTATTAGTATGCATCCTTGTATTTCTTTGCTCCTTCACAGTTTCCTCATAACAATAACTTCTACTTATTACAAAGAACTATTCCCTTAACTACTCCAGAGTCTTTCTAATAGTAATACATTAAGCTCAAAAGCACCTGGATTGTGGTATTTGAATAGCTGAAGGGAATTTTTATTTCCCTTTAGTTTTTGTCTTAAACAAAAACAGGATAATAAATTAAAAATGTGAATGTCACAAGTATTGAAAAATTATTCAAAAGCATCACCTGGAGAAAAACAAAAATTGCCATCTGCATGCAATTTGAAAACTTTCTTCCTTTGTGATAATGTATTTTGTTTTGTTTTATATTATTTTAGGCAATTGTAATTAAAACACAGTAGCAATTGTAATTTAGTAATGCTGATAAATTTCTGGACACATCCATGCAGTGAACTCATTCCTATCTATTGCACTGTGATGGTCCAATGAAAAATGGGAAACCAATCTCAACTAGGAGAATTTGGATGCTGAAGCCATGAAAAAAGATCCACAGTACTCAGTTTCACATAGTCTCAAATTTATTTATAAGCAATATGAGTACAACAGCTGGTTAGTGATTTCTATGTTTTGATGTGCACAGATTTCACACCAGTGAAAAATTATGGCTTCATCCCCCTGGTCCATTTAGACCTCTATGAGGGATCCAGAGTATTCCCCTATTAGAGCTAATTAGATTTTGTTATTTAGTTCATAAGTACAGCTCCAAAATAAGACAAATATAAAGCTGTTAGCAGTTGTCTGACAACTTGGGTCATCTTTTCTTCTTTTTTTCTTTCCCATATGTACCAGATGAACCTAAACAGACAGAAGTGAGTAGGCACACTCTCGGTCTCATTTACCTGAGTAGGCTGTACCCCTTTGCAATAGGAAAGTTATGACTGACCTAGATCAAAATTCAGTATGTAAGGCTTGAATAGGGAGTGAGTCCAGTGAAGGCAAAGGGAATCAAGGGACTGGGGCACCTTGAGAAGAGATGGAAAGGGCTGTGACTGTTCAGCTTGAAGAAGAGAAGCTCAGGGAAATGTGAAACAGAAAGACAGCCTCTTCTCAATGCTCCCCTGAGACAATCTGTGTAAATTGAAACACATGCTATTCATCTGAACATAAGGAAACATTTGCTTACTGTAAGGGTGGGTGAACACTGGAACAGGTTTCTAGGGAAGTTGTGGTGTCTTTATCTGTGGAGATATCTAAAACCTGACTGAACACTGTTCTGGGAAACTTTCTGTAGATGAAGACACTCTTATTTGGGTAGAGGGTGGCTGAAACAATCTCCAGAGGTGTTTTCTGACTCCAGCCATTCTGTGATTCAGCGATTTGGCTTTTCAGCTTTCCTTTTCAGCCACCCCACTACTTGCATTGATGCTCTTTGTCCTGTCTCAAGGAAGTATCATAAGCCTGGTGGACACACATGCATGCCACCTCTAATGAGCTCACACTTCTTGGTGAGATTAAAAACAATGCTCTGGGATGAGTGGATCACCATTTATGTGGTCCACATTATCCCCCTGGGTTCTTGCATTTGCTGCTGTGGAGTGGGTCAGCTTCATGAAGAGGGGTGCTCAATGGCACTTTCAGAGCCCTAGAATTATTTCTACGGTAAGCAGTTTTTTCTGATCACTGGTTAACATAAAATCAAGTATCTTAAAAACTTCCTGTTAGGCTGAGAAACACAACAAGGTAAAGATTAATATTTCCTTAAACAAAAACTTCTTAGAGTTAGGTAATCAAGTTTTTCTGGTTCTTGTAGGTTGACTTTAAAGTGAATGAATGCAGTTAGTTCTGTAGGGTAAAATTCTGAACCTCAGGATTGTATATCAAAGTAATGGTTTTTGATCTAACATTGTGAACAAGCTATACATTAATATCTTGCGCTGCATTTTTTAACTCTGTTAGGAAATTATTGTTCTCACCCAAATGAGGCTGCATAATCACAAAAAAAGGAAGTCAAACTAAATCATATTTAAATAAAATATATGATTTTTTATGAGAGTTAAAATACAAATCCATCTATCATCCATCTTTTAGTCATTATTTAGTTATAAATTCACAAATCAATTTCTTATCTGGGTCACCTTTATTCATATTTCTGTTTGGGGTTTTTGCTGGTTTTTGTTTTGTTTTATTTTTTAATTGGATTTCACTTCTTGTAGTTGTTGTTTTCTTTGGGGGGGTTGGTTGGTTGGTTGAGATTTTTTCGGGCATGTTGAAATACCACTACATCTGGCTGAAAAATCCAGAGCTTGGTTTAGGAAAGTCTTACTTATTTAAGCAGCTTCCCTAGTTTGAAATTATACAGGTTATGAAAAACTATATAGTTATATGGGTAATGAGTTCAAGATATGTCATGGAACAGGGAAGATGTGAAGTGAGTGCTGGAAATAATTAAGTTTTCATTGTTATGTTTGGTATGGAGTAGTAGCAAAGCAATTAAAACCTAGACTCTAATTGCCTTACTTAGGCCTTACTGTCACCTTAATTGATATTTAATCATATTTAATCATAGATTAAATATGAAGCCCCATCATAGATTAAATATGAAGTATTGCCGTTTGAAGGTTAAGCAAAACAAAATCTGTCTAATTGGTTCAAGTGTAATGGTTTTTTATCCGGAAGTCTTAGAAAGAAGACAATTATATGAAGAATACTACGTTACTGTTAAAAAATGTAAAGAGCCAAGAAAAAAAGAAACACTGTTACAATGACTGAATCTGTCTATAAGTAACACAAATCTGTTGTCTTTAAGAATTTTTGCTAAATATAAAGCTAAAGAAAGTTCCAAGTAAAACACTAAGTTGAAATACATTGACAAGATTTGTTTCAACATCCAGAACTCCTACTGCTTGATCCCAAATACTTATCACTTTCAAATTAACCAGATACAATTCTTCCATAGCATAAAGCCCAATATTCAGACATGAGCAGTGTTTATCTGCTTCAAAATATGAAACATAATGCTCTTCTTATTAGACAAAAAACTACCTACAATTAACCAATTGGAAATGCAATGCAATCTTAAAACTCACATAGAAATGGGTAGATATACATACAGATTATTGTCAATAGTTGACATTCTGCTCATGACAATGCTCATTCAGGTGTTGGAATATTTGACTTTTTCTGCCTTCTTCAGACTGAAGAATCAGGAATGCTACTAGTTATAGCATCCACATTCTCTGGGCATGATTCTTTACCCAGGATTTTCCTCCTGGGAAGCTGAAAAAACAGTGAGAGGCCCCAGAGAAAAAAGGAAAATAATTCTTTTCTCATTTGCTTCTCCTGTGTTTGTGCACAAGTGGAATGTATCATGGAAGATTGTCTACCTGAAGGTGATTGCCTGATTGGATTCTGGTGTGAGTTGTTTTGACTCATTGGCCAATTGGTGCCAAGCTGTGCGGGACCCTGGAAGGAGTCACGAATTTTCATTAGTATCCTTTTAACATTCAATAAGTATCTTTTCTGTATTCTTTAGTTTAGTATAGTTTAGTATAGTATTCTCAAATGATAAACTAACCTTCTGAGAACATGGAGTCAGACTCATCATTCCTCCCTGACCTGAGGGCACCCACAAATACAATAGCTAGTATCCAAAACAGGTGTGTGAACTTCTGTCACCTTCAACAATTTGGATAAATTATGCTTCAATTTTTAAAAACTAAATTTTGAATTTCACATCCACTGGGGTTTTTACTACAATGTGTATAAATAAACCAGGCAAAAGAGCAATAAGAGTTACAGTTCTTACATGACCTTCCTAACTAAAAAGACATTTCTCTTTTTTATTTTTTTTCTTCTAGTTATGAACCTTTCATCCTTTTCTACATGTGGTCTCACTTTAAAAGGATTACATAATGACTTCCAGTTTTTAAACACCCATCTAGATCTGCACAATGAACCAAACACTTATAGGAGACTGGAAAGACAAAACAAGAACAAGATAATTAGGGGAAAAACAAACAAACAAACATTGCTGGATTAAACACTATCTAAAGGAAGATAAAAATCAGACTCATCTGTATTTACAGTGGCAAATGTGAGAGATATGCAGGCCACTGCTTCTTAGCTTCTCCATTTTCTCACACATCCAATTATTTTCCTAACTTAGTTTCATTAGCAGAGATGCACTACCAGGGAAATCAAAGATGTTAAAGGACAGATAGGTCACCTCGTCTGCAGAGAGTGTATGCATCTTAAGCACTGCACAAGCAGGGCCTGGTTCATGGTTTTTTTCATCTATTGAATGTTACAAAAATTCACAAGCACAACAGATGTTTCCTATTAGAGGGGGAAAAGATATTATGGTAGTATTTATTTTTCTTCTGTTTATTTTTCTTCTACCACAATAAAAAACCTTTTCCTTTCTTCCTTAAGATTCCAGCTCTTCAGAAAGCAACGGTGAAAAGACCTCCTTTTCCTTTTTAAGTGTTCTTGGCTTGTCTCAGACTTTTGTGTGGTTCATCCCCTATCTCTATTTTTATCACTTTCATGAAGAATTAGAATAACCAGTTTAATTTTGAAAGTGCTAAATGTTCCCATTTGAAATCTAATTGCAGTCCATCTGGCCTTGGTTGAAGCAACTGCTAAATAGAAGATATTAAGTAGAACATAATTACATATTACATTTCAAAATTTGAAAATTAGAAAGTAACTTGATTGAACAAACTGTGTTGCAACACTATATATCACAGAGGATATGCATTCATTCCAAAACTAACTGCTAACTAGGATAATTTATATAATCATTATCATGTGCTTCCTCTTTTTGAATTTTTCTCTTTGACATTTTTACATTAAGAAATCATTACATTTTGTATTTTAATGTAATTTTTTCATTTAAATTACCCACAGGTACTCATTATGGTCATGACTATGCATGGCTTTTAGCACTAATATATCTCTGAAAACACACTGTTTATAGTTCCAAATCCTCAGCTTTATAATTTAAAATTTTAACTCCTCTCTGGAGCTGGACTAATGTGGTTCCTTTTTCTTCAGCAAAACTATTTTGGTTTAGAGAAGCTAGGGAATTTGTTCCTTTTTATTGCACCTTTCTTTCTCATAGGCTTCAATTCAGTTATATAGTTAAATATGTATTTCCTATACCTGCTCTAGAACTTCCCGTTTTCATTTCCAGCTGTGAGTGAATATGGACCTGTTATTACACCAACACATATGACATGATGTTGACATTGCATTCTCATCCTTTTTTCTACTGCCTACACCAACTTTTCCCTTCTGCACTCCTTCAGTTGTGTCTTCAGTTGTCCTTCTGTCCTTTATTGTCTCTTGTCAGTGCAGGCTGTTACTTGGTTTAACCTCCTTCTTTCTCATCATTAACTGCCATCATCTTTTACTGCTTCAGTCCCTTTTGCATGCAAGACTGCATACTTGGTCCTTGCCTATCCTTCTGGTGGCCACCTGTTTTCTCATTCTTAAACAGTAGGAACTGGGGACAAGAAACAGGAACCAGTCTGGTCTTCTCCCATGCGAAAGGCTACAACCACTCTGGACACAGATTACAGCAGATTGGTCATTGGAGACTATGAACACACCTGATATACTGTGCTATTTTCATTCAAAAATTCCAGATAAGTGCATGTCCACAGTCCCAGAATTTTTAATAATAGAAAGGTTTAATCCTAACACACATCTCTACAGTTTGGAATTTAATGCCCAGCTATGTCTGCAGTGATCTTTATATCAGGTAAACAACAAAAGAGAAGGAAAAAGAATACAGGGACCTGCAAGTGTATTGTTGACATATCACTCTAAAGACATGAAGCAAATACATATGAGAAACTGCACCACTCCCGGAAGCAGTCTGCCTTAAATATATCCCATAAAACTGAAAACACCCCCAAACCTCTTCACACTAATCAAGATTATTAAATTGTGTATTTACCAAAGAAGGATCTGAAGACATGGCAAATCACAAATACATATTTAACATAAACTACTAAGTAAGTGAATTGCTCAGTAGTAGGTGCTCTTTATTTTCCTTTCTTTAGCAGAGGAGTTGACTAGAGCAAGTATATGTAATATTTAATGTTTAAAGAGTGCTAGAAATGTCTATTTTCTTTTGTAAAATGACTTTATTCCTCTTAAAAATAAAACGTTATGTTCACCATTTGACTTAGCATAAGGTATCAACTCCTAATCTGATAACGCACAGAAAAATCAAGGATTGCTAAAGTATCTCTTAAAGTATATGGATTTCACATAATGAAAGAAGTATACATAGTATAATATTTTTCATCAGAACTTTCAGGAAGAACATTACAGATATGAAGTGACCAATGATATGAAATAAGTGCATTTAAGGCATCAGTAGTATATCATATAAATACTTGGCTTTGGTGGACTGCCGATGAATTTAATGTTATGCTCTGCTGTTGAAAGAGAGAAAAGCCCTAAAGCCTGTTTAGTTGTGCATAATGATCTGCTTTTGACTGCAATTTTTTGCTGTTACTGAGGAAATCTTTGGTGGCAGGGTCACATTTTAACACGGAGTTTATCTTTTTGCTATAAAAAATGAATGTTCTTCAAAGGAGTACAACCATTTAATTCAAGTTGCTTATATGGGGATGTGCTGGCTTATATGGGTTTGGCTGGGGTAGAGCTCATTTTCTTCACAATGGTTAGTATGGGACTGTGTTTTGTATTTGGCCTGGGAAAAGTATTGATAACATAGAGGTGTCTTTGTTATTTCTAGGCAGGGCTTGCTCAGAGCCAAGGCCTATTGCTGCTTTTTTATACGGCCACACTGGAGAAGAGACTGGGAGTGAGTGGGAGGTTGGAAGGAAACACAGCCAGAACAGCCAAGTGAGCAAAGGGGTATTCCGAATCAGCTATGCCATGCTCAGTATATAAAGCTGGGAGACAAAGGAAGAAGGGGGACATTTGGAGTTTATCTCTTCAAAAAACCATTGTGCATGACGGAGCTCTGCTTTCCTAGGAATGGCTGAATACCTGCCTGCCAAGGGAAGTGGTGAATTAATTCACTGTTTTGTTTTTTTCATTAAAAGCATGCACAGCTTTTATCTTTATCTCTGCCCATGTGTTTTCTCACTTTTAGTCCCCATAATCTCCACCCAATTCCATGGCTGGAATAGCGAGTGAGAGGCTGCATGAAGTTTAATTGTCAGACGGGCTTAAAGCACTTAAAGAGGGGTTGAATCATGTTTTCTGTTTCTTTCAAGATAGCAATTGCTCAATTTTTGCAATTTTTGCAGTATCTCCTTGCAGACATTATTCCATTTGTTTCTATTGAATGACAGACATGTGATTACCTCCAGCAAAGATTCAATAAAAGTTTGAGACACCTAAAAAATATGGTTTTTTATATGGAGTCATATGTTAAAAATAATATCAAGATCAGGTATGTGTCTGTAGACAGGTAGGTGCCTGAATTTGGAGTTGAAGATCCAATTACACACGGAAATCAACAGTTCAATTGCTTACCTAAAGATGGGCTTGTGCTGTTTAAGATCACAGACTCATAGAATGGTTTGAGTTGTAAGAGACCTTAAACATAATGCAGTTCCTACCTGCCCTGCCATGGCCAGGGACACCTTCCACTGGTTGTCCAAGTGGGTCTAGGAAAGGTACTTTGGCAGATATGCTTAAGGAATGATCATGCCCTCCTGCAATGGCAAACAGGAACTGAGCAGATTCACAGCCTGCACAGATGAAACCCACATTTTAAAAAAATGCACATCCTAATTTATGCACAATTTATTGAAATGGAGACTGCCAAAATGGGTAAAACAAGTGTTTTCCTTTGAGCTTTTAATCTTTTTAGGAAAAACAAAAGCTTAGCGCTCCAAACCAGTCAGCTTCTTAATTTGAGTCAGTATTAAAATATGGAGATTTAATCCTGTCTTTCTTTTTATTTTCCTATATCAGAAAACAAAAGCAAAAATAAACTCCAAACCTATGAAAAATCCAAGTTCAGAGATATTAATTATAAAGATGTACAATAGAATGAAATAATGAGTTGTCAGCAAGTGCCTTACTTATAAATGTCTCTCTTTTTTCTTTTCATTTTCCTTTTTTTTAAATTTTATTCAAGGATAAAAGAAAAATCACACAGAAATTATGCAGTCAAACACTACCTTTATTTCATTCTAATGCATCTGTGGACAGAAAGCAAAGGGGTATGCCTGATTAGACTACTGAATAACACAGTAAATCCTAAATGGCAACTAGGCCACATGAAATAGGAACTTTTGAAAAAGAATATTTTGTGTAGTGGTTTAAGTGTCTTCCAAACCTCTGTAATTGCTAGACTGAGCATGTGTCAGTGATGGAAGAGCCATCCCTGTTTCATGGTTATAGCATGAATGGGGAAAATTGTCACTCTATCAATATATATATATTATTTTTACCCTAGCTGCCTGAAAGTTGAGTATGTTTATCTACTAGTGTATACAGATTTTTAAATATCAAAATACTGCTATGATATTTTAGGAGTGGAGCTAAAATCCAAAATTTGCTAATACCTTTCTTAATCTATTTTTACCTCCTTACTGAAGAAAGAATTCACACTCAGAATAAAACTAGTGAAGAGAAAGACATTTAGCCTTCATTACATCAGTTCAGTTACAAGGAAAACAAACATGATAATGTGGTTTGTTAGTTCTCCTCTCCTTTGCAGTTAATATAAATGTGTCTTTTTTAAATCTCTATTGCCTAGAGCATTCCAATCAGCATTAATGTTAGGCAAAATTACTTAATGCACTTGAAAATAAAAGACAGAAAAGACAGTTATAAAGAAGTAACAGAGCTTGTTCATGAAGAGCATTGGAAAGAGACTATAGAAGTCAGGGCATGCGAAAAAAAAGGACATTTTTTTCACAATAAATATGTTCTCCAAATTTGCCAAAATTAGCTTTTAGGTCTTATACTTATTCCAATAGTAATTCAGATTTACTGGCCACAATCTTCAACTTGACTGTAATTGAGAACAGCAAGAAAAGTCCCCTAATGCAAACAAAACCAACCATGGAAAGAGCACTCAAGAAAATATCCTAATAAGTAGCACAGAACATTCAGGGGTAAAGATGTGATATCTAGTGCATTTTCCTGCACTCACCAATTCAAAGTGCTGCATTCATACCACTTCCTAAGTGGGAAGAAATTATTATGCCAGAGCATTTGGTTATCTAAGATGATAGCAAAAATAAGTCTTAACTTAAAAATCAATAAAATATTTGTGTGAGTAAATTATAGAGTTTATGTGCTTAAGCTATGCCTTTCCTCTTTGCAGGAAACTGCTGCTGATGAGAGATACTGATATCAGCTTCACACTTGTGTGAATGATAGGGAGCTCCCCTAGGAAGGCATATTGTCATCCTAATGTGTTAGCCAACAAAGAGAAAATCCAGCAAATAGGAAAATAATTTTATCTATGGTTATGCAGAGAAAAATATTTCCTTGAATATCTATATCTTGCATGGCTTGACTACGAATGTTTGGTATCAACAAAATCCCTCCCAGAAGTACAGTCCTAAACTAGATACTCACAGGAGAAAATTGTGGACTGTGAATCAACTGAAAGGCAGAGGCTTAATAGTGATCTCTGTTAAGTACTCTGTTTAAGTAGACTAAAAACAAGTAGTAGAAAAAAAAAAAAAAAGGATTAAATGAGAACTTCTTTACTTGGGAAAAGAAAGTTAAAGGCAAGTTTTCACTGGAAGTGATAGGAATGGAAGGAATGGATACTCATGTTGGCATAAAATACTACAATATACAATAATTTTAATGGATGTAAAAAAAAATAATTTTTTTTTTTTTCAGACAAAATCTATCAATTTGGGGGGAACTTATAAGAAAGTGTGACAGTAATTTAAATATAATTACAAATATACCACACATCATGTCTTCAAGACTGATTTCTACAAAGGACAAAAGCTGAATCTGAAATCTCAAAGGTAAATAGTGCAGGATAAGAAAATGACATATGAGGAGTAAAGAAATAAATAAAAGCCAAAGAACCTTCATAAAGCTAAGAATGTACATCTATGGAGAAAATATTAACCAAATCTCTCAGAAAAGGTGCAATGAGCCTTTGCTACCTGAAGGTTTTTTGTCAAACTTGTTTTTGTCAACTTCAAACTTCAGCGATACAGATAAAGAAAATATGAAATAGGCTTTCTAAATTGTCACTTATGAGACAGTATTGAAGAACAGAATAATCATTTTGAATGACTAGACAACAGAAACAAAGATATTTCTTTTTTATTTGAGGCTAGATAATGTAAGAAAGAACTATAATTTGAAATATAAGCAGGTTTCAATCAAACACTATTTTCATCCACATAAAGAAAATTGAGTGAGGAAAAAAAATTATCATTTTTATTATAAAAGTTGAGGTTAGCTCTTCAGACGTGACTAAAAGAAGATGGACAAGAGACAACCAATGCAAATAATTAATATTTTGAGTTATTTCTGAGCTATGTAATTAATTTAATGAAGGTTTAATGAAGGAATTTATCGGCATCATTCAGATGGCCAGTGCTACTTGAAGTGCTCTACCAAATTTTACATAACATTCAGCTGCTAGTCCAGACAGCACAGGTTTTCCTTGTCTTATGCTTTACCTCCCAATCCAGTTCAAGTGTCTATTATTCTGTGTAGCAATGGCACTAGACACTGTTCAAGAAGGTGAATAAATCCCCAAGTGTTTTCTGTACCAATTAGGGACAGAAAAGCATGGACGACCAGGATTATTAAGGCTGACATGTACAATCATTATCAAAATAAAAGCACTTTAAGTGCTTTAGAAAGTAGAAAACTGACCTTTTCACAAATGTTAAGTCTCATGGCAGAAGAAACTCTGTCGTAGTGCAGAGTGCTTCTGTAAGTCAGCATTTTAATTACCTGAATGATTTACATTTCCAGTTTACTTGCCTGCTCTCAACAGCCAGCTCATCTTTCATCTTATGTGTGCAATCACAAGCAGTGTGAAATGTTATTAAAATGCTTGGGCATAATTGATAGAGTCAAGTTCCCAGCATGCCTAAATTACTTTCATAAGAACATTTTTTCTAAATTTATTTTTAAGATCCTGCCCTAAAGGTTTTCTAAAGCCTGGCTTCCAAACTCAAGATCACTGTGGTTTCTTATGAAAGAATCTGCTTAATTTTATGAGCCAATGTAAGAAACTAGTACAGAAAAAGAATCTCAGTACAGAGGCAGGAAATGCAATGCAAAAGAAATGTCTGGGTAGAAGAAAAAAAATTATACTCTAGCAAGAAAGGAAATGCAGAATTTAACTGTGTTGGTTATCCCTATTCACTTACAACAGAGGAAATTTGGATAAGTGCCTCCTTAATGGTTATTCCAGGAAAGTAGTCCTGCTTTAATTTTTGCATAAATGTCCCTATTCAGTCAAATGTAGAACATAGACTTTTCTGACTAACCAAGATGGCAAATATTCTTAGCTTTCTTCAACTACTTGAAAATAATTTCCCCCCAATATTAGTTAAAAGGAAGTTGATTTTTCTTCCAAGATTATTCTCATTTTATGGGTCTATAAAGTGGTCATATAACTAAAGACTTTAATCTACACATCTTGTTCTGAAAAGCCTTTTTCTTTTAGGCAAAACTAAGCTCCTGTTCCAAACAGCCTAATTTCTAATTACTGCATCCCGAGTAAGAGGTTGTTTTATTCTTATCAGCAGAATTTTATTAAAAGAGATTCTGCAATCTTCAGCAGACAAGATACATTATCTGAACTCTGCCTTCATCACCTAATCAAAGCTGATTTATAGAAAATTTTGCATCTCTTTGGTACTCAGTATTTTGTTGAAAAGACCATATTGCAAAGGGATGATACCTACATCATCAAGGACAGAATGTTATTAGATTTATAATCTGCCAGGTACCACAAAAAACATTGCTGAAGCGATACCGTTTACCATGTGATGTCCCACTGGATACAATGTAACAGGATCTGATAATACCATTAAATGATAATAGTAGTCCTGCCCCTTTTTAACTAAGAAATAATTCAGTTCCTAGGTAGGTAGGTAAATGAGGCTAAATAGCTAATAGCTTATGTCCTGAGATTATTGCAAGGAAAAATAGTTCATGACTGTCTTCAACTCTTATTTATGAATAGGCATAAAAAATTGGTTTGATTATTGATATTTGCAATATTTCTGGGGTTAAATTATGTATTTAAAAGTTGCTTTTCAATTACCTACCCTTACTTAAAATAGCTGTCAGGTTAAACCTAGAAACATTCATTTTAGGAGAATCAGTGCTTAGAATGTCACTTCAAGAAAAGGGAATTCAGTCTCCTTCACTAAACTATTCTGGTTACAAAAGGATCAGAGTATCCATCTGTGTGTCAGCTCTTCAAGCTGATGCCTTCTCTCTTTTTTTTCTGAAAGGCACAGTTTTGTTGAAATGAATTACACTAGCAGTGTCATGGTTCTCGTAGGTAATTGCTTACTTCATATATTGCAACATAAAACCTTCAACCATAAAGCTGATTCTTTCTCTCTTTGATCTCCATATAAATTTTGCCATGTGTTTCGTGCTTACAGCTGTAGAGACAGTATTTGATGCACTAATGATACAGATAGCAGACACCAAGGGCTTTGTTGGAAACATCTTCTATATTTTACTGAGAAAATAAACTTAACTTCTACTACCAGTATCTCTCATTCTGGAAATGACTTAATCACAGAAACTCAAACTGAAGTACTAATGCATTGGTGGCAAAACTGTAACTTCAGTGAATCTAGGAATTTGTCTTTTTTTATTTATTTTTGCTTTCCAAATGATATTTTTAACAATCAGACAATTCAGGATATAGTTCAAGGAAAATTGTATGCAAGGGACTTATATGCTATTAATGGGTAACCTTAAGGGGAATCACATGGATGGGGGTGTCTGGGGCATGGGAAAGAGTCTGGAAGGGTAGTTGTGTATGCTGTTTTATCATAAAACCAGCAAAAATGTTCCTGGCTTGTTTATTTACCAGTAGAGGCATAGCCTGGAATTAGCTTTAGTTCCGCAGACTTAAGATACTACTATCAAATATTTTTTGCAATACATTTTTTTATCTACTTAGAAAAACATATTTAAAACAAGAAATTTAATGATTATGCTCTTTAGACCAGCAAACATTGTATTCTCAAAAATCTAAGTTTTTCTCTATATTGAGCTCTCCCATTTTCAAGAACTTTCTCAGCTCAATTTACCCTTAATTACATATTTTCATTTTATATCTGTTGCTGCTTAATCCCAGCTGGCAACAGCTAACTTACTTAACCACACAGCTACTTACTCCCACCCTTCTAGTAGGATGGAGGAGAGAATCCAAAGTATAATAATGGGAGAACTTGCATGCTGAAATAAAAGACATTTTAATATTTAAAAGCAAAATTTATCCAGGCCAGTGGAGCAAAACAATTGATTTAGTCACTGCTTCCCACAGGCAAGAAGGTGTTCAGCCACCTCCTGGAAAGCTGGGCTTCGTCATGCTTAACAGTTACTTGGGAAGACAAATACCATAACCCTGAATTTCCTCATTCCATGAAAATCCCCCAGGCTCTATACTGGGCATGATGATCTATGATATGGACTACCTCTTTTGCCAGTTCTGGTTACTGGTCCTGGTTATTTTCCTCTCAGCTTTTTTGCTGCTCCTCCCTAGCAGACCATGAGACACTGTAAAGTCCTTGGCTAAGGGCTGTTTTGCCTTGGGAACAGCCAAAACATCAGGGTGTTATCAACATTGTTCTCATACTAAATCAAAAACCCTCGGCATTGCAGCAGCTACTAGGAATATGAACTCTGACAAAACCAGGACAATCAGGACATTACCATCAATGCACTGCCTCTGCTCTGCAGATGATCCCAGCCTTAGTTGGTTTCTTGCCTTTCTCCTGACAAAAATCTCCCTGGGTCTCCTATTGAGGCAGTGCTCTAGACCTGGCTGATAAATTTAATACATTCCTACCTTTAGTCATCTCTGAGGGCCCACTTTTATGCAGCTTTTACAGCAAATCATCAATACATAACTTAGAAGTGGACAGCTCAAGAAAATGAAAGGGTTTTTTTTTTTGTAAACAGTAAACTAAAAACATTAATAAGCAGATATGATATATATGGGGTTTTATCCTCTATTAAGACCTTTCTTTCGCTTTCAATTTTATTTGGTTTTAATTAGACAAGTACTAAACCTCTCTCTTTATGTTTATAAGTTTATAAACTTAGAGGCCCCAAGCAAAGGGGTACAAGATAAACAAACATAAATTACATCATAATCACTTCATGCACCTAAATTATTAGCATACAACCACACCTGTATGGTCCAGTTCTAAACATAACATATATTCTGCTTGTGGTTGTGAGAGCAGGTATAGCTAAAAGACAGAAACTGAAAATATTGTGGGACTGAAAATATTGTGGGTTTATTTCAGACTTTTTAAACTAGTGTGAGAGCAAGTTTATAGCAAAGCTATAATCAATAATCCTTTTTTATCAGCTGAGAATAGCAACATGTGTAACTTTTTTTGTAAATTTCCAACAACTTGCCATTACTTTGTTTATAAATTACATAAAATATTATTACAATTTATGCCTGCAGTCTGGTTCTTGGTACTCCTCAGTGGTTAATATCCCTGTTTTGTTTCTCTAATAGGTCTCCTTCCATATAAAGGGTTTTTTATTTTTCATTCTCAAATATATTGTATCTCTCGTTCCAATACCAGTGTTTCTGTTTTTTCTGACATTTTATTTTCATCTACATAATTGTTTTACTGTGAGTCTTCCTATTAAAGAAGAAAGTTTTATTTCTGAAGCTAAATATTTAGCTTTCTTCATAATCTAATAGCTCCTCTATTACATGCATTTTTCATAATTTGATCAAAACTAGTAAAATCCAGTAGTCACTCTGAGCAAAAGGCCTATAATTACATATAACCTGATATGTTATGGAATACATAGAATCCTAAAGCATTGTTGTTGGCCTCAAAGCACTATTATTGAAGGTGACTCACACCTCTAACTGTAAAATAAATATGCAGTTACTACAGTAGTTAATGTAACCTGCCTCTCCTTAAAAATATCAGTGTGAAATGGAATGATTCTTGTTTAGAGCAGAAAGGCAGGAGGGCTATCCAAGGATAGCTTAAATGTCATAGGAAGTTTATTTCAGGTTAATTTAATCTAACTTTTTTTGTCCTTCATTTTGCCAGGTGAAGATTCTGATGTTAAGTAATCTAAATCCAATTATTTACCCGTGGGTCAGGAGTAAAAATAGGAAAAGAAAAGCTGTTTCTACTCTCATGGGAGAAATATGAGGTCTTCTGGAAGAAAGCATCTGTCCATAGCATCTCAGTATGAGAAAAAAGTGGATTTATATGAATATTTAATACTTATTACTACAGCAAACTATCCTACACTTCCCACCGTGTGATCACAGTGTCTAATAATTTTCCTTGTTTAGTCCTATGAATATAAAACACATTTCTTAAAAGTTTCTTTTGTGCTTTCCAGAATTCAGGATGTATATCTTCTTTCATAATGAGTAATTATATATTCAGAAACAAGTATGGCTCTAATATTTTAACAGAAAAATCTTGAGGATATCTGTTTAACTGCTACTTTGCAGATCCCTGTTTTAGGTCAAGAAACTGCAGCTATTGTGTAAGTACATTAAAAGTTCAGGTACTCATATATATCTAAAGTAGCATGGCAGCAATAGTATTTATGTGTATTTATCATTTTTTGTGCATAATTAGATACTCCAACCCTCTTGGTCAAAGCCAGTAGTAGCAAGAAAAAAAAGGTAACATGCTCTAAATATATCCAGAGGCTGGCTGCTTAAAGATCTCTTAGAGGATGTGAACAAAGGAATTCCTTTCACCTCTCAGGGGAAGGGATATGACCCACCTGTCATCACTGAAAACAAATAAAAAAGGGTGTCTGGGATGACAGAGGTAAAAAGACTCTCAGTTCCCTGCAGCTAAACAGAAGTATTTGTATTCTATGTTGCTGGAATAACTCACTGTACTCTATACAACTGCACCTTGGATAAAGGACTGCTGAGTTAGAGGATATATTTCAGTTACTTTAAAGGTGAAATTATTTGTAATAATTTTGTAGTGCGGGAAATGGAAGCTGGAAATGTCCCTAGTCACAAGCCCATAGAGGGACACTGGATGCATTGTCTGCTCAGCTGAGGCAAACTGAAAGGTACTGGAGGCTTCTAGCCCAGTAATACTGTATTGCCATTGCCAGGAACAGCTGCCTGAATTTGCAGGTCCTCCTTCAGAACAGGGGCTTGTCACACTGGTCTTGTCTGAACCTGTTGTGAATGTTTGCAGCTTTACTTTTACTTACTTTAGCTGTGAAAATATTTTTTCTAATTTATGTCTTTTTCTAAAACTTATAATACAATTTTTTTCTTTCTCATGACTGTGTCTGAATTAGTCTACCTTTGCTTATTTCTTCATGTTAGGCTTCCAGTTTTTGTACAAATAGTAGCAGTAAGCATGTTCTCTTTTTATAGCAAGCTACTTATGGCTGCAGTATTGATGTTGTGCAGAGAAATACAGTCCTGGACTCACAGCAGAAGCCCCAAGAACTGGGGATACACCGTGTGGAGGAAAGAGCACAGGCACAGGATGATGAGAAACAGGGACAAGGTTGGCACTGGATATCCCACAGGTGTAAGAAACACAGTCATGACAGGTTTAAGCAATGCAGCCCAGGATCTGAACTATTTTTGCCATGAGAGAACAGACAAGGCTCTGACATAAAACGCACCACATTGTAGTGCAAAATTGGATGTAGCTTGCAGACCAAGAACAAGGCATAATTTTATTAAATCTATTTAAAAACCCACAAAGGGGAATCCTAAAAGATAGAAAGGGAACTAGCTGAAAAAAACATTATGCCCCTTTCAAGCAAAGAGGGATGCTGATGATTCCCCTCATACACTCCAAAGAGATTGCATTGACCTTAAGACCAAGAGAGACAATGGAAGAGTGAACATGGCAAGAAGAGGACTGGATACTGGGATATACAGGATATACACGTCTGTATCCTGCACTTCCCAGGATTTGCTGGGAACACATCCCAGAGGAATTCTTCTGCATTTGGTATAGTTCTCTTCTTGCTATGTGCTTCCAGCACACTGATTGTCCACAAGAGACATTTGGGACATAGTCCTGTGGAGCTTCATACATGAACCCCCTGGAGAAGAACACCAGTACTAGAAAGTAAATTCTTGCAGCCACAGGAAGAGTATGTTGCCCTTTAAAAGGGCCTGTACACAGAACAGAATGTTTTTGGTGAAGCTGAATTGGCTTCAGCTGTGTTGCTTGATTCGCACTTAGGAAAACAAGGAGAGATGAAGCTAAGCATTTATTCAAATTAATCTGTGGTTTTTATCACTGTGTTTGGTAAAGACACTGCCTATGTTCTTTGACTAAGAAGTACAGACAACTGTAGCCACTGTAGGGCTCAATAATCTTAAAGGTCTTTTCCAACCTTAGAGATTCTATGATTCTGGGATTTGAACTGAATTAATCAACAAAAAGTATTTTGAGAAAAGGGAATACTTTTTGCAAATAGAAAATATGCCTTTCATTTATATGCTGTTTTTTTACAGGGTTATATTTCTCTTGAAAATGAACAAACTATTTATCTTTGCCATGTACAGAAAACAGTTCTGATACTTTTTAGAAGTCATGTTTTCAAAGTAATAAAGAAATCGCTGGAAAAAGAAAGAATTTATATCCCATGGATCAATTTATACTATCAAAAATAGAATATTTCTCATTCTTGTCTGAAAACCATGGTTTCTTTAGATAAAGGACTTTTCCTATCACCAGAATTACACATAATTCTAACCTAGACTTTAAAGAACTCTCATGTTGCTCTCTTTTTGTGGGTGGGTATTAGGTACCATATGATTTACAGTCTGAAGGATTCCATTTTCTCCTGACAAACTAATATAAATTCTGAGACAATAAGGAAATAAGTACAGAAATTGTGCAAATAAATAATTGCAGTCATCCACCATTCTGTGTCAGTAACATTTCAATTGACACTGGAAAAAATTATAGTATGCTTCAATGTATTAAAACTAACAGAAAATAAGTGTACAAGCTGGTAGCTACTTCCAGCAGAGTTCAATACCTTAATCATACTCAATAATATTTTGTTTTGAAGATAACATCAATAAAAGAAAAATAACTAATTATTTGAGTTAATTGCTGCTCAGCGTGTCTAAAGCTTCCACAATTTGGCCCTGGGTATTTATTCAGAACTTAAAGAATGTGTCAGTTCTAGAAATATTTAATTAAATTTTTCACATAAGTGATAAAATATTTTGAAACTCTGAAAAGTTATCATGGGAACTGAATTTCTGAAAAGGAGGTATTACACTGTGTTTGATTTAATAGGTAATGCATATCTTACTGGAAAAAAATGGAATAATGAGATTCTTCCAGTAGGGTTTGATCATCTGGACAAAATAAGTATGCTATTTTCAGACATCACTTGGATTAATTTTGCAAGTACATGTCTTTGGGAANGCATTGTATCAGAATGGTGCAAATCGTTGGAATTGAAAAATTAAAAAGTTTTTGTTGTTATATTTTTTTTTTTTTTTTTTTTTTTTGGACAGTGCTTGGGGCAGAGCAGCATCCAGGTTACTGAAGCTTTTGAATGCTATTCTGTACGTTTTTGTAGTTTCTCAGGGCAGGAATGACACCCTTTCCTACATAGCCCAAGATATTTTATTATAAATCCTTGGAGTTTCAATCTGTTTGCCTTATCTAGAGTGTTCTGTCATTGATTCTATGATGCTGTGAGTGCTCCAATTTCCTTCCACCACAGCTCCATCCATTGTTAGAAGCAAGAAAACTTTGGCCACCCTAAGAATGTAGAGTAAGCAACAATTTAAGAGATAGTGTATAAATAAAAAATCACCTATGTGTAGCCATAAAGACTCACCACCTTCTCTACCATGAATCTTATAGCAGTGGAATGAAAGGCATGGTGAAAAATAAAAAGGACAAGAGTTTTTGTTCCTGGGAGAGAAGGACCTGCATCCATGCCTCCTAAAATATCTCCCCAAACAGAAGGATCATGTGTCTAGCTATTAATATGCCTTTGACACATTACTGGTAGGTCAATATTGCAGATTTCCTTTAGTTCTGTGGTATATCTGCCAACCCCACAAGGATATTTTTATTGTTTCTGTGTATGATTTCAATAGCTGAATCTATCTATGATCTCCACAGGGACCCTGACATTTTAATAATAGTTCGCGTGAAGTTCCATATGTAGGGTTCAGTTCTAGATCTGGAACAGAAAAATATCTGTGACTGAAGACATTACAATCTCTTCTACCACATATAGTATAGAGAAGAGCAAATGTTTGCAGTCTGATGAAATCATTGTTGGGTGAAAAAAAGTCAGGCATGCAAGACACATTTTTGTAAGTACCTCTGCATATAAAAAAATAGTAGCTATTCCTCTATGTCCTAACGTAGCATACAAAAACAGAAGCCCAGCAGCTGTGACAAGCTGCTTCTACTAAGCAAAAAAGCTCCATATGTTATAAAAAGTGTGTGTACTTTTGACAAATGGAAGATAACTTGAAACACTGGGAAAAAAGGTGACATTTTTTCTGTCTTATTCAGAGTCCTGGGATTCTGAATTCAACCCTTTGATATTTAACTAACTTGCAGGTCATATGCTGTTTGGAAAACAGTGTATGGATTCTGTATAAAAGGCAATCCAATATTTGGATTTTATTTCCAATACTACCTCAGTTAACATTTACAAAGGTTTAGCCTCTAGGAAATATTTAGCATATTATTTAGTATGGAATTTTGTTTTATCACTGGTCAAAATCATATACTCATTTTTGAAGATTCAGGCTCTAATTCCCAATTTTAATGTCAAACACGATAATTGTTTCAGACAACTCATATGCTTGAATGTAAGCATTCAACTAAATGTTTATTGTAGTAAAAGTTCAACATTTAGCAATCATAAGTGTAAATTCCATTTCTTGTTTTTTTTCTGGCCCTTTTTTATTCTTTGAAATACAGGAAATCTGCTTCTCTTTCATTCAAAAAGAGTCTTAGTCGAACACATGCAAAAAATTTTTAACATATACTAAGTCTTTTAAGTGCCTAATAGACAGTTTCTTATGGTCTTTTTCTCTTTTATTGCAGAAGGCAACTACATAGTACAAAACTCATTATACAAGTCTTTTAAAAAAGTAATTAACATTTTTTTTCTTCTCTATGGCAATTATTGTATATTTTCTTTATGTCATTTGTCCTGCATGTATAAGTCATATTAAACATCTCTGTTGTATTTCTGAGGTGGGATTGCTTTAATGAATGTTCACAATCAGGTTTTTATGTGAAATCATTCCCTCCTTTGGCTATTTTAGAAGTAATTGATTTCATAATAATGAAATTAAATATAGAATAATCTCTATATATTTTATGACTAACCTATCCAGTATTTTCAAGACGTTTGTGTATACCGTATTATTACAACTACAAAAAAAAAACCCGAAGCCAGAGGCTTTTTTAATATTATTTTTAAAAATATAAAAGGTTTCACATAGCTCCAAAAGCAGTGCAATTAGTTAGTTATTGAGTTGACTTACAGTTAATAAATGTAAAAATGGCATCTAATCAATACTCTTCAGTATTTCAGATATATTGTGAAGGCATTCAGATACATTAATAATCACTGTGAACTTTATATATATATGGAAAATCAGACAATTTTTAAAAGGAAGGTCTTGAAAGCCCTACATTCATATTAAAATAATGTAATTAAAATAAGTAGGAACAAAACCTCAAAAACCAGCAAAACCAAACCATCTTCATTGCATCATTAAAATAGCATATAAAGACTCACAAATCAAGGAAGAGACATTTAATGCCATACATACATACTGAGAGAACTTGGTAAAAATATTCAGCAAAAAAAATTAATTTGAAATAAACTGCTTTTACTTGCAATGACTTGAATTTCACTTCAGAAAATAACCATGCTTGCAGTTGTGGGAGCATCTGTAGACTTTACTGAATTATACAATGCAATGTGATACAATGGAATGACAGAGCTCTAAAATTAAAGCAGTAGGCAAAGAGAAGAAAACAGAGAAATATGGATTAAGGAGGAGAATATAGGGCAGAAGATGATAATGGAGATAGATATGAGTGCACAGTTACCTGGTCTAAGGATCTCAGATTTCCTTAGAACAGTCAATGGCAAAACAGAGGTTAGTCAAAAAAATAATTAGGGAAAAGAAAAAGCACATGTGCATCATCTGGTATTTTTGCACAGCTGCTACAGGGTCCTTTTGATGATTAAAAAAAAAAATACAAACAGCAGGTAGGTTGTTTCAATTTTGACTACATTGCCACTGAAAATATGGGAACATGTTTTTCTCTGTTACCTTGCATCATTTATTGTTAGCCTCCACAGCTGGTGACTGAGTACTAGTATTTCTGCACTATTTCTCCTAGCTTCCCTCTGATATTTTATGATTTGTATTCTACTAACTATATTACTCTCTCAGATACATCAAGAAATTAACTGAAATGCTGTACTGAGGCAAGGGACAAAATTAATACTAGTGAGGTGAGTAATATCACTTGTTCACAGAAACTCATGAACATTCCCCTCCATTCTCCCTTGGCTTTGTTGTATTGTTTTGAAAAAAAATATTCTCTTTTTTGTAGGACAGGATGTCTCAGTACATACCAGTGCCTTTGAGCACTACATGGATGAGTGACTTTGTAAGTCTATATGATAGTTGATGGTAAACTGAAAATCTGGATGATCCATTCTGCTCTTTAAAACCAGTTCCTTTCCTCTCATACCCTTCTGGTTCCTTTCATAAAGGACATGTTAGGGTCTTCCAGAGGTGGAACTTGTGTCTGGATCATGAATGATTCTGATCCACTTAGAATAATCAGAACAAATTAATTATATGCACAATTTAGCATTAATTTATGTTAAATGTGATGAGCTATATAAATTAAATATGCAAAGATTTATTTTTAATTATCAGTGTCTTAAATTGGAGGACATATATAGTCATTTAGTGGCTGAGCAAGATGATACAGCATGTAAAAGTATCTAATATGTACTTGCTTGTAAGAGGTTATTTTGCCCATTTCTGTACAAGGTATAAGCAGTAATGCAAGCTGAAAAGACAAGATTATTGTATTATTCTGGCTTGATTTGAGCATTACAACAGTGATTACACACAGAAATTCATGTATTTGTACGTGCAGCTTGATAGCTTGCTAAGTTCAAGCACATGATAAAATGGAGACAGAAGTCATACTTAGTCACTCATCATAAAAATATGTAATGATATTGGAGTAACTTTGAAGATACTGACTCATCAAGGATTAAGTGACAACTGTGAGCCCACATTTCCCACCATTTATAATGTTCAATAGCATCCCTAACTGTTCGTTGATTTGTTTTTATGATGAAAGCTGCATAGAAGGATTATTTATTGCCTCTGTGTTCTGTGCTGTTATCCTCTTTGCTCTTCAAACCTTGCCAGGCCAATTAATATTCCTTATCGCTAAGAAGGGTGGTTCTTTTTATCCCTGAATAAATGTAGTTTTACAGCAGCTCCCAACACACCAATTATTCCAGAATACCAGTATGATTCCATTATATTATGGATAAGTGCAGACTTTGCTCTACTTATCAAACTCAAGACATTCAGAATACGTTATATAAAGCATAAATAATACTTTTTGCTTTCTGCCTCAATTTTTCTAGCTTATCCTTTTTGAGAAAAATGATTTCTCAACATGGGTAAAAACAAAAATCTTAACTCTAAATATTTATTGTAATGATTTTTTGTTTTTCACAAGTGATATTTTCATTTTCTGTTTACACTTGAAATCAAACTGATGAGAATTTACTTAAGTAATTGACTGATGGAGAAAAGGAACCTAAATAACTCAAATTAAGAACAGGAATGGATACCCAGCTTCACACAGGTGATGTTCAACCCAGTGACCTGGATTTTCAGCGGATGTCACATGGGTCTTCTAGACCTGTTCAAAAATAGATCTGTATTAATATTTCATTACTGCCTTTCTTCTCTAACCACTACAGCTGTATTATAAAACTCCAGTGTAGTGCTCTTTATGGCACCATATTAGATTAAAATATGTACCCCATTTGTCCAGGTTCTACAACTGTGAACACCTTCTCTAACACCAAAGCATCTTGCCTCCTGTCAGGAATGGTGAGAACTGAGATTGCTTAGCATTATCACACAATAGCTGTACTAAATATGGAATAAAAGAAAAATTAGATTATATCTTGATACCTTTTAAATTATTTGAACCAATAGTTAAGTTTATGAATTGATAGAAAATGAAGGCAAAATGCCTTTCTGACATGGGCACAGCAGTGCATTTTGCAGAATCTGGGGTTTACTCTCCATTTTACAAGTCTCTTATCTGTACGCTTCTCAGATGGCTGCATTACAGCATTACTTACAAACAGCAGCAGATTTACCCTGAAATTAGAACATTTCAAGCAAAAACCATACTTAGCTTGTGTATAAAAACTGTCTGAACTACAATTTTCTCATTGTAAAAGTTCATATAACTAATTTTATGTCATTAATTATTAAAATTCCCATTTTTTCAGAAATATTAGAAAGTATCTTTTATTTATCGAGGTATAACTCAATATATATTTTAGTGCTGTTTTTTATAACACAAATCATTGAAAAAGGTCAGACTAAGATTCACTGCCCATTTTTCTAGCTCCAAAATATTTCAAAGTAATTTACTCTTGTGACTTTTTGCTTACCATTAAGTTTTAGGTATGATTAACTATCTAAAAAAAAATAAAATTCTTGCAAGTTATTTCCTAAGTTTTGTCACTTCTAATGACCATATAATGGGATGATACTGGCTGTGCAGTAAAATGCATTTAGTTTTGAGATTTCCATGCTTTATATACAAACTTTTTAGGACTACAAATATATATATTTAAAACAGTAGTATAAAAAACAAGCAAAGAAACAAATAAGACAAATTAAAACACCACAGAAAACAGAGAAAACAATCTTGTTTACATTTATCTTTTTTCACATCACCATAATTTTACCAAATAAGTCTTTTTGTGTTTGTATCTTGATGGAAACTGTAGAAAGAAGCTTTCCTCTTAAGAGTCACAAAAGATATGATTCATTTCAATCAATTTTAGCATATAATTTCAGACTACTAAGTATACTGATTCATTAAGCTCCATTTATAATAAATGGAGAGACCTCTGTACTTCCATTTGCAAAATGGAAGGTATTCCATTTCTCTTGATTGTCTTTCTCATTTTATTTAATAAAGTGGGCTAGTTTATAATCCCTCTTAAGAAGAAAAAAATTCATTTTTAAAACAAAACATCAACATTTCAGTCTAAAAGCACTTCTTTTGTCATTAAAGGGTTTTTTTAGAATTTCCTTCTGAAATAAACAATTTGACAGACTGTCTTTGTCTATGTATATTTATATTTTGTTATCTTTCTTGAAAGCATTTCAGGATCATGAAGATTGCTCAGAGCCTTGACAGACCAAGTTAAAAATAAAATCATGATGTTTTCACACATTTTCTGTATCTGTAGCTGATTTGATATATACATATCTGTGTAATATATGAACAACTTCAAAGGTACATACTCACTTTTGTCCTCTCTTTCCTGAAATAACATGTATTCTATTTATTTGAAACTGTTCCAGAGATTACTACAGGATTTATGGTAGTACATGCAAATCAAAGAGAGGCACCTCTTATAATTTTGATTTTTAAAGTGGAACAAATTACTTTACAGTAGAACATTCCTCTGACTTCTATAATATCTTTATAATGTTATAAACTACAATGTGTTTTTTTTTTTTAATTTTTGTGTTCCTGCTCAAGACATATATCTAAAGATGTATCCTGAAGAATGCCAGCAAAAGTATGTTCCTTTTATTCAGAAGAAAGTCCCAATGTCACTTAGAAACATGTGGATGGTAAAAAAAGGAAACATATCTCAGGAGCCATAAACAGAATTCTAGATATCTTGCTCTGCATCATAGCTGCATTGTTGTATTCCATGGTTAGGGAGAGAGGTTCGTGTGGATCATTCAGCAGACTGGCAAAAATAGGTAGCCCAAATTTTCAAGGATTATGCTGGAGCAGAGAAGACTGACTTAAGTAAGGAGAAGGAAGATAAAATCATTGATGGGATGAGGGGTTTGCTTTGAAATTTGAAGAAGATGCTCTTTTTGGAAAACTTGTTAAGAAGTTATATAAGTAGGAGGGGAAGAGAGATGAAAGTGACAAACTGGGAAAACAAGGTTTTTCCAGTATTTTCCATTAAAGAAACAGAACACAGGCAGAATTCTATTTCAGTGTCATCAAGTACTTAAGATTCTTGGTAGTGTTTTACATTTTCTGTATTTTCTAAATTCTTAACACTGTCACTGGGTGGTTGGAATTTGGAGACATTTAAATATTTAATTTAATTAATTGTTTAGGAATGAAAATAAAAAAACAACATATCACATGATTAAGTGATGTTCTCCAAGGAAGAAAATGCAGTATTTCCCAGTGAGGATATTAAAGGCTGAATCATAGTCTAATCTAATGGCAATCTGTAGTATTTCCATGGGTGTTAAATTCTCGGTTTTGAGGCATTTCAGTTTTAGAGATGAACTAATCATTCAGAAAGAAAACTATCTATTTGGAATACTTGTGGTAGATTTTTTCAATTTCTTTGTCTTTGAAGATAAAAATTGGGACCAAGAGAAGAAATTCTAAGTGGACGTGATTGCTTATGTAGAAAAATACCTTCACTATGATTTGAGCCATGTTCCAAGGAAAACCACATGGGATGAATCAGAATTTTTGAGAAAATGGAGTATATAGGGAGGCCACTTTATGCAGTCCACCTTAGTAATTTACTAGTTTTGCTGCCTCTTAAAACATTGCCAGGTAGTTAAATCTTCCTTCTGGGCTGAAACAGCTAATCCTAACTGGTTTGAATTTTAACAGTTCAACATTAGGTCTCAGAATAAAATATCATGTTTGCAATGCTTCATTTCACAGATGTACATATATATCCAGTTTATATAAGCAAAGTATATATAGCAGAAATATTTCAGAAATTTATTGAAAAAGGGGAAAAAAAGAAAATGAATACAGGAGAAATGCCTGTGTCGAAAATATAACTATATGACCTTGAGAGGGTAATCAAGTTTTATTAATTTGTGGCAACTAAGCATAACCTGTAATAATAAGGAGAAATTTTTATCAGAAGTTGAATTTGTTTATTATGAATCATCAGAATTTTTTAATATTTCAGCAAAAGCTTTTACATTATCTTCCATTTGCAAGACTAATGTAAAATACTGTACAGGTTAATAGCTGTCAAATATTTCCTACATTCAGTAATACTGAACAAAAATTGTTCTTCTATCCAGAACAGAAATAAATTACATTGTTTATAGGCTGCTTTTTGCTCCTACATACCTACGTAGACGTGATACTCAGAGTAGCCACTATAATGCCTTTTGAATTTGTGAGGGTGAGAAAACACACATCTCATAATGCCATTATGCAGAGTAAAGAGACCTTGTCTCAAGGCACATTAAATGGTAAATGCTGGAATAGATAGTGGGCAGGCTCTTGTTCTTTGGCTGCTGCTTGAATACTGTCAACATTCTCAGTAATTTAGTTCTGACAAGTGCTACTGTTATCCTTAGCGGGGCAGATAGACTGGAACTGCAGTAGTGAGCAAACCTCCTGATATGTAGAAAGATTCTTGTTATTCTTTTGGTTTTTCTCGTTCATTATGAACCAAGAAGTTATTTTTGAAGTTTGCAGGTTCCCAGCTTTTATGCAAAGATATGCTTCAACAGGTCCTGTCACAGTCCAAAACCACCCCAAGTACCACAGCAGCAATGTACACCAGCCTTGTTTCTTCATATGATTGACTGTAGTAGTGAGAAACGTGAATGTGAAGCAGCAAGCATTGGGATCAATTTTTTAATAAATAAAAAAGAGACCAGGTGCTCACGAGAAAGAGAAATAATTATATTTTTTCATCTGCAATTAAAAAAAAATATATGGCAACTAGCAGTTGATAGTAAACTCTCTCCACAAGAGTCAAAATTTTATAATTTTATCCTGTATTTTACTCACTGTTGACCATGCAAAGGGGGAGTGAGTAATAAGTAGTGTTTCCACGAGTAAAGTCACTCCTCAGGTTCATTTAAGAACATAAATAAAAAATAGAATCATATGGTTAATGCTCAAAATCATCTTGGGGGAAAGTTAAGTTGTATAGATAATTTCACTTTGTTTCTCTATGCCTTAATAATTTTTGAATTTTTAAGTACTCTTTTTTGTAGTTTAGTTTGCAGATAATTGCAATATATTCCAATAATAGATTGCAGAGAGAGTTAGTGGTTTTTTGGGTTTTGTTTAGTATAAATTATTCATATTGTTCGATACAGGCTCATATGTTTAAATCTTTTGGAGTAAAGATTTTCTTTTTCTGAATTTTTTATTTTATTTTATTATCTGTTCTTCCTCTTACAACACAGAAGATTGGGTTGGTTTTTCTTTCCCTCCGGAGCTTTTTTGTTTTGTTTATCTCTACCCACTATTACTTCACTTGAAAATGTTTTTACTCCTCTGGGCTTCTGTAAAAACAAGCCTAGAGCCTGGCTGTAGAACGCTTAACCTCTGATTCTGACCTTTTACACACAGAATGAAATTCTTATAAGAACTCTTTTCTAACTGGAATTGTCAGTCAGGTAGAGTTATAACTTATGTTGAAAAAAAAAAAAAAAAAAAAAATCAGTGTACTTTTTTTCCTTGACTAAAAGAGGCTGCTGTGTTTATCTCTGTGGGATTTAATACCACTGAGATTGCAAGTCTTAAAATTTGTGCACCACATACCAATAGACCACATGGGGAATGATTTTCTTTTTAAAAAAATTAAAAGCTATATCTGGAATGTAATCAAAGGATGGATCCATGTAAGAAAGAATTGTAAGATCTTGTTCTTACTGGACATGCATGATAAACATGGAATGTATTTGCAATTAGACAAATGGTTATATGTCTGCTACTATAATAATATGATTTATACATCTCTGTATTGATCGTATAGTCTGGTCACTAAATAAAATATGGGGGTTTGTGACTGAGTCTGTGAAGGGAATATTTCTTTCTTCTTGGCTGTAGGGAATAGAATCCCTGTAAATAAAACAGAACAAGCTTTATTCTGTGAGAAATGTCAGGGTTCAGATTTTGTGCCTAAGGCTCTTTCTCCTAACTCAATGTGACCCCACCCAGAGTGGATATAGGAGAAAATTTCCAGCCTTTCCTGAACCCTGTAATTTATCTGTGTGTTGGCAGCCTGCTGTCCAGCACAAACCTGAACTGTGCTTCCCCACAGTTAAGAATACCCACAACCACAGGCATGTGCTTGAGTTGAATGTTCTGACTTTCCTAGGTTTTCCACCAGTGGTATTATTGATCAGATTGTAAATCGACCCCACCCTTTCAGCAAAGGCACAGCTGCTAGTACCAGAGCACTAGTTCATTTTTATTCACTAGTTTGATTTTTATTCAACACCAGAGGAAAAAAAAGCACAATAAATTTCAAGAAGATTCATACAGCACAGAGGAAGCCTTGAATAATGTTACTGTGATTCTCTCTGCAATGGAAAGGATTCTCTTCTCCTTTAGGGAAACTTGGTAGTACATCACAGAGGATTAAGACACGGCTTTTACTAAAGTCTACTTGTAAAATTTGCCGCCTAGTATGATGTACTGGGCTATAATACGTTAGAAAAAAAACACTGTTAAAATAATCCTCAACACTCTGATTTCCTTTGGTAACTGAGAATAAGGCAGTGCAAGGCAGTCGCTACCCCTGAATCAAAAATATTGATCAGAAATATAATATCTTTTCAAGGAATATTTAAGGTCTTGGTATTGACATTATCATCCATGGTTGAGAACAGAGCACCATATTTTCCCAATACAGTGAACAGGCCCTTCAGAGAAGGATCACTGGATAACAGCAGGATAAGGAATCACAAACACTTCAGGTTTCAAATTGAGGGCTGTCTTGGGAAGCATTTGGAGGATCATTTTTCTGTCAGAGAGAAGCTCATTACTTTCTCCGCAATGTTATTCCATCTTTAAAGTTAATATATATTAGCTTTACTTTTAGGTGGGTAATTTCAATCGTCTCAGAACTTTTCCCAAACAAAATTCTTACTGTTCTGGAAAGAGTACAGAATTCTAAATAGACAATAGGGTAGAATTTCACATTTTCTTACCTCCTTTAAAATATATTTTAGTCCTTGAACAATTTAAGAGTTTAAAAGAGCCAAAACCCCTATCTCTGGTGGATACGTAGCACAGCTTTGCTTGCAACTTATGAGAACAATGAGATGGAGATTATTATAAACAGCCACACTGAGAAGTTTAAACACAGTTTGAACATTAGTGACATGACTCTATGACTCATTTTATAATGTAGTGCCCAAGGCTGTTTAATTAAATCTTCAAATGGCAATAGTAGTGTTCTCCAATGTTATCAAAATAATTGCTGCCAATGTAAATTAGTTAAAAACTGAGAGTCAATGAAAATACAAAATGTTTTCAGGGAGGTCAAGACTGATAAATGCAATTTTGTGTGCGAGATATGTCACAGTTCTGAATCTTTCGTTAAAGCAATTTTTTTATTATTATTATTGGCTATGTGACTAGTATTTTTATGTTTTTGTTGTTTGCTTGTATGTTTGTTTGGGGGGGTGGGGGGAGGGGATGTGATGGTGGTGATTTGAACATATGTGGATTAAGATTCCCTGGAACAATTGATAAGAAAAATAGGCAACCAGGGTTGCTTCATATAATGATAGAAAACAACAGACACAAAAACACATGGATTGGTGCTTTGCCAATTAGAAAAATTAAACATTTAAAGACAGATAAACTTTGAAAAAGGGATATTCCTTAAGATAACCAGGAAAGACTAAATTAAAATGTAAGATCTTATTACAACTTCTATTTACTCAATAGACAAAAAAATCTACATTATCCGTATGCCAGGTGAATGCTTATATCCAGCCTACAAGTTGTAAAATTATCACCTCCTTCAATTTTGTATAATATGTTTTGCATATTTGTATATATAATGTGTTACAAAGGTGTTTGGTTTAAAATCAACTATTCTGTTGGTTCCCATAGACAAGACTAAGATTGTCCACTAGACAGAGACTTAAGAACCTCACCATCACCTTGAATATCAATCAACAGTTGAATGAGTTTTGAAAATCAGCCTTTTTGCTTTTTCACCTACAATGGCAAATAGGTGCTTTATCTATCTACTTTTGGAGGTCTTGCTCCTTATACTTATCCATTAATATGTACTAAAATCCTTCTTAATGTCACAATTTAATTTCACAATCTATCACATGCTGCAAATAGATCATCTATGTTTAAATATGGATATGGGTATATTTCTTGTCCAAGAGGCACTGAATACTAATGTTACTTTCACAACCATGATATAAGGAACACTAAATATCTCTGGCCCTTAAGGTGACTGCAATAAGAAAATCTTATTTTGACTCAGAGAAAATCGCAGTCTCTCTTTTGTTTCCCAGTCTTTATGCTTCTGTGAGTGTTTTTTTCAGGTATAGTATTTTCTCTTTCCTAACAACATTTTGTGATCACTGCTTAATAGTATGATAAAGTGCATCGCAGATTCTGATTTATTTAAATAAACTCCAGATCCTTTTATCAAGCTATTGCTGTGACTTTACTGTTCCTGCTCTGCCTTAAAATCACCCAAGAAATATTCTGTGGTCCATTATGCTAAATCAATAGCTTTTAAAATGTGAATTAACAATCCACACACTGTATTTTCTTCTCCAAGCAGGAACAGCATATCCAAATATCCCCTCATAGGCCTCTTCAGATTTGGATTCCCACAGACTTCAACATTATTATTCATTATCTCTTTTAAACTGCTTAGTAGAATTGTTCTTGCCATTCTCAGCTTGAAAGAATAATGTACTTTCATACTGTGTAAAACCTCTCTGTATAATAGTTGAAAAGATTTTTTCCTTGTGAAGAATATGAAGCATTTTGGGTTGATTGCCAGTGAAAAGCAAAAAATACACATATAGCCATTTGCTTTTTAGGGGGCTAGAGTCAGGGGATTAAGCATCTATGAAATCAATTGCATGCTTGGTATCTCCACTATGCATCCTCCATTTCCCCTGCTTCTTCTGTTTCATTAGATTGTAGGATTTTTCACCTCATAGCAGGGATATTAAGCATTTCATCAGCAGTAGGAAAAATACTTAGTATGTGCATTATGTTGATTTCACTCTCTAAATTGATTCAACTTACAATAATTTCAACATAGTCAAAATCGAAGTACTTCAAAATTCTCCCAAAACCTGTCATCAAGGGGCAGGGGGGAGAGAGGGAGGGAAGGCAGGAGAGAGGGTGTAGGAGGGGGAGAGGAAGGCGCAAGTAAAATGTGAACATCCAAAAAAAAATTTCTGAACAATTTCTGAGTCAGAATCCAACACCTAAATCCACATTCTACATCAAGCAGAGACATATAACTTTTCTACAAGAAAGTATTTGTGCAAAGAAGAAAAATAGACCTGGGATTGTTATTAGCAGGAACTGTCATTATTACTGTGTTTTTCTCCAGGGCTCATCTCAAAATGGAAGCTTCTGCTTGAAATAAAGAAATGAAGAAATCACCCATGTGAGTCTGAGACTACTTAACATAAATAATCCCTATAAAATTTCTATCTCTCCAGCAAAATACAGGGAAAAAGATTTCTTTTGGCTAAAAAATATAATTAAAACATATTTGAAGTATAACAACACTTTCATATCTCTATATCTTTGAAAATCTTAAAATAAGTAAATCAATAATGGACAATAAGTATTAAAATGGCTATTAAAATTTATTCTTTATTAAAAAAGAAAGCTTTTTTGAAAACTTTTAATCGTCATCCATATTTTTAAAGAAATATAGAATAACTCCCTCTTTTATATAACATAGTAACATTGGTGTGATCTTTCTTTCTGGGTTACATTATATAATACATTCTAAAAGATAATTTTCCAGCTAAGTGGAATAATACCAGAGATTATTCCAGGGCATTAAACTGTTTAGAGAATTCTTTATTACCCCTTAGAAAATGAGAGAGCAGGCAGTTGGCAATTCTGGTTCCTAATAATTCTGCTTTATTCCATGGTATTACTTCACTAGACTTTCATTTTTTTACCCCACTGCTACCAATTTCTCCATTCCCTAAAAAGAAGAATGTGCAATATGTACCTGTGTTATTCTCAATTTCTGCAGTAATTTACAGCTGGTCCCTGACATGTATTAACTTCCTGTTATGGACACATTTGTTTAGTTTCTAGAAAATAGATTTCATTTCTTTTAGTCTTCTACAGGGGTGACAGTATTGTTTTTGCTTTTTAAACTATCTTGATTCAAGCTTCTGTCCTTTAAGCTCTTTTTTTACTTGCAAGTCACCAGTTTATGGAATAAAGGACAACACAGTATGAATGCTTTGATTCATGAGGGAGCAATGCAGTGAAACAAAGGATTACATTTCAAAGTTATGTTTATTTTAACATTTTTCTATGCAATCTTTCACTGTCTTTATACTTATATAGCAATGAGTTGATTGAACTCCCCCAGGTTTTTTACTGCAACTCAAGGACTTTGAAAATCAGAGACACATGAGATGATTCTTCCCATCTGACTTTATGCACATAAAACCTAGGGAGCTTAGAGAAATACTTTAAACTGTGCAAATCACTCTATGTTTTCTATTTAATCTTCTGAGAAGAAAAAGGCTTCTGTGCAGAAATGTCATCCTGGACATTTATTTTGAGATGAAAACAAAATAAACCCATTCTAGAGGTATGCTTTTTCTCCACATGCTAAGAACACAATCTGGTATCTCTACCTGAAAAGCAAATGTCTGACAGGGTATCTCAAGGAACTGAATTACATGTCAAGATATTAAAAATTTGTGCCTGTGATTTTCAATTCTTTGGCTTATTTTTTTAAGCTTTAGTTAAATTTCAGTTAATATGTTTATAACTGAAGTTGATACACATTATGTGCTTCTAAGGGTTCCATATGCAAATTTTGAGACTAAAACTAGTTAAAAATGTCAGAACATCTTCACTGACAGTTTGATATTTAAAAGTCTGTTCAGAAGGAAAAAAAAATTGAAAGATTGCTGTATTTCTCTTTTTAATCTGTCATTAGAAAAATTTCTTAATTTGTATCCAGTTTTGTTTGATTCCAATTGCTATTTTTAATATGCTGTTTAGAAGCATGAAATACACAGAATAATAATACATATAACTTGATAAGAGCATAATCTGAATGAGGGATGATTAGTGAAGATCCAGTTTTTGATCTATGTCTGAAAAGTACTTTCTGTACACCTATGTATTTCATACCCTTTTAATCCTTGTGCCAAGGATTCAGAATGTTAAGCACAAGAATTTAGGTGATTGATACCAGTCTAACTGGAGATCTTCATTAATTCATCCTAGATAGCCTTAATCACTTATTCTTGATCTGCTCTTGGACCTCATCACCTCTCTGCTATCCTTTCCAATAGAATGGTGTGGTACAATTCTGTAAACTATTTATTTTGCTATCTTTTCCTGTTTGTCATGAAATTTCTGAAGGAGAAAGCTAACCCCAGTCAGAATGGCCTTTTCTTAAAAAAAAAAAAGAAAATTAGGATACATCTTTAAAGCAGCTTTCCTTCTGGCTTTGTGTTTCAGAACTGTTTCAAGAAAAACAAGGTCAAGTGGATGGTATATAACAGAAGTAACAAATTGCTGAGTTATGGGAGACATTGAGATGGATGAAAAAAACACAAGGGACCAAAAAAGAATCCAAAATTTAAGGCTATTAATGGCTACCATGTAAACAGTAAACTACAGATTAGAACATGAATAAAATTACTAGACAATGAATAAAGATCTGTGTATCTTGATCAGGATATTTCATTAATAGATATAATTAATTGGCTTTTTCTTACATGAGATTACTTTTTTATGCCATAACGACTCAGACTTACATATTGTCTATTACTGTTTTCAGTGTGTTGCTTGGAGAGGATAATACTTCTCTTGTGTTTAAGAACTGGTTATTTTTAAGGGTGTTTTTTAAAGGGAAGAAATATACAGTGAGACTTAAGAGAAATACTGAATGTGTGGGCAGCAAATTAGGAATGAAAGACCCAGAATCAGTTCTTTAATCAACAAATTAAGACTAACATTTTGAGATAAAAGTGAAAGCTTCTGAGTCACTGACTATTGATACTAAAACTCATTATTCAACGAAGAAAGTACAAAGAACATGAATATCTAAGGTGTCTTAATTTACATGTCACAAATAATTTCAACAAGTCCTTGAGTTGGTTTCTTTTTAAGAGTCAGAATAGAGAAAACTTTCATCTATGTCAATTTAAACTATAAGAAAGCAAGAACTCACTATGCTTCACTGACTTCATGGCTTCTGATATAAGGAAGCTGAAAAATTCAGCAAACTTTAGAGCTAAACTCTTTATTTAGGCATTTGCCAGAGATGACTAATTTATATCAAGTCCACAGGAAACAGGATGGAAATGCAAGTAAAGGAATAGCATAGTTAAAGATTTTACATGTTATGATATTAGTGAACACCTTCCTGTAAAATAAAAGCATTTAAAAATCCAGATTTGGTTTTCCTGTTCTGTTATGAAAAATGTCTGTCTCTTCAGATCTGAGTATAAAGTTGAGAAAACAAGACCAGTTCTATGTTACTTTACAACTGAAAATATGTGTGTATATATATATATACAAACAGTGAAAAACAAAGAAAAAAACCTTCTTACTGTGACAAGAGTGCTTATAAAACAGACAAACCAGATTGCCTTTAGAGTTCAAAACTATGTCTGCTAAATTCATTCATTAAAAGCATACTTCATAAGAGTGCTTAGTTATTGCACATTAACAATCAATATTTTTTTAAAGTTTATTACATTGTCTTCAACAAAGCCTCAACACAAAGTTTACAATGTGTCTTCAACACCTAAATTACCTCTGTGTGTGCAACTCCACATCACTGCTGGCTTCAGTTTGTGGCGGTCTTTGGTGAGAACAAGGTGATCAGCCTTGAGAGCTGTTGGCAGGTTAAGTCAGATGTGCATTGTTTTATCTTCTTTCTTCTGCAGTTTTTCTCACTTGTGCCTGCTGTTTTCATGCTATTTGCTGCTACAGTTCCCTCTCCCATCCTCAGGAGGGAAATCATCTGCTCCTGATGCTGCTTTGAGGGTGAAAGATATCTTTCCTGTTATCATGGTATACTTGGTTGGAAGTCCTGTGGATTTGCAGACCCTTGTGCCACAGCTCCGACACAAAATAACACAACTCACACATGATGTTCCAGCATCCAAACAGGAACAGGAAAAGAGCACTTTATTTTTCAGACCTCAACATTTATAGAATTCTAAAAGTGACAGTGGATTGGAGGATAACATTGCCACCTTTCCAACCACACTGGTCAGACTAACAGTCCATCAAAATTCTCCTCCTACACAGAAGAATGCAAACAATCATTATTTACATGAAAGTGCGTGAGAAACTCCATTACAAGAATGTAGTCAGAAGGCTTAGAAAATCTCAAAAGAACAGGGCGACAACCTTGTGATTATATTGTCCTCTGCAACTTTGTCTTACTTGGATGCCTCCTATATGCATCTTCTCTTTTCCCCTTTGGTAGTCACCTTATTCTCATACTTATGTAAATTGCTGAATTGTCTGGCTCACAGTGTTATACCCTGACAATGCTACAAAATGCTTACTTACTGTTCTTGCTCACATTGTTACAGCGTGATTATATTCAAGTTGGAATTAATAGGATGATGATCAACTTATTTATAATTCCTAGATGTCACAGTGGTTCCTAGTAGTTGTAAAACACTGTCTCTGTGCCTGCTGTGGAACATACAGGCTTCTCACAATGAAAGAACACCCTCTGCATGCTCACTATCCAAGCTTCACAAAACTTTTCCATCAAAGGAGTTCTGGCCAGTATCTCTCTAGACACGGTTGTTAGAAAGCTCCATTTTTTAGCCTTCCATGTTTAGCAAGCACTATTTCTACTCACTTCCTCTTTGCAAAGATTAGTTCTAGGATTTTGTCTAGACCATAGTGTAAATTTTGAGGAACAAACATACTGATCAGATGTGTACAGTTCAGATGTGCTGAGGTCTTTTGTGCTTTTTTTTCTTGCCACAAAACCTCAAATCTTGCTGGCTTGCTAAAATAAATCATCTTTGTCTATGCTATTGGGAACTGCCTCCTGTTCCTCCTAAATAAAAAGCTGATTATAACATTAGGGACATTTCAGCATTGAAAGCCAAGGAGATTAATGTCTGCACTGAAAAGTCTTGGCTAAGAAAAGGTAAGTGCTGAATGAAAGAGATGTGGCTGTTTGCAAAGAGAAAGAGATTTAAATGGAACTCAGAAGAACTGGAAGTACACATTTACTGTGATGGAAAAGAATTCTACTGACAATTTTTCTTTTAGTTCTTTCAGCACACAAAGTCCATAAATCCTAATTAGAAAGCCATGTTTTATAGGTGCAAAGTGGTGACATCAACTAAACTCGTTTCCTATGTAATTTAATGGAAGAAGAACATGGAATTCCATCCTGCAAGTCATTAGTAAAACTTTTTATATAACCGAGTTTTGACTATAATATCAATTGCAACTAAATCAAGTAATTTTTTTTCTCATTTAATAAAGAACTGAAAAATTATTCTGATTTCTCCATACGTGTTGGAGAATTATTTTTGAGACTATTATAGTGTGAGTTGAAATACATAGTATGGGATAATGAATCTTTGGAATTCTTCACAAATTATGCATGCTAAGTGCTTGCAGTCAGTGTTATATGGTTTTGGTATCTGACGACCTATTTCATTTAATTGTTTCCACTTCAATCTGCTTTGTCTCATTTAGGCGGAAAGTAAATAATCAAAAGTGCATGAAAAATGCTGTGTCCACAATAGAAAGCAGTTTTGTACCATAGGACATGTCTTCTATATCCAAATACCATTGTTAAAGTGCCTACAACATATTGACAACATATGAAATATTTTATATACAATATGGCTTTTACATCCTCCAGGTTAGTTTTACTCAGTTTCACTGGGTAAATGCTCCTACCATCCTCTTGATATGAAGATATTCAAAAGGAGAAATCATTGGTTCAAACACTTAAATCTGCCCCAGCACTGTAAATGCATCTGAGGCTGATCAGAGACCAGAGCTCCTGTTCTAGTTAACTCCAAAAGTAATCAAATACTTGTTAATGCATATCCCTTTCAAACCAAATCAATGCTCAGGGATAGCCAGAGAATTCACTTTGAAACCTTGTTACTGCTCTTAGTAAGCACACTAATGTGGACACAGACATTTAAAAGATGTCTGTGCTTTTATTTTAATAACTTTTGTCTAGGAATGTAAGCTATTGCACTTAGAAATATAATAACAAACCATGTTAATGCATATTAAAAAAGCCCAACCATTCCTCCAAACACACATTATTAATAGGAATTATATTCTTAGCAACAAAGGGATGTGAAAATGTTTGAAGGAAAAAAAAATGTGCAAATGAAACAAATATTCACCAATAATCTGTTTTTCCAACTTTCCATCAGCTTCCTTTATGTACTTATTATTTTTTAGTTTTGTTTCAGTTGTTTGTGTGTTTTTAGTAAGTGCAATGTTATTGCTTGTGGCATACCAATAGCTAATTTAATTTATGTTAATTTAAAGCAAGTTCACATCCTTCTTCTTTTTTTTTTTTCCTGTAGTTCCTTTTATCTTGGAAATAATTGGGGCTCTCTTAAGACTCTTGCTTAACTTTGTCTGCTTTGACCTGTGATGATTAGTACACATATCAGTCATTTAGTCAAACATTGCAACTCTGTCCTGAAAGATGAAGTGAATTTCAATCATAGAATACATTTCTTTTCAAATAGAGACAGGTTTTAGCGTGCCAAAGACACAGATGTATGTTTCATTATGCAGTTTCTCAATAATACTAATGAAATGACATTAGAAAAGCATCAATTACTTAAATATATAGCACAGAACATACAGAGTATATCTACAGCAGAATTAATTTTGTCCATCCTAAATTGCTTTTTGGATCTGAATTAGCTGTTATATAAGTAGCACTACAGCAACATTATTACAATGATAGTCTATAAACTAATAAATCATGCTGCAGCACTGAATAAATCCTCAAATGCAAATTTTTATTCAATAAAAATAGGGGAAAAGTTTTGTTTCCATGGTTCTCTAAAAAATGAATACAAAAATTAATGTATATTATAGTGACAGGGATAATGTAACTATTAAAGACATAGACACACTTGAAAAAATAGTTAAAAAGGAAGCTTTCTGAAAGTATGTATAAAATGCTTTACTGTATTTAGTTATGTTATTTTCTTTGTTTCTTTTTTTTGTTGTTGTTGTTTTGTTTTATCCTTTTATGGGTTTTTTCTGTTCTCTGTCCATAAGATTTGTATTACTGGCATGATCATCTGATACATAATGTTATGTTTGTGGGGTATTTCAACTGAAGGCTAGAAAAGATTGAGTTGCTAGTAATTTTAATGCCTGTGCAAATAATTCTGATTTAATCTAAACCCATGTATATTTAGAAAAAATATACTCTAGATTAAAACGGAGTTTAGAAATACTTATATCTAGGCTTCTTCCTGTGCTGAACTATGTTATGGCTCTACCATTCCTATTGTCCTTTCCAGGTTCTGCCACTTGCTCCCTCTAAAAGTGAGGGGAAATCTACCAAATTGTTTCCCTGAAAATTTGAATGTAAAGCACAAGATCTCAAAGGAATGAAGCTGTTTCATGAGGAAACACCATATTTTCTCTGGAAGAAAATAAGATTAAATAAATACACTATTATGTCTTCCTCTGTGCAGTATAAGGCTGTTTAAAGATTATCAAAATTAACATTTACCCATAATTCTGTGACAAATCCGCTGAAGACTGTTTTGTTGGAGGGGGGTTGTTTTGGGATTGTTTATCAGCTCTTCTGATAATGACACTGAGGAATAATTCTTCCATTGGTTTTTGCCAGCTTCATGCTAGGTTTTACCTTGTTTAAACTTACTTTTGTCATATTTTGTTGCATCAGCCCAGCTGCTTCTGCTTGCCAGGTTGTACTGCTGTAGCTGTAAAACCATCTTGATACTGTTAGGGAAATGCATCTCTCCTAACTGGAGACATGTAAAATGTTGACAGTCAGTTTAAACTCTCATCAGAATCATTGCTGAAAGAGAGAAAGAACAAAGCATTTATAATTCAGACTGCTTAGCAATATATATCGCCGAGGGAGGACAGGAGTCAGCCTTTGGTACAACCTGCTCTGCAGACTATCAAGGGAACCAAGATGATTATATCAAATAAAATTCCTAGCTTTTACAAGATTAAAATAAATCAGTTGGAATTGACTCTTTATTCCAAAGCAATCATAACTGTCACTAGTTCTTGTCCTAATTCTTCCCATGTCTCTTCATTATTTATTGTTTTCATTCTTAAATCTCTGTCCTTTTGCTGTCTCTCCCCTTCATCAGCTTTTTCCATTCTCACCATTTAAACAGGTGATTAACAAATGTTGGTTTTTCTTTCCAGCAAAATGTCTTCTTTCACTGACCCTTGAAAAGTTTTCCAACTGCTGTAACAGCTAGTTTAGTTTTTCCTTGCAATTTCGTAACCTGAAGTAATTTTGATAATATATTTATTGCAATTCTATAATTCTTCCTTCTAGAATGCATTTAGTTCTTCATTACACCACTATTGAAACTGAAAAACATTATTTATTTCTGGTCTCAGGAGCTCTTCAATTTGACTTAATGACCTGAATACAATTTTAATATACTGAAGATAAGCATGCAAAAAACTATATGTTTGTTGAATGGCATTTTCCCCCTCAACATTTTTAGAATAAATGGTGGCATAAATGTGTTGACAGCCGCTAATCTCAGAGGATGAAGTATGCATTCCTAATAAGCTCTTTACTCATGTTAAAGGAGAGTGAATGACAGGCAGTGCAAGATCTTATCTAAAAGGCAAAATACATTGCAGTGCATAATAATGCACATAACAGGTCTGCTCACTTATGAGCTGTGGATAAATGCAAGAAATCACTGCAATAATATGCCTGAAGACAAAGCACTTATTCTCGTTGTGCGGGTGAGTGTGCTGTAGAGATCAATTAGATCACGTAACTCCTGCAGACTGTAAGAATAGCAGTAATAAAACCTAAAGCAAAGAACATATTGCACAGTGTGCTGACAAGGTCAAATTGATAGTAATGATGTGTGGTGGCAGCACTGCAATAAGGTTGTCTTATACTGTATGCATCTGATATTGGCTTTCATTACCAATATCCTGGAGTACAGTCAGAAGCTTACTAAAATGATAGTGATTACCCAAAGGGCAAAAGCAAATAAGACAGGCATTTCAGTTCTTGTGCACCCTTGCAAACTGCATGAAGGCAGAAAAAATTGTCCCTCATGCTAGCTATACAATGTTTGCTACCACTGGGATCAAACTGAGTTTATGCCTTCTGTCCATTTTTAAGCTGATGTAGTTCTTTAAAGCATGTATGTGCTTAGTGAGTTTATTAAGCTGGACTGCCAGAGACTGTGATAGCTCTCTTCACTACAAGTCTACAAGTTTGTACTCTAAATCAGCCTGTAAGACACATCACAACTACTGTTGTTCTGGAAACTTCCAGTTAGTACTGGGTGGACACTAAAAAACTTAATGTTGGGCCTGCTTTGAATAAACCCCAAATATTTGGATGACTGTCTAGTATTTTTGCAACACAGCATTTTCATAGCTTATTAAAAACCAAACTAAACCAAACTAAAACTAATCCAATGCTTTACATGATATAAAATACTTTCTACCACTCCCTGAAATTCTTCTTCCCTTACAAAAGAAGTAATTTAAACACAAGGAGCTTTAGTCTCTACTGAATAAGACATGCTCGTAGACAGAAAGGTTAATGAAAAACAGTGTCCTTTGGAATGATATATCAAAAATTTCAAATAAATGCATCTGGGAAGTTACTTCTGGTCTTATCTGATGTCCTCGCAGTTCACACAAAATGTGAGTGGCTGAATAAAATTAAGCAGAGAATCTTTCCATGAGGTATTTCTCTGTTTCATTTAAGCATTTAGGTGAATAGTAGGTTTTGTAATGTGGTAATGTGTAATGTTCCTGTTCAAAAAAAA